>JAMXBC010000008.1:36295224-36895224 GCA_024138005.1 Lumnitzera racemosa
TCAAATTTCAGTGACATTCTTCAACATTGGCCACTCTGATATAGCTCAGATATTTTCCTCATTAGCTTAGATTTCTTTTCCTGATACTATGTACCTAAGAAAAATTACTTCATCATAATAGAATATATACTTTTTCAAATTCCAATATAACTTCTTAAATATGTTGAATAAGGTTATTCGGATCAGTACTATACACCAATATATCATCAAAGTACACAACCACACAAGGTTCGATCAAAAGGTGTATCACATGGTTCATAAGCCTCATAAATGTGCTTGGCACATTGGTAAGCTCGAATGGCATAACCAACCATTTGTAGAGACCATGCCTCGTCTTGAAGGTAATCTTCCATTCATCACTTGGTCTCATGCGAATTTGATGATAGCTACTTCGTAAATCAATCTTTAAAAATATTTTAGTACCATGAAGCTCATTTAACATGTCATTAAGCCTCAGTATAAGGTATCTATACTTAACAACAATATAGTTAACAGTTTGGCTACTGATGCACATAGGCGATGAAACATCCTTCTTTGGGATGAGCAAAGTTGGTACAACACAAGGGCTCATGCTCTCTCTCATGTAACCTCTCTCTACGAGTTCATCCAATTATCTTTTCAACTTGGTAACTTACTCAAAGTTCATTCTATAGGCAAGTTGATTAGACAAGGTTACACTTAGCTATAGATCAATACAATGTTATATGTCTTAGACTGGAGGTAGTCCTTTAGGCAACCCTTCAGGAAACAGGTAAAAAAACTCATTAATCAACCTTCGAATTTCATTAAGTGCATCTTCCTAATCTCCCATCTCTAACAATCTTCTAATCAACAAAAACATAGGCTCTTTGGCCTTCTCAGTAACTCGGAGCTCTCTTCAGCTCATTACTAGGGCTTTATTCTTACTAGCTCTAGTGAGTTGATTATGGGTCTCATTCACTAGGGTCGGTGTCATTATAGCACAATCTTCTTCCCGCCCTTAACAAAGGCATAGGTGTTCCTATATCTATCGTGAGTAACAAGTCAACCGAATAACTAAGGTCTTCTAAGTAATAGATGTGAAGCTCTTATGGGGATGACATCGCATACTACTTCATCCCTATATACATTCCCGATACTCAATGGCATAATTACTTGTTTTGTTACATGCAAAACACCTTTATCATGAAGTGACAAACTACTAACCTTTGGCCTTCTTACTCATGTACACCTTAGAGGCCTTCAGTCTCTCACTAGAAGGATTCTCTCTAGTCAGCCTACTAAAGATGAGACATAGTACACAAAAGAACAGTGGGTGAACTCCCTAAGTACTGAACTTGGATATGCCCTGCATTGTTCTAACCTTTGTACCATTGTTGACCCCTCATTTGCTAAAGCCGACTTGCCAAGTGTTGAAGCCAAGGCCTACACATATCAAGCCCTACTCTAATCACTCAAACCCTCATTTACTGAGGCTAACTAACCGAATGCCGAAGCCGAAGGCCCTACATGCCAGATCCTTCTCTTCCGACTTATTACACAATTGCATCTCTTATTCATCTCGACAACTCTTGATACTACCCATCTAGAGCCATCACACCATGAACCTAGCTCAGCTACTACACCTAGAGATTCCTTAGTATGAACCCATTAATGAGCTACCACCTATCCATCACTTTTTCTAATACTATACTATTATTCTATTTCATCATTTGTCCTATTTACCCCTTACATACATACTAGGAATTCCTTTCTTCTTTATTCTTTTTGTAATTTTCCTTATTTTTAATATTGCCTAAGGGACTTACTATAAATAGTCCATTTTCATTGTAGCCAAAATATCTTACATTCCTCTCAAATATTGATTATATTTGTTCTTGTGAGATATTTCTCTTCGAATACAATCTCCTTATGCTCTTATCTAATCTTACTAAGTAGCCTGAGACTAGTGGCAAGTAGACCTTGACATTAGCTTGTGCATCATATCAAGTGAGGGTTGAGTTGTGTTGAGTTCTATTCATTGGTGAGTTACATCCTCCGAGCAACTTTACATAAGCTACTATGCTTCTTAGCTTCTTCACTTCATTTTTCTTCATTATTATAAAGGACCCATTTGGTTCCTTTTCCCTACAGTAAGTTCTAATGATTATGGAGTTCTTAGGCACATCATATAATCCAAGTATCGAAGCTTCAGGTTAAGACCAAAAGCTGTATCAAAGTAGTTCCTGCTAGTGTATTGTTTTGTTATACTCTGTTTTCCTCTAAAAGACTAGAGCAAGTTTGTAGTTCATTGTTTTTTTTTTTTTTAGTGTATCTAGAAATTTCTTATGTAAGTAGAGTGTTTTCTAAAGCTTCATCTTGAGAATGCCGAATCTTAGTGTTCAAGGAGAGATTAACGATACCAAGAGTGATGCTTATGGTTGTGGTCATGTTGACTAACAAACTCCACAAACTATTGATGAGCAAAAATAAGACCTTACTGCAATTATAGCCAATTTGGTTGTCTCTATACAAAGGTTCTTAAAGACTACACCACAAGAAAGAATCGTTGTTGAATAAGGCCAAAAGGTGAGGTAGAGTCCGAGAAGGCAAATGGACAAACATTGAGCACTAGAGCCAATTACTATGAACTAAGCTCCACCTTGATGTACTGATAGAGTTGCTAGAAGGAGACTATAGTTGGATGAGGTTGAGGAGTATGATGAGGAGGAGCAATACGATGGCATTAAGGAACGTAAGCTGAGAGCTCTTAAAGGAGCTAAATATTTCAAGTGCAAATTCCAAGATTTAATGGTTCTAGTAGTATTGATGACTACTTAGATTAGGAGGAGAAGATTAAAAAGATATTTGACTTTTATGACTATGAGGATGCTGTTCTTATTGGAGTAGTTGCACTAGTGTTTTCAAGATATGCAACAATGTAGTAGAGAAAGTTGCAGAATGTGCTAAAGAGCCCGACGTGAGATCCTAACATTTAACTATGTATGCTTCATGATTTAGGTTATTATTTCCACGGATAGTATTCTAGAGTTTGATAGCTTCTACGAGAATTGAGAGATTTCTTATAAATTAGATTATCCTTAGGATAATCAAAAGTTAGATCTAAGGAAAGCAATATCTAGGTATTAAACTGTTTTCTTATTAATTCTCGAATTGCTTTTTAGTTAATCTTTAATTTAGTTTTAGCAATAACTTAGATTTACATTAAGTTTCATGAAATTTAATTTGCCGATTAGGTAATAGAGACCTAGTGAATACTAGTAGTCCGCTATATTATAAACTAATAGGTGCACTTGCCTCATATCAAGTTTTTGGCACCGTTATCAAAGGCTATTGATATTGAGAAAGCTAGTAGATTTGTTGATCTAACCATTTTTTATTTTTCTCGTTTTCTTCTCTTTTCTCGAATTCTTTTATTTTCTTGGAGTGATCTTTAACTAAATTTTCTGTTTTCTTTGCTATAGTGTATGACAAGAAGCCGATCAAGGGATTTGAAAATTGATCCTAAGATTAAGAGAACAACTTTACGCAATTTGTAGCAATTATCTATTAAAGAAACGGTGGAGATAATAAACCAAGGAACTCCAATTTGATTGAAAGACAAAGTGGAGTTGTTAAAGGGCAAAGTCAAGGATCAAGCAGTAGAACAAGAATCTGATCTTGAAAGCTTACCCGACAACATCATAGCTAATAATAGGGAACACAATCAGACCATGTTAAACTACTCCCGACTGTTATTAACCGATACCCAATCTTGCATCAACCGACCAATTGTTGCAACCAATAACGTCGAGATCAAGCCGAACATTATTCAAATGGTGCAACAGTTTATACAATTTGACAACCTCCAAGATGAAGATCCCAATGTACATATTTCCAATTTCTTGGAAATATATGATACCTTCAAGATTAATGGGACAACTAATGATGCTATCCAACTACTCCTCTTTCCGTTTTCTTTACATGACCAAGCTAGAGTGGTTAAATTCTTTAGCAAGGAATTCAATCACAACCTGGAATGAATTGGGGGAAAATTTCTTGGAGAAGTATTTTGCAACTGTGAAAACTGCAAAGCTTAGAGTCGATGTCTCGTCTTTTGCCTAGATAGAGGGTGAGACCTTATATGACACATGAAAGTGCTTTAAAGACTTGTTAAGGCGATGTCCACATCATAGCATCCCTCTTTGGATGGAAATGCAACCTTGTATAATGGTCTCAACCCCGCTACTAGACAAATGATAGATGCAGTAGCTAGAGGTACACTCAATACCAAGATGCTTGAAGACGTCCAAGCACTGATAGAGGGCATGGCTATGAATAATTACCAGTGGGAGAACCTAAAGGGGAAGCAAAAAGTCGAAGGTATATTTGAACTCAATGCTTTACAATCTTTAGCTACTCGAGTAGAGATGTTGAGTAAGAAAATTGAATCCCTCTTGACATGTTCTCACTTATTACAATTCATCCCCAACAACTTTAGCCAAGAGGGGATCATAAGTTGTGAGAAGATAGAATGTGTTCATTTTCTAAGGAAACCCATTAGACCTTAATATAATCCTTACAGCAACACTTACACTTCAGGGTGAAGAGATTACCCTAATCTTTCATGAGGAGGTTAGAATTAAGGTCAAGGCCAACAGTGGTAGGCAGCTAATCAATCACAACAAAGATCAAATTTGCCTCCATTGGGATTTTAACAACCGACAGTACCCCCACCTGCTTTAGAGAAGAAGTTGGAAAGCCTCTTGGAAAAATACAATCAGTTTAATAGGGTATGTATACAACAAATAGAAGCCTCTTTGAGGAACTAAGAGGCTTCCATCCTTAACTTGGAAAATTAAATTGGACAACTTGCAAGGATGTTAAATGAACAACAATAAGGATCACTACTTGGGAACATTGAAATGAACCTTAAGGAACATGTTAATGTAGTAACCTTAAGAGATGATAAAGAGCTATAAGTTGAGAAGGAGGATAAGGAAGCAGTTGAGAAAGAAGCAAAGGTCAAGGGTAAAGAAAGTTCAAAACTGCTAAGATCAAAAGAGAGTTTAGAGCCACTAAAAGTGAACTAGTATAAGCCACCCATCCTACATCCACAACGACTTAAGCAAGACTACCTTAATCTAACTAAGCAATTCGATAAATTTCTCCATCTTTCTAAACAACTACAAGTGAATTTACCTCTTGTTGATGTTTTATTGCCAATGTCAAAATACGAAAAGTTTCTGAAGGACGTGTTGTCAAACAAGAGGAGGTTGGAGGATCTTTTAACTGTCACACTAAACAAGGAATGCTCAACACTAGTTTAGAAAAAATTGCCAAAGATTACAAGATCCAGGGAGTTTTACTCCACCTTATGTACTTGGAAAGTTGTCTGTAAACAATGCTTTGGTAGATCTCGGAGCTAGTACAAACCCAATGCCATTTAAAATGTTTAAAAAACTAGGGTTAAGAGAACCTAAACCAATACATATGTGCATTCAATTAGCTCATAGGTCCAGCACATACCCTAAAGGCATCATAGAGGATGTTCTAGTACGAGTTGATAAATTCATTTTCCCTGTAGATTTTGTTATCCTCGATATAGATGAAGATATCGAGGCACCATTGATTCTAGGTTAACCCTTCCTAGCTACTGTTAGGGTTATGTTTTATATTAGTGAGCATAAGCTCATCTTAAGGGTTAAAGATAAGGAAATTGTTTTCTAGAATCTAGATTCAATGTACAAGTCTCTTGACTCAAAGGGTACAATCTATGTTGGTGATACTTCTAATGTTGTTGTTACTAAATGCATGCAAAAACCACTTGGTAAAGAAAATATGAACGATTACTTAGAAATAGGAGATGGAGAAATGGTGAAAACCCTTAATCAATTAGAAGTTGTAGCTCAGTTGGGAACTAATAAACTCAATGTGGTGAAGATGGGGATTGAACCATTTTGTAGACCAAACAAAGGAAAGTTAGAGCCTCCCAAAGTAAAACCACCCGTCTTGGAGCGGAAACACTCAGAAAATCATTTAGAACACGCCTTTATAGTGAAGAGGTCAAAGCTACCGATAACGACTCCATGTAAGAGAAAGGAGAATAAAAAGAAAGGATTTGTGTGACACAAGTTTGATGAGTGGCATGATAAGAAGAAACTTGATAGAAGTTATGTAACTAGATAAGAGAATTTGCTATACTAATGAAAAAAGGGTAAGTCCACCCTTGTTTAATGGGTTCGAAATCGTGGTAAGGATGAAGATCTAGGTCCACTCGAATGAAGGTAAGTAAACGATGCATCCTATCGAGCTATCAACGTTAAACATAGCACTTTTGAGAGGCAACCCAAGTTATTTGTTTATTTTTGTTGTTTTCTAGCTTGTAGACTATTTTAGTAATTTTTATTATTTATCTTAGCACTTTAACACTTTTATTTTTCATTTTAAGGTCAAGTTTGCTTTTATGTTGCACCATACATATGGGAGTCTCACTAGCTGATTAGCAAGTAGGGGTCAAGGGGATAGCTTCCCTTGCAAGGTTTCCAAAGCAGTGCCCTAAAAGATAAACAAAATTTCAAAACTTATAAGAGCAACATAATAAGTTTTCCTTTTAGTTTGATTTTTGCATTAACTTTATTCAATTCAATTTTTTGTACTTTTGTTTCCCCAAGTTTCTTTTATTCTTCAATTCTCACATTTAGGATAGGCACACATAAATTAAAACAAAAAAAATAATTAAACATTAAATAATTAAATAATGATAATAATAAAATGTAAAAGCTCAAAAAAAAAAAATAAAACAACAAATTGTTACACGATCGTGTCTTGGTTCGTATAAATTCCAAACAATTTTTGTACATGACTACAGATTGTTACATGGTCACAAGATACGATCGTATCTCAAACCATGTCATTCCCAAATGCAAAAAACTACCATAGGCACAGAATGTTATACGACTACAAGACATGATCATATCTCAAGTTATGTCTCGGCCAATATATATATATAGAACATTTGCCCTGCTCACGCTTAATACAATAATTTCTCCTTGCAATTTTTTCTCTCTCATGTCTAACACTATCAATAATATCATTTCCCCTCTTGCTCACCCCTTCCTTCTTCCCTCCATTTTTTTTTTCACACGCAAACTCCTATAAACTCAAGGATCTCTACTACTCTCACTACTTCAAGAATCTAAGTAAGTTCTTAATTCATCTTTTTCTCTAATTTTTCTAAAAAAATTATTTGGATTGGACTCTTATGCTTGTTGGAGTAAGTAAAAGTTGAAGTTTTTGCATGTGATAATCTTTAGAGTGTGTTCATGACTTTTGTTTTGAGAAGATGGATAATAAACATGAAGAACACAACCATGTTCTTGAATTGGTATCAATCTTTGGGTTTGAAAGACACGAGCTATGGCCTGACTATATCATTTATAGTACATTGTTATAAGCATACGATTCTTGAATGCTTAAGTTGTAATGCCAAACTTCATTGCTTTATATGCCTTGTTCTTCATTTTAGTACTTAAGGCTTTAGTGTTTAATCAACATACAAGTGTTATTGATTCATGTTATCGAAAAACTAGGAGTTTAAGCATGCTTGGAATCTATTGTGTACCAATAGTTATGAGAATTGCATAAAGGATTTCTCAAGAACACAACTATATTTTACATGCATACATATATTTGACAAAATTCCTCAATGAGATATAGTATCTATTTTCCACACTTAGCCATGATTTTTTATCTATTACTTTATTCTAAGTGTGGGGAAGGTCTAGTGTATTGGAAATTTGACTTGAATCTTATTTCCTTTTGTAGAAAAACATACTACCAAGAGCTAAATTACAAGTTAAGAGGAAGGAGCTTAAGAGGAGAGTTCGGTTGAAGATGTTGATGATGAGAAGGAGGATGAAGAATACGAAGAGGATGAGAATAAAGTTATGGATAATGGCTCCAATTAGGAGGATTATAAGGTCAAGGTCTTGGAACTTTAAAGCTCATGTTGGAGATTTTGTATGATTTGGACTACTTCAAACTTCATAACTTACGGCTTTTGTGCATTTGTCTTACTCAAATTTTCAGGAGAGTATCACTTTTTTTTCCCATTTTTATATCATCTTACCCTAGATTATTTGGATTGTTATATTTTCTATTATATGACTTGATCCGTACATTAGGGACAATGTACGATTTTAAGTATGGGGAAGGGGATATAGAAACTTTTGCTACTTAAGAGACTAATGTTTTCGCATTCAACCCAATTTTATTAACTTGCAGTTATTTAGAAATTGGTAACTTCTATTGAGTTGAATTAAATATGAATCGATACCTGATCTTTAATGTTAGCTTAGGATTTTAGGACCTAGGATTAGAGTAACATCATTGGTTAGGAGTTAGTCATGATTATTTTTAAACCTTACTTTGATGTATATTTTCCTTTTAGATAACCGAAGAGCCCTATAATCCTTAATAAATAAACAAATGAAATTTCTCTCTCAAGAAACCCTAGAAAAAATGAAATAGTTAGAGATAGAAAGTGATAAAAATGAAAAATGAAAAAAAAAGGCAAAATTGGTAAGAATTTGCCTTAGTCCCTTAGAAGAACGAGGTTAAATTCTACTGCTAATGCCAAAATAAACTAAAAGAATAAGTTGGTATAGATTGGCTTTAGTCCCTTAGAAGAGCAAAATTCTTTCCTACTACCAATATAAGGGCTAGGTTGATATGGATCAATCTTGGTCCATCATAAGAGCAAGATCTTTTCCTGTTGCCAATACAACTATCCTTAAATAATGTGCTTAATTAATAACATAAATTTAGTGAATTCGAAGCCTTTCAGCCAAGGGAAGATCAAAGGATTAGTGGATGTAATATGTGTTTACTTTGAATTATAGCGCTTAGCAAGATTGAAGAGAAGGTTGTATATATTTTAGTTAAGTAGGTTAAAATTTTTATGACTCTTTCTTGATTGGTGAGATGTTAAATGTAATTTTCAGTATGAAATCCTTAATTAAATGATCTGGTTAAACTTTAATTTACATAGATTAGCTTGCGAACTCTAGTAATTTGTGTCCTTTGGATATTGAAAAAAAAAAGGATTGAGTATAAGAGTTAAGGAAGTTATTTAAAGATAATTAATTATATTTGCAAGTTAAACCTTTCTAGGTCAAGTGCAATTTTTAGCCAGTTTCCTAGGCAATGATGGTTTTTAACTTAAGAATTCTTTTCCTGACTTATCTTTGGTTTATTTGCTTGAGGACTAGCGAATTCTTAAGTGTAGGAAAGTTTGATGAGTTCCTAATTGCACACATTTTATTTAGTGATTTTTTATAATTTTCTTTGATATTTGAGTTTATTTTTGGATAATAATACTTAATTAAGTAAAACTTCATTTTCTAGGTTTTAAAATGACCTACATAAGAAATTGAGGAGTTAGAAACAAATTTTACTCAAATCAAAGCAAAAATGAGCAAGTTATAAAGTTTGAAGATCGACATAACCAAATGGTATAGGCTATGTCGTTTCCAGGCAAAATTGGAGTTGCTTTTCTACTATTACAACTTAGGACAGGATCATGTCATCGATCATGTTGTTTCCACGTTTAAAAAAAAAAAAGACAAACATGAAGTACAAATTGTTACACAACCAAAAGATACGGTTATGTCCTCGGTCGTGTCTTTTCCAACCGACCTATTTTTTTTTTTTAATTCTTCATATATAAAGCCTTGTTAAAGTTTATTTAAGAGAACATTTTAGCACGACTTTAAGGGAGTTTATAAAGCTAAGAACAACTAAGAAAGCAAAGAGAAATGAAGATTTCAAGATTCAATTTCTTTTTTTTTTTTTTGGATTTCATGATGATTCTTTCTATTATTTTCTACACTTTGATTTTAGATTATTATTTTAGGATATATAGTGAGTAGAATCTTGGTATCTAGGTTTTGTAGAACCTAGATCTATTCATGTAACATGATTAATATTGATTAATTCAGTTCTTAATTAATTTCTTGATTCAACTATGTATGCTTCATGATTTAGGTTATTATTTCAACAAATAGTAATCTAAAGTTTGATATCCTATAAGAGAATCGAGAGATTTCTTATAAGATTAGATCTAGGCATAATTGATGAGAATTGTTGCAAGATTACAGATAATTTATAAAATTTTTCTGGATTTTTCAAATTAAAGCATGGAGAATTCATTGTTCAATAGTGCAATCTTAGGTCATACTATTGAGAAAAGATTTTAATAGGTAATTCTAGGGTTAGGGTTAATTGGCTTAAAAAAATGGTTAACTTTAGTAGAGAATTCTCCCAGTCTAGAAAAATTAAATAATAAATTAGATTATCTTTAGAAAAATCACATGTTAGATCTAGAAGAAGCAAGATCTAGTTACAATGTTGAATCTTAAATTAATTGCATTGTTTTCTTGTTAATTCTTTAATTGCATCATAGTTAATCTTTAGTTTAGTTATATCAATAATTTAGAGTTCCATTAAGTTTCTTGAAATTTAATTTGCTAGTTAGATAATAGAGACCTAATGAGTACTAGCAACTAAAGTCCCTAAGGAATCGATACTTGGACTTAATCCGCTTTATTATAAACTGATAGGTGCACTTGCCTCGTATCAATAGTGCACAACTATCCCTTGATGGTACACTTTGTATGGAATAGATTCTTTCTCCAGTCTTCCTCGAAGTTCAGCATAGATATAGGTTTCTTCTTCCTCCTTGGCTTTAACCTTTCCAACATTCTTCTCCTCCTTAGGCTCACTTTTATCGATGCTATCTACTACATCTCCTAGAAGCACCATGGCACATCAATTTAAACACTCAGCAACCATGTATCTAAATCTCAAGCATTTAAAGCACTTTACTTCGTTTGTCTTCCATCTTGAGGTTTGTCCCTTCTCATATGTCATTAGGGTCAATCTAACCTCAATTTGGCTCCGCTGGACTATGCAACCTTATTATCCTACTCGGCTATCATCAGGTCAATAATTTCTATCATCAACTCAAGAGGATCTCTTCAATTCGACTTGTGCAGGTCAATGCGAAATAGGGTTTCAAGAAAACATTGGCCTAAGCCAACTCGAAGTATTTCTTTTCTACTTTTCAACTCTCTATACTACCTTAATTGCCTCTTTTAGAGTACAAAACCTCTATACTTCTACAATATTATGGATCTCATATTTAACTATAGAAATGAAAATCAACACCATAAGAGCCTTTTGTTCATTCACGTCAGCTCGGATCATCAGCATCTAGAATTGTCTCACATAATCGTCAATAAATCGACCTCCCTGGCGAAGTTCTTGCAATTTGGCAAATGTGTCCTATACCCCTTAACAATCTTTTCATCCCATCTTAAGTTCTTATACCTCATCTTCCATTCCTTTCTCTAGCTACATTCAAATTCTTTCATCACATAATAGTGTATCCAGAAAATTCAAGTGCAATAAGTCACACTTTAACAACATGAGTATATGCATAACAGTCAATCACTTTCTCTACCTTCTTTTCCCATTCCAAATATTCATCTGTATCTCCACTTCCATTGAAGGGTAGGATTTAGACCTTAACATTGTCAAGTCCTCATGGAGCTCAACATCCTCACTCTTGCGCTTGATAGTATCTAACCTCTTCTTCTTCTTCTTCTTCTTCTTCTTCTTCTTCTTCTTCTCCTTCAGTTTCCACATCTACTTCCTCATCATCTTCTTCTATCTCCTCCAACTCTAATCATCCTCTAGCAACTCAGTCTATTACCCCTCCAACTCGATAGGGTCAAATTGGGAGATTAGCTCCACCACCTTAGCCACGGCATCTCTTTAGAAAATTTTCAAGTAAGTTATAGTGCGGTACATCCTAGGGTAGTTGTCTATTAACTTGCATCACTGTAACCAGGCTCTCAATAAGATTAGTAAGTCTATCGAGCTTATCATCAACTAACCTAGGAGTGTTACTACCATTATGACCATAATCAAGTTGAGTACCATTACTTTAGTCACTAATAACACCTTGAACACTCGAATCCAATGTTGTGTAATACTTATCTAAACAACACAACATATGACAAACACTCCTATTTACTAACCAAAAATCTTACCAACGCATACTAATAACTTCAATACTCAGCACTCACTTAAGTAGAACAAAAATGAGCTTGCTTTGTTTTCTTAGTGAAAGACAGAGTAACAATGGAATTACACTTACCAACACACAAATCTTTTCTACATAACTCAAAACTTCAGAACTTACTTCATAGAATACGTTATAGCAACTACGGAAGGAACACAACAGCTACAAATAAAAAACACGAACCAAAAACTTCACTATAACTTCACATATACTCTTTTGGAACCGTACTTTGATACCAGCACAACTGATACATCTCTGAGGTTAAACACATAGAGAAGCACCACAATAAAGAGAACCAAAAGAAAATAAAAGAAGATTAGCAAAGTCTAAGCAACTAACAATTGGATATGATACACCAATCGATCCTAATTAGCCTACAATCCAATGGATATGACTCATAGGTCTGAACTACAGGGTTACTTACCACTATTCCTTGTTAAAGGGAGTAGATAAGAGTTAGAATGATAATGAGAACAGTAGGGTTTCCTAAAAAAAGGAATTGGTATTAATTTTGATAATGAGGTTGATTGATTGCTACATATAAAATGAATGGGGTTTATATACTAACCCTATTAAGGTTACAAGCACATATGAAAAGACATAAAAGGTAATTTACAATTGGAATACATGAAATATACTAAAAAGGTAAAAGAGACAAAGAATGTTTAGTATGGAAAGAATAAAGAATCCTTGTAGAATGTTGCGCTAGAAGATATGTCACATGATGGCTAACGTTCTAAAATATAGTACAACCTTAACAAAATAAAGAAAAGAGCCCATAGTCAAAGCCGACTTGATTTGAATCAGGTAAGAGCTGAATCAATCAATCACTAGAGAGTATTCGGCTTAGATTGGATCAAGTGCTGGTGGTTGGTTTAAGAGATTAGCTCGGACAATTGTTTGAGGCTAGTTCACTCAAATGTTGCTTGTATCATGGCATGATAAGTCGACCTGTATGCTTAGTAGGTCGACACGTCTACTCGATAGCTTCAGGTCAACAATAGAGTAAAACATAGAGGTCGAGATAGGAATTCTTGTCTTAGATGTGGCTTTAACCTAATATTCTCCATGTGAGCCCTTAGAGTTATCTAGCTTGGCTGTACGTGATCGATTTAGGCAGTTGATTCCTATCACCAGGAGGAGACAATATTTTCATTATAAAAAAAAGGTAATTTTATAATTTCTGTTGGCATATAATTTTATATTACATGTTACTCATGGATTTTAAGATAGGTTTTATAGTAATATTTTGTTACCGCCGCGTCCTT
This sequence comes from Lumnitzera racemosa, assembly GCA_024138005.1. NCBI lineage: Eukaryota > Viridiplantae > Streptophyta > Magnoliopsida > Myrtales > Combretaceae > Lumnitzera > Lumnitzera racemosa. The sequence goes on from JAMXBC010000008.1 coordinate 36,308,599, forward strand.
TTTAATCTATGAAACCTAACATTTTTGTTGCTAAAAGTCCCTCACCCCAAGTCAATTAGACAACTTAGACTCATTAGTCTATGCAATTTTGTTTATAAAATCTTTTGAAAAATTATTGCAAATAGACTTAAACTTTTTTTAATTTGATATCATTTCAAAAAATGAGAGTACTTTTATTTTAGAAATGTTGATTCAAGATAATGTTCTAATAGCTTATGAGTTCTTTCATTTTATGAAAAATAAAAACAATGGTAAGGTCTTTAGTTGCAACCTTAAACTAGATATGAATAATGCTTATGACTAGGTATAGTGAGATTTTCTTAAGGGAATTCTTCGAAGATTAGGTTTGGATAGTCATTGCGTACAATGGGTTATGATGTGTATCAAAACTGTAAAGTTTAACGTTCTTGTGAATGGGAAGAAAGTGGGGTATATGGTTTTAACAAGAGGTTTAAGATAAGGCAATCCTCTATCGCCTTAGTTGTTCATATTAGTAGTTGATGTGTCATCAAATAGATTGTCCCAACTGGCATTGGAAGGGAGGATTTGTGGGATTAGACCAAAAAATAATTATCTAATGATTGCCCATCTTCTTCATGTTGATGTTTCTCAATTTTTTATGGATATTAATGCTACTAATTTGGGTGTTTTTAAATCTATTATGTTTGAACATTATAATGCTTCAAGATAAGTTATAAGATTTGCAAAGTTCTACCTTTCTTTAGTATTAACATACCTTATCACCTAAGAAGAGAGGCAAAAGTACTTCTAAGTGTGGAGGAAGCTAATAACTCGATAAATACTTAGGTTTACCTACAATTTGGAAGAGATCCAAGGTAGAAGCTTTAAAGTTTCTTAAAGACAAGATTGAAGGAAAGCTATAAGGGTGGAAGCGAAGCCTTTTAAGGGAAGTTGGTTAAGAAATCTTAGTAAAGGCTATGACCTTTGCAATACCTACCTATCCTGTAGGATGCTTTAAGATTCCAAAAAAGTAGTATAATGTGGTTTAGTCAATAGATTGATGGCTAACTTTTTTTTTGGAAGGAAAATGAGGGAAGGGTTCATAGGCTAACTTAACTAAATCAAAGAAGTTGGGTGGAATGGGTCTAAAAGACTTGCATACTTTTTACTTAGCTCTCTTTACCAAACTAGAATGGAGATTACAAAATAACCGAGATGCTCTTTGGGCTAAAGTGCTAAAAGATTTGTATTTTATTAGTGTTAAGTTTTAGGATGCAAGAAAAGGTGGAAGGGCATCATAGGGTTGGCTAAGTATCCTAGAGGGGCATGATGTGTTGTTTCAAGGGGGTTTGTGGAAGATCAGGGATGGTAAATTAATGAGAGAGTAGCTTGATAGATGGGTACTTAACTTAGAGAATTTCACATTACAGGACAAAGGTAGCAATAAGGACAAGGTTTTGAAAGTAGAAGACTTGATTGATAGGGACATAAGATGGTCGAATTTAAGAAGATTAACAAATAATATTACAAAGAATGAAAAGGTTGCAATTAGAGAGATTATGTTACCTGCTCATGCTAATAAAGATATGTTGGTTTGACATATATTAGGGATGGTGTCTACTTTGCAAAATCAGTATACTTCTTCCTCATAAAATGTATGACACCCTAAGATGATCATGTACCTTCTTCATCTAACAAATTAACTATAAAAGATTAGAATGTTATTTGGAGGTTAGATGTACAATCAAAAGTAAAGCACTTTATATGGAAAGGGTTTGCAAATTTACTACTTGTAATGGAGAATCTTGCTAAGTGTAGGGTGCTTCTAGATAGAAGATGCCATCTTTGTGGGAAAGTTGAAACTGTCGAGCAAGTACTTTTTCTTTACTTAGAGGTTGAGGTTGTGTGGTTTGGGGTTCTAAAAGTAAGGGCATTGAGTCAAGATATAGCATGATTTTGGAGATGATTCCTTCATCATTAAAATAAGGTAGCTACGATTGGGTTTCAAGTTTAGATCATAGAGTAGTAATTACTTAGATTACATGCATGAGAAACTTAGAAGGTGAGATGTTCAACAATCTATAGGTCCATGAAGCTTAATCTGGAGGGAGTAATATAGAGAGTAAAACATACAATAGCGGTATGGTCTAGTTTGAGGGGAAAAGAGGAGAGATTGTAGATGATGATGGATATGATTCAATCTAGGGTTTGGAAGGTTCCTAATGTAAGGCTCGTAAAGACTAATGTAGATGGATTCTATTGTTGTAGAGATTGATATAATGTTGTAGCATGCATGGCTTGAGATGCGAGTGGCCATGTAATTAATAAGTTTTCATCATTGATTGATGTATCCAATATAGTATAGGCAAAGTGTATTGCTATCCTTAAAGCTATTCAGCTTACAAGAAATAATGAGTGCGTTGAGACTATAATAGAATTAGATGCTTGTAATGTAGCTTTAAAGATAGAAATACACTTTGTTTATGGCTCTAAACACCAACTCGAAGATAGCGAGCTAGGCTTGAGACAAATTGATCCAAGAGATAAAAGAAGTATGGGCTTTAACAATATTAGGATCTGTTATATTTTTAGAAATGCAAATGTTATAGTAGATTGGGTAGCCATTTATGTTAGAAGGTAGATGTATCATATGGATTGGTGGTTAAACACCCCATCTAACCTTTCTAGGCTACTTTCTCTTGACTATTTAGCTGCTAATAGTTCTTCGGTGGTTACCTCAAATGATGAACTACACTTTGGTTGACATCTTATAAATAATTTCTTCCTTTGATTAAAAAAAAAAAGGGTACTTTTCCTTGGAGTAAAATTTCCTCTTACTTAAAATAATATATATCAATATCAATATCAATTATATGGTCTTAAATATAAGCAAAAAGAAAAGAGGGAAAATTATATTTACAATGATTATTAGTTTTAGAAATCATTATAACAGTATCCCCAAACTTTGATCCCTATCTTAAATGATAGATATCAGTATTAATATCAATCATATGGTCCTAAATGTAAGTTACAAATAACACATAACTATTGATAAATATGTGGTATAAAAGGTCTTTGCTTTTTCAATATGGAAAAATGACATCAAGATCAAAATTTAAGGAGCATTAAAATATACTTTGATAAGTTTAATGGCATATTTTTGCACTAAAATCAAAGTTTAGAGTGGTTATTTATAACATTTAAAAATTTAAAGATATATATACACTATAATCAAAATTTAGAGGCTTATTTGCCATTTTCTCCCATCTTCCTATATATGATATCATGTGATTATCTAAGGTAGAGTTGGAGACTAGAATTTCCCTATGTTGATTCAATTCTTTCAAGTACTTTTCTTTTTTTTGTTTTCTTTTTTCAAATTTTAGGAACCTAAACGATAGCTTTTACTTATTCATTTATACATAAAACTTTAGAGTTAAATACAACATAATACACAAAAAGAGAGATTTATCTTCCTCCATCCTAATTCTTATAGCTAAAGCTATGCAATGGGTCAGCCTAACCCCAAAATCGCCGACTCACGAGCTAGTTCTATGGTGAACCATAACTTACTCGTTAGCTGATGGTTTCGAGCCGATTCATGGCCCTTAAACCTTTTTTTTTTGTTTTCTTTTTTTTTTTCTGTTTTTCCTTGCCAACCTTTGAACCCTTTTTTTTTTCTCCTTTCTTCCTTCACCAAAGCATACATTCCAATTAAATAAAAATTAAAATATAGAGAAGTCTCTTACAATACAAAGAACTAATCTGATTGAGCAGAGCGAATTGGTCGGAGGGAAAATATTTTTTAGTATAGTTTATGGTTGCCCGGAAGGTACCTACATAACTGCTAATCAAAATTAGACCGCCGTAATTCGGTTTAGATTTTTAGAAAACTATTAGTCTATTAGTTAATTTTACATTTTACGAAAAGAATCCAAGTATACATGACTATCTAAGTTAATTTTTTGAAGAATAATAATTTCACTCAGCTATTTCCGAGCTAGGCTGATTCACAATTCAAAACCGCCCTTGTACAGGTCTAGGGGGCTCTTTCAATACCAATCGTTGCTTCTTCTTTTTTCTTTTTTCTTTTTTGTGGGGGGGGGGGGGGGGGGGGGGGGGGGGGGGCTCTAGGTTAATTCAAGCCCAACCTCTTTCAAGCTAGGCCGGTTCATAATTCAAAACCGGGCCTCGCATGGGTCTTCTTTTAGCTAGTTACTTGTAACTTTTGTGTATATTTATGGCATCTAATTACTTACATGTCTAATACCATATATATTTAAATGTCACAAAACTCTTATGAAGCTAAGTTACTCTAATTTTCCCCTTTCAAAACACAACTAAATCTTTCTATGCACAAATTAAGGATTTATAAATTTGTTGCTAACTTAATCAACTCATGTTTCTTTCTTTGATAATAACAGCGTCAAAGTGAAAATTAGCTAAGTACATATGTCATGAGATGGGAGCCTCACCCCTTCCACAAGTGTCTATACAGTGCTCGACCCTCATTTATCTCATGTATTTTCTTTGATTATAAAGGGGGAGCTAGCCTTTATCCTTCCTATCTTCTTAAGATTATTCCAAGACCTTCTATCTTCAAGAGTGCCAACTAGCATTGTCACCATCTTCCATATGATAGGGACATCTAACTTCTCAATTAATTGTAACCTACCATAGCCATCATTAAGGGAGTGACATCAGCTTCTAACCAGTTTGCTTATGAAAAGCCAACCTCACTTTGAGATACTACTCTACCCTAAGAACAAACCACCTATTAACGCCACTCACTTCACATTAAGCCCCATGATGAACACTTGTACTTCTATCCAAAATACGGACTATGATATTCTCCCCTACTTAAATCCACGATACCCTCGTGGTAAGGCCAACTCTTCGCCACTAACCTTTCATATAAGATCACCAACCCTATTCCTCCATTTAGCAACTCCACGCCAAGATCATCTCTACCAAGACTTCAGGGCTTCCATAGAGCCCCTTACCCCCACCCTTACCCTCATCTTCTCCTGTCATCCTCTAAAATCTTCTCTTGTTGAGTGGGTCAATGGTACGGTCTACCTTTTAAGCTTTTGTCATTTTCTCAAGATCACCAACCCTTTTCCACTCATTGCCCAACTCTACCTAAGATCACCTCCGCTAAGACCGAAGGCTTCTACAAGCTTCCCTCATACGCTCACCCTCTTCTCTTATCCTATAAGATCACCTCTTGCTAAGTGGCTTAACAATAGGGTCTGCTCATTGAAGTTCACTTTTATCTTATTCTTAAGATTTGAGCAATGTTTTGTTGTAATGTTGTTCATGGCATAGCTACCCCCTCTAGCAATGATGCCCTCTACCTAATGACTGCTCCTCCCCTTAAGTTTCATCTACATGAGGTCAATTGTCAATAAAACTACCCTTTTTCATTAAGCACATTGAGTAGCATTTAAGTGGCTCCATTAGGCTAGAACTTTATACTTTCACCACTTGTCATGGGATAGGAGGTTTACCCCCTCCACAAATGCTCGTATAGTGCTCGATCCTCCTTTGCCTCATATATTTTCTTTAATTACAAAGGGTGAGCGAGCCTTTATCCTTCCTATCTTCTTAAGAGTATTCCAAGCCCTTCTATCATTAAGAGTATCAACCGACATTGTCACCATGCTCCATATGATAGGTTAGTCTAACTTCTCAACTAGTTTCAACCTACCATAGCGATCATTAAGAGAGTGATATCAAATCCCGACCAGTTTTCTTATGAGAGGTCAATCCCGTCTCAAAAGACTACTCCACCCTACAAACAAACTATCTGCTAACACTACTCACATCAAATTAAGCCTCAAGTTAAACACTCCTACTTCTATTCAAAACATAGACCATGACACATCTCTATGAATTCAACATGACCTTGGCTAGGATCCATGGTTGAGTTGACACTTAATGATGCATCGTTTTGTTCTAGTTGGTATAAAGTAAGGAAGACATAGAAAAAAATGAGTAGTAGGGCTTTGCATTGGTCAAAGAGGGTTTTGATTGGTTTCATCCCATCATGAGCAACCATGTAGAACCAATCGATTAGGTCCACTTCTATTGACTCTTCCACTTTCTCCTAACATTAATACAATGGGTGGGATTGGTTTGAAATCAACAAAATCATTTTTGGTTTTTTATTTTTGTTTATTCATTCATTCATTTGTTTATTTTATTCTAGTTTTTGAATAGTAGTGCAATCACAGGAAGTGCGGAAAAGTATAAACCAGATTGAGAGTGGTGTCATTACAAGATGTCTAAATAATTATCAAGGAAAATCATACAAATAATCTCCTTAAATTTTACTAATAGCATAATTGAGCACTTATAGCAGAGCTAAAAAGCTTAATATACACTTTAATTAAGACTAATTTAATTTTTTTAACTTGTACTAGAGCTTAATTCGAGTGTCGTAATTAAAATTTTGCAATTTGTTACAACCAATGAGTTCAAGAAGCTATTCTAGCAAATATGAAAATACAAAGGCTTAATTACGTACAAACAAGATATGGGGAATTCATATCATATTACGCGAAGTTTCGTTAAGGATTTAGTTATAGATTTTCTTCTTGTAATTAACCACAAATAACATGGGCCATTGCTAGAGAAAAAGGAGAAATCATTGCATGGAAGTTGTCTATGAACTAAGGAGCAAGAATTAGGTGGTCCAAAAACCCTCATCTAAGGGTAGTTATTTCACCAATGTTTTACCTTAAACAATAAAACACATAGATGGATCGTTTTATCCTATCTAACAAAAAAAAAAAAAAAGCAAAAAGAAAAGATCAATTGAAGATTATCTAATTGAAAGCAGAAACATCGTACTAAATTTGGATTACTTTAGCTTTGTCATACCTAAAACTTTCATAGAATATTTTCACAAGACGCAGTAATTGAAATTCGTTCCCCTTGTCCCCTTCTATAGAGAGAGAAGGTTCATAATAGGGATATTCCTGGGTTGAAGGTTATGAGAGCTTCAACAATTAACCATCAACCTCACCATCGAAACTTTGTTGTTAGTTTATGTCACCCCTTTTTATAGCATTTTTCTTTGTTATGTCATATTGAAATTGGATAGCTACAGATCAAGTAATGAAACTTGAATATAATTAACATGCTAAACTTGAACCACTAAGTATGGGAAACTAGGGATATCTAATGAAACTATCTTCAATGAAAGAAAAAATTAAAAGAGACATAAATAAAGAAAAGTGGTTGTGTGTTTTCCTGAATGTTTTGACTACACCTGATACTGGTACTAATAGGTCCCCAACGTTTCCTCTTTCTTTATATACACAAAGGACGAACGACAAAGGGTCGTCTTATTTTTTGTTATTTTACCCGAGGCAAGAACAACGATGAACGACAAAGTCCAATTTCACTTTTTACTCCGATACATGCTTAGGCTCTAAGAGTGGTGACTTTTTGTTGCTGAAATTCACATGCAAAAGGACATCATGTGGATATATATATCAATGCATATGCATGTTTTTGAAGAAGATCTCACGATCACTTTATTAAAATTATCATCATAAGACGTGAGTTTATAATTATGATGATGCGGATTTCATCAGTAACTAATATGCCACGTCAACGCTGATTAATTAATTAACGAGGATTCTTCAATGATTTTCGATAAAATGATAGATCATGTTTTATTATTGGAAAACCAGCGCAACAAGGTATAATGGACTTTAATGGTTAAGCTTGGACTATTGCATAATGTAATGAATTATACTTATTACACATCATTTTGCACGTGATCAATCAATTAGGTGAACCCTTTATATGACTAAGTTCTATTGAAATTTATGGATATATATAACTTAATGTAATATTCACTGAGTCTTGCCACAACTAGTGTCCGGAAGGTTATGGATTTAACGCATGTAAACAGCCTCTTTAATTTTACAAATTGCTAAAGGCTCCGAAGAGTGTATTGCATACATAAATTTAATTTACATTTATTTTGAGGGCAGGTTTATTTTACATTTATACATAATATATTAGCTTTCTAGAATTTGTAATTTTATAGTATCTATAATTATTGATCTTGTAATGACAATGAAGTGCACCTGGCGATTTTAGTTGGTCACAATGAAATGAATCCTCTTAAATCTTTTTTGAAAACTAGGGGTCAACAGTAAATAAAATATAAGACTTCAATCATACCTTAATTCATAAGGATAACTTTCTAAATTTATGAATGAGAACTTACTCTATAACTACTTAAAACTACCATAGAACTTATGCTCCATGGAATCTATTAGCATACAAAATATCCTATAGAGAGCTAAATTCAAGTTTGAGCTTTAAGCCTATTAATTAATTAGGTTTGACTCTTTAAACTAAGGTGACTTAAAAAGTTGAGTCTAGATATTCGGAATGATTAAAAGAGTTTTGGCATAGTGGATTTAGAGTAAAGTCAATTGGATCAATCGTCTGATCCAATGTTTCTCAACATAGCTGAAAAAATAAGTCTACCTTATTAAGCCTAAGATTATAATAGAAGACTATTTAAGGTCTATTGAGGAAAAGATCATAATAGAAGACCACTTAAGGTCCATTAAGGGAATTGATGAATATTCTAACCATTAATCATCATCATAATCTAACGAGTGAGATCAATAGCCATCCTTTATAAATATCCATATCCCTCTCTTATTTGAACAAGAGAGAATTGGCATAAACCCTATTATTTTGTTGGATTCTCGCCATGAAAAATTAAGCACTGGAATATTTCAAAAACACTTGTATATTTTTCATGAATAGTGGAGTTTGATGCCTTAGAGCTCCTTCACTTGTCACCATTGTTAAGATCGCTTACTTTTCTCCCTACATTTCTTTCCCGATCATCTCATACAAGTCATCACTCATAGCGTGTTTATCACACCATACACATGTAACATTCATGCTTGAACCCTCATGCGCACATATCCTACGAATAAAACATGTGAATTTTTCATATTACATTTTATAAATATTAATATTCTAAGTAAATTTTCAACATCCCTAAACCCCTCAATATTTTTATAATATCCCTCTCATTCAGCTTGCGTAAAGACACATTCTCAACAAGTTAAAAAAAGTGCCACTACAAAGTCTACCTCATATAACATTATTATAAGCCCCAAAACTAAGCCAATTAACCATAGGATTGAACTTAGAACTTAAGTTTTGGACGATCGGTTAAGGAATCCGATCAAACCCCAAATTATAAACTATTGAGAGAAATATTAGTAAAAATGACCCTGTAAACTTGAATTTAAGAAAATAAGTAATAAAATAAAAAACTATAAAAATTTCAAATTTTAAGTATATAACGCGTCATTTATCGAAAATGCGTAAAATGCATTTCGATAATTGACGAATCGCTAGAGATAAATTATATGTATACTAAAAATCATAAAATGACCTAAATAATATTTATGAATACTTATTTGTACTATATATGAATTTACATGTACGTATAAATACGTGTAATTACATAAAATACTCGAAATATGCTAAAATAATACTAAATACTTAAAGAAAATTCATAATTAGTTAAGGAAAAATCAAGAAAAATCATGAATGATCCAGAATTAGGTCGTGGCAGCTAGGAAAAATAAGAAAAAATTTGGCCAATTAAATTAAGACAACACAAAAGCCAAAAATTAAGGGATAAGGCAATTGTCTTGTCCCATTTAATGCAAAATAAATCCCCTAAATCCCTATAAATAGCAGGAAAAATCACAGAGCTCATTTGGGCAGTTTGAAAAGTAAGAAAAATAGAGAGAGGCGAAAATTGAGAGAAAAATTTGAGTTAAAAAAATAAGAAAAACTGTGCAGTTAGGGCTTTTAAAGGGAACCCCCACCAGACGAGCAGCTGGAAGTGGACGGCCACCACCTCCACATGGTGGTGGTAGCACCCAGGCCGACCGACAATGCCACGGCAGTCGACGGTGGCCTGAGCCACCCAGATCTGTAAGTCCGATTTCCAACCCGATTCTTGTGTAATTTTGTAAAAATAGTAAATATTATTAGAAAATTATGAATTTTGTTATTCTAGGATATTTTTGTATGTAGTTTGTAGAAAAAATATTATTTTGTTGAAAACATGTCCCGTAATATATGGTCCTTAAGAAATCATGCAAAACCGAGCATGTTTCGGTTTAGAAATAAATGACCTTAGGAGTGTAGTTTCAAGCCCAAAATTTTTGTGTAGATTACTTAGATGATACAGAACAGTTTTATGAAACCCGTTTTTAAAAATTATTTTTTAAAATTTTTAGATAATTTTTAGGCATTAAAATGAGGCATAAAATGGGTAATTTAAGGTTAATTAAGTAATTAAATTATTAATTACTGACTTAGTGAATAAGTAGATGTTTAGGGATGTTGAAATCTAATGGAGAATGATACTTGTAGAATTTAGGGTGTTAGATGTAATTATTAGGTTAATTATGTAGTAAATAAGTAATATGGAAAAATAGTACATTTTAAGTTAAGTTTGCAAATTAAGGTAATTAGGAGTAAAATCTAATTTAGGATGAATTTAGACATTTTGAAATGATAATTGATGTTTAGAGATGATAATTAGAGTGATATAAATATTAGAAGTGTAATATATACATAAAATGTAATAATACATAATAGGTAATTATTGGAAATATAATAAATAAGAAATATTATAATAAAAATTGATATTGTGATAATAATAAAAATGTACAATAAATCTGATAGGAAATTTGAATTTATGTAATTATATGAAAAATGTAAAAATTTCTCACAATAGGAGTAAATTCGGTACACTAATAAGGATATAAGTGTACAGGGTGAAATAAAATACTGACTAGGGATAATGATAGTATTTAGGAGATCGGGAAATAATGTGATTAATTTCACATTATGGGTTGAAACGAATTTCTAGGGTTAGAATATAAAACGTTACTTAGAAAATCGAACTAGAACCTAATTAGAAATCGATGCAGAAACCGAACCCGAACCTAATCTTAAACCTAGAATAATTGTAAAAGAATTAAGACCTAGATAATTAGGTATCTTAAACCCTAAATAAAACATAACGATAAGTGTTATAGGATAAAACGAACCTATAATAGTTATATGAAAAACTGAAACCACGTTTGTGTTATAGGGATGATCGGCGATGGCCTAAGCAAATCGGGCCTCGAGTGAGTGAGCGAGGAGTCGAGGTAAGTTGGGATTAATATGATGCTATATTTTGGAGGCTTAAGATTATGCTTAGTTGTGCTTGTTAGATAGTTGGATACGTGCATGTGCTTAATTATGGGTGATGCTATGATTCTGTTTGTTGCTCTAGTATGTATTGTATGATTTGCATGAAATGATTGAACACCCTAAACTGGACTTAAGCAAATATATGACCAGTAATCATAATCGGACATGCATGGCAACCCGTTAGGGGGACTTAGGACTCTCCGGCCAAATACCGACCCCTTCGAAAGGGATAGCGCAAGATTGCAAAATGGTCCCTTCTTTATCCTCAGTCGAACTAAGTGACAGGAGAGGAGGTCACGACGAGGTGAAGACAGTGGTTCGAAGGTAGTCACGGGAGGAGTAAGGTCTCTATTACACAAGCCTGAGTTTGGTCGTGAGCTATTGCACTAACGGCAACTCCTCAACCCGGATTAGAGCTGGCGCAATTTCTTTAATCTCACAATGGGCCGGACAACGTCGTACGATGGCATTTGCTTGCATATGCATTGCACCTAATAAGTGATTGAAAACCTTGTTGTATGTATAGTATAGTTTTAAGTCCTCCGTCCTAACTTACTGAGCTGTGGTTGCTCACATCCCTATAGATGTCGTACAGGTGCTAGCAAGCGACAACAACTACTCTGAAGCTAGCAACTGCTGGATCCTGGTGAGTGAGGAAAAACATTAAAGAATCAACACATATGTTATTACTTTTCATTTCTGAATTATATATAACTTTTCTCACTTTCTTAGGTAAATGAATTATTTAAATTACAAATTGTTTACTTCAAAGCGGGTTAGTTGTGGACGCTTTGTGTAGATCAGGTCTAAGATAGTGGTTGTAAGGCCAACTTCTATCTTAGGATGGTTTATACGGCGGGGCTATTATGACTCTACTGTTTCGGGGCGTGACAATTATGAATAAAAGTCAAATTATAAAATAAAAATAACAAAATAACATGTACATGAAGAAGGCACAACCTCTACCTATGTAGGCCTTGTAATCTATTAAAAAGTTTTGTTCATTTATTTAAAGTATATAATACCAAATCTATTATATGAGTTTATACATACAGATTCCAATGGAAAATATGTAACGAGAAAAAGATGAGACAAGAGAGGATGAAAACAAAAACATAAAGAGCGACAAGAGTGAGACGGAAAAAATGAAGTGGGAAACTTTTATAGGTTTATTATCAATGGGCTTAGGCTATAACCTATATATATATATATTTTTTTTTTTTTCTTATTTTATGGAACTTCGAAGGTAGAAATATAATATCTTCTAAATGTTGTTGTCATTATTTAATAATTTCTACAAGGTGAGTAAAACGTGTTTTAGAACCTATATCATATAGGTTTTAGAATGTATATAGGGTATTGAGAGTTGAGATATCCTACCTTTCAAGCCTTCATAAGTAGGCTTTCCAAGAATTATATGCAAAACATATCACATAATCTTTAATACTCACCCTAAATCTATTGAATCAAGTAGGACATTATTTTATATATGGTACAATAGGTTAAAGTTCATCCTTATTAAAAAATATTAGATTATGTAACAAAAGTTTTGTTCTAATGGATTTTCTACCCATTCTGTTGGAAAAGCCTTTTTCACTTATCAAGGTGTTTCAAAATGCTATTCCCAACACTCTAAATACATTTTCTTTGTGAAATAACAATGTCATAATAAATGAAAATAAACATGAATTAAAGCACAATATATGTTCTACCTACAAGGATTTTATTATACCATCCCAAGTACTTGTTAGGAATCCGAAGTAAAATATTTTATATTCTTCAATATTGATTGCACAACCCCATAAAAAAATAAACAATTATATAAAGATGATGAAGAACCTTTTTTTTTTTTTTTTAAGCTTCTAAATAAGTTAACGTATTCTTGTCAATAATACTAGACTGATGAGAAAACAGTATTTGTCTCTACACCAAACATACTTAAGGGCCATCCTTCTTCATTACAAGAGAATAGACTCATGTGTCATGAAGTAAAACAACCCCTTTATAGAGAAAGAGCATGGTATTATTTAATGTTAAACGTTTTGAGCTTCTCAAGTTTGGGAAATAACAGAATCCAGCAAACTCCCTCGAGCTTAAAGAAAAATGTCCCTTTCACATGCTTAAGCGAAGCAATTTTTAATATATTAGGAAATGGGAATGGTGAGGGTTATAAGTAGGTGAACTAAACCCGTTAATCCCTTGAAGCACAAAGAAATTAAGAGCCCACCAACCTCACCACCACCAATAATGTCCCATCCCATGTCACTTCAGTTAGAGAAGTGCGGTTTAACTGAATTCTCCAAGAAAAGCAGCCATATAATCCACCACGAAATCCCAAAATATTAGGACAATCTTATAGATATCCCTACAACATATTCTAGGTGGCTTTCTTGACCTCATCAGCTTCGTACCTTAGACTTTTATTTTAATATTATACCACATTGCGAAATATAGTGATGTACTGACATGGCAACTGGGCCCCTTTTCCTTTAATGTTTATTGAAGATTACATCAACACTTGTGGACAACGTATCAATAAGACTATATATTTGACAAGTGTTTAGAGGGCTTGCACAATAGGATACCTTTCCCATAGTATTGCACCAAAAAGTTTACGCAAACAATGAAATTCATTAGAAATGAGATGTTATATCGTGTATAATATTTAGTAGATAAAATCTAATAAATTTGATACTTCATTTACCACATTTGGATAACTACAATGGATGATTATAAATGCTCACAAGTTTAAGTTTTATCAGTATGTTATATCTAAGAAAATTGAGAAAACCGGTAACGAGTGATATATCGGATGGTACAAGCTTATTAAATTTCTCCCATCATTATAAAATGGAGTATACTGGATATGATATGATTTTTCCACTTACCATCTTTCTAACGGATTCGTTAGCACAAACCGGACAGGTGGGACAACAACCAACCCACACAAAGAAAGAGCAATTTTTATATTGACGAGGAGTGAAAGTGATGCATTTCGATATAGTCCATTCGGGTTAAGTTAAGGAATGTACTCACAGTTTACAAAGATATAACGAATTAGTTGTTCTAACTGATAAATCTTAGAAAACTACTGAACCGTCCGGTCTAAGCTATATCGAAACTGAACCATAAGTAAAGGTCACAATATATACTAGGTGGACCTCATCAGCTTCGTATCTTAGACTCTTATTTTAGTCTAAAAGCATGTTGCACAACGAAATGTACTGACACAGTAATGGGTCCTCTTTTTTATTGTTACTTTAGTAACACATTTCAGTTATGGACAATGTATGAATAAGATTATATTAACAAATGTTTAGGGAGCAGCGAAAGTCCTCATACACAAATGTCGGATATTTGATGAATGAAAATTATGATTAAGCGTGGATTTGTTTTGTGAAAAATGTTTTTTAAACTTTTTTTTTTAATTTTTTGCTATAATTAAAACTATCTGATTATCCTATCTTATTGTTATAACCTCAAGAGGCCTTCAATGCTAGTTGCTTACAATGGTAAGCTACGATAGAAGGTAAAATGATGCTGGACGCCAATAGCAGTGGTTAGCAACCACAAAAAGTGGTAATGAAAAATGAAAAAAAACAGTTTCCTCTTAAATTATTAAATAAATAAAAAAAAAAAAGAAACCACCATCGGCCATTAAAGGCGATCTTTACCTTTGATCACAAGTTCTGCTAAAAGCCATTAACAGTTGCAACTTCTTAAGTCTTAGTATAACAAAATATTTGACAATTTATGGTGAATGTTTGAAAATTTGCCCAAGATGTTTTTTTCAAAAGAAACACACCCTAATATCATATTGGAAGCATTAAAAAGGAAAAGAAAGAAATTGGTCACAAATCATACATCTAAAAATGACACTCGTTAAGATTATTCCCCGGTCAGTATTAGAAAAAAAAAAAAGTGAATTTCTCCCATCATTTAAAAGGGGTACTTAGATATATGCATATGTCATGGATTTTTTACTTACTATCTTCTAATGGATTCGTTGCCCCTAATTGGAGAAATGGGACAACAACCAAACCACACCAAGAACGAACAATTTTTATGTACGATGACTGATGTATTATAATGTTCTTCGTGCAGGTTAGTTAAGGATACTCACATTTTACAAAGACATAAATAACCGGTTGTTCAAACTGATAAATCTTTTCTCTTGATCAGGATCACAAGAAATCAGATCTTGTGAGAATCAATTAATCATAATATACTATTTGCAAGAAGTATAATCAGGCTGATTTTTATGGTCAGTTAATCTTAGCAAACTACGGGACTTTCCAGTCTAAGCCATATTCATAAGAAACTGCAGTAATTTGTATAAGCAGATAAGTAGAAATTATTTTGTACTGATCAGTATTAAAAATACATTGAATTGGTGAATTAGCCTCAGAACCCGAAGAACTATCTATAGCTCGCCACGTGACACCCCTAAAGGCTGACATGCTAAGGTATTTAAGAACCTGTAACATGTCTAAAATCTATAAATAATTAATAATAATCTGTCAACTTGCAAATAATAATCTATCAATTCACGAACATCAACTCCTGAACCATTGATAAAAGAGTGACATAAATACTTACTCATTTCATCTTACACAAGGATGGCGAATTACCTACCAGTGATAAAATAAATATAACAACTTAACCAAGAAAATCACACAACTCTGCAAGTAACATAAAATATATAACCAATAGAAGTTACAGGCAACTCCACCCCACAAGTAGCAATAAAATCGAATACCAGCTCCTATCCATGCCTATCATCTATTCTATGTACAACCCTACCCATTCTAGAGTAGCAACTCCATTCTCTTCTTAATTATAAGCTCAACTGGTATGATCATAACTTTCGATAATATCATCCTAATATGAACTTATAGCTAAAAAACAACAACCCCTAAAGGGTGATTAATGCTAGTATAGAATATTGAAAGCACATGTATATGATCAAGCATTCACATTTCACATGCATATGAGTAGCAATAATAAATACAACAAGCAACCGGTTTATATCTTCAATAATTAAACCATCAACCATCACAGTCTTGGCATCCCAGGACTTCAAGTAACTTATGATCCCTATACAAGTAACCAAGTATCCAAGTAACCAATAGCCATCTTAAATTTACTTGGGTCCTTTTAGTGTGAGACTCCACTCAAGATAACATCGCACAAAGATCGCTAAATGCCTCACCAACTATACTAGATGTGACCAATAGGAGGTTGAAACCAAACACAAGCAACATAATCAATAAGTAAGCCAAATATATGTTAAGTCCATTTATGCTAAACTAACAAGTACAAACACACAAGCAAGTATCTTGTACCTAACTCCATAGTATTGTTTAACAAGTATCCTCATTTTCTACAACTTAGCACAACACGACATAAATGATTTAGCCCCTAAACTCTGATATAAAAGTTACTATTCACTCCTCACATCCCAACCCCTTAACTAGGCCATAAGTCTCTACAAGAAGTCTCAAGTCATTCCTTGGAAAAATAAAGTTTGGTTGTTGTTTTGATTTTGAAAACTTGTTTAAAAAAAAAAAAAACATCCTGGAAAGGTTTTAGAACAAAAAAGAAGGTTGAAAAAGCACCAAGAAAAGAAGCGAAAACCTTCTATGCACTGTAGCAGACATAACATTCGGATACTAAAGGGTCAAGTGTCTAGATACTAGTCAACAACTCACAATTGTTTAAGCCCCCTAATGTCCGAATGCTACCAAGTACAAAGTCCGAATGCTACCAAGTACAAAGTCCGAACACTAACAGCAGTTTGCAATTTTCTATAGACTGCGGTCTATGACTCCTCCCCTTCCAACCCAACTTCGAACCCAATCGCTAAACTTTCCTTTCCCAGTCTTTTCCTAATCCTACACTTGCCTCCTAACACTCCATAACACTTTTCAAACACCACTACAGAGATCTCAACCCTAAAACACTCAGTCTTAGCAAACCATGTCAAGAACAAAACTTTGAATGAATTAGAGGTTCAAAAGTGACTTACCTATGATTTCTTGATGTAAGGACGGTTATCTCTACACTTCCTACTCTCTACCTTTGTAAAAGCAAAATCTTTCGAATTTTCTCACCAATCCTAAGGAGAAAAACGAATTTCTATGGGGTGTATGTTGTAACTTGACTAAATTTGCTATTTCCTTGTGAAATCTTAGGTTTTGCATCATTAGAAACACTCAAAATCTCTTCAATCCATACCCTACAGACCTTCTTGAGGGTTTTCTAGTTTGGCATGAGAAATAGTATAAGGGAGGATGAGGGATAATATGAAATAGAACAAACTTAGTGGGTAATAAGGGGCTATAAAAATTTCCTTTAGACCATTTTGCCTCTATAACTTAAGGTTAATTACATGCCATATTGAAGCTTATTATTTAAAACTCCTTTATGTTCTTTAAATCCTTTGTATATATTTATTTTTGAATTCGGGTTTTACAACTTTTCCCCCCTCAGCAATGCTTTCGTCCTTGAAAGTTTAAAACCTGAATCCTAAAACAACTCTAGATACTTTCTCTCAATTTATTCCTTAAGCTCCCACTTAATTTCAATTTCCTTACACTTTGAGAACACCAACTTCTCTTTACTTTACTTCTTTCATCAAGTTTTGCTACCACTCTAATCATTACCTATTCTTTCTTTTATAAGTTAAGCATTCGTCATTGTGGCACACTGCATTTTTTTGTCATAACAGTTCTTTGTGCAACCCTATAATTCTAAAGTAAGAGCACTCCTCAAATTTACCTCACTTTCGACAATTCTCAAGTTGCCCCACATTTATTGCCACCGTACCTTACTCAACAATAACTCATTTCCTTCACTTGTGCCCAACTCATTATTAGATTACAAGAGAAAGTCTTACTACTACCATTAATATTATTGTTATTCTTACTTATACACCTTTTTTGATTAGTTAAGCCACATTAATTAATTATTTCCTTTGTAGATTTTAGTGTAGTCAATTCATCTTCTATTAACGCTTTTGGCATCCTTTAAGATCAATCTCCCTGTAATCTCTTTAGTTACTCTTCCATATTATTACTACTATAATAATTGTGGTTATAGTTATTTATAATTTACTCTCCTCGAGACTTAATATATATTGTTGATTTGTTTATTATTTATTATTAGGATACTTTATTATTTGCATTCTAGTTTCTAGTTCTTTAATTATCGTTCTACCTATTTTCTCACTTTAATTCTTTAGTATTGTAAGATTTCCATAGTATACATATTGATACAAATAGACATAAATATGGCAATGACAAGTAACATAGACAGCCAACTCAAAGAGATGAAGCCAATAACTCAACTTGACTCACATGATATGACTCAACACAACCCATCAACATAGCCAACACATTAATACACTAAACATGACTCTAACTCCCCATGAAATAAGGACTCAATAACCCAATTTCACGTCTACACGTGCTAGTGTATATATGAACACCAATCCATGTTTTTAATCTTTTACTCAATTTTCCACTATTGCTAATTGTTAGTCTTTGAATCAATAACTTTTATTGATTGTTGCATCAATACCCACTATAAGTAATTTAGTGAAGTGGGTTCCTATTTTGTCTTGGTGTTAAAATTTGTATTTATAGTTCTTCAATTTCTATTATATTGTACATTTTCCTAAAGGTATCTTATTTGTCTCAAGAGGCATAATGAAAGGGTTTTCAACGCTTTCATAAGCATTAAAAGTTTTATGTTATTCTCTTATTATTCCTAGATTTACACTATCAGATAGTATTTTTGAGTCTTGGTTATGAATGTACCTATAGGTACATATAGATACCTTATTCTTAAATTATTTATGTTCCTTAATATAAATTAAGTAGCTTATATTCCATTCGCGACTAAGTATTTTACTTATTTTACATTATTGAGCAAAGTAAGGGGATTAGCTCCAGCAATTCCCACTCTAGCTTCATCTCCACTTTGCCAATCTAACTCTTCCTCCACTACATACCTAGGTAAACTATAAACGAACAAGGAAGCATTAAGAGGAAGCAGAAAAATGAGACTAGTATTGAAAATATATACTTCGAGAAGATAACAAATATATGAGTAAAATGTGATGAAAATCAAGGCAAAAACAAGTTAAAGGAAATATAAAGAAAGATGCCAACTGAAAATAGGAGAGTATGAATATTAACTAGCAGCAAATAGTAATATAATAGCAAGGAAAAAGGTACTTAAGTGAGATTAAGGAGACTTACCCCAAAGTCCCAACAAGAACCACTCTCCCAGATTTAACCTTAACCCATTAGCTACCAACAATCCCCATATCTTACTATCCTAAAGATTCAATAGTTAATGCTTTAAGGATCCTTTAACCTAAGCTCTAATATTACTAAAACTATAATGCCCGGAACTGAAGGAGCTACAACTCGCTATGTGCTACCCATAAATGCCAACATGCTAATGTGTCTAGGAACTTGTAACATGTCTAAAATCTACAAATAATTAATAAAAGAGTAACATAATTAATAATATGCCAACTTACAAATGATAATATGTCCATTCACCAACATCAACCCCCTAACCATTAATAAAAGAGTGACATAAATACTAAATCATTTCATCCTATAAAAGGATGTCTCATTACCTACATAGAATAACATAAATATAACAACTTAACTAAAAAAATCTCATAACTATACAAGTAACATGAAAGACATAACCAATAAGAGTCATAGACAACTCTACCCCACAATTGGCAATAAAATGAAATCTTGACTCCTATCCATGCCTATCATCTATTCTATGTACAACCCTAACCATCTCGTAGTAGCAACTACATTCTCTGCTTAATTATAAACCTAGCTAGTACCATCATAAATCTCGATAGTATCATCTTAACCTGAACCTATAGTTGAAAAACAACAACCCTAGAAGGTGAGCTATGCTTAGTGTAGAATACTTGAAAGCACATGTACATGATCAAGCATTTACATCTCATATACATACAAGTAGCAATAATAAATGCAACAAGCAACCGGTTTATGTCTTTAGTAATTAAACCGTCAACCAATACAGTCTTAGCATCTCAAGACTTTGGGTAACTCATGACCCCTACACAAGTAACCAAGTATCCAAATTACTAAGGAACAAGTAATTGAGCAACCAATAACCATCCTAGATCTACCTAAGTCCTTACAGTATAAGACTCCACTCAAGACAACATCGTGCAAAGATCGCCAAGTGCCTCAACAACCACATTAAACCTGATTGGTGGAAGGTCAAAACCAAGCACAAGCAGCATAATCAATAAGTAAGCCAAATATATATTAAGTCCATTTAATGCTAAATTAATAAGCACAAATACACAAGCAAGTATCTTATACCTGACTCCATAGTATTATTTGACAAGTATCTTAATGCTCTACAACCTAGCACAACACAATATAAACAATTCAACCCCTAAACTCCAATATAAAAGTCACTATTCGCTCCTCACATCCCAACCCCTTAACTAAGCTACAGCTCTCAACAAGAAGTCTCAATTCATTCTTTAGAAAAACAAAGTTTGATTGTTGTTTTGATTTAAAAAACTTGTTAAAAAAAAAAAAAAAACATCTTAGAAAGGTTTTAGAATGAAAAAGGTTAAAAAAGCATAAAGGAAGGAAACAAAAACCTTCTATGCACTGTAGCAGACATGGCATCCGGATGCTAGAGGGTCGGGCGTTCGGATGTTAGTCAACAACTTACGATTGTGAGCATTAGGCCTCCAACTTCTAGATGTTACCAACACAGCGTCTAGATGCCAAATGCAATTTACAGTTTTTTGTAGATTACAGTCCATGACTTCTTCCTTACTCTAACCCAACTCCAAACCCAATAGCCAAACTTTCCTTTCTCAATCATTTCCCACTCATATACTCACCTATAAACACTCTACAATACCTTTCAAACACCACTACAAAGATCTCAACCCTAAATCATAACCAACACTCAATCCTTGTAAGCCATGTTAAGAACAAAACTTTGAGTGAATTAGAGGTTCAAAAGCGACCTACCGTGATTTCTTGATGCAAGGACAATTACATCTACACTTCTTACTCTCTACCTTTATAAAAGTGAAATCTTTAGGTTTTTCTCACAAATCCTAGGGAGAAAAACAAATTTATATGGTCTATACGTTGTAACTTACTCGAATTTGCTATTTCTTTATGAAATCTTAGGTTTTGCTTAACTAGAAACACTCAAAACCCCTTGAATCCATACCTTACAAACCTTCCTGATAAATTTCTTAAGGGTTTTTTGGTTTCACATGGGAAATAATCTAAGGGAGGATGAGAGATAATGGAAAATAGAATAAACATAGTGGGTAGTGAGGGAGTTTAAAAGTTTCCTCCAAACTGCTTTGCCCCTGCAACTTAAGGTTAATTAGATGTTATACCGAAGCCTACTATATATAACTCTTTTATATTCTTTAAACCATATTTATTTATTTATTTTGAATTTGAGTTTTACAATTTATATTATAATTATATCATTTCATATTGAGTAGAGGTAAGCGCGATTCAATTTGGTACAGTTTACTCTTTCGAATCGAATCAAACCTAATATTGGTTTTATCCCTTTTTTATTCTTTTATGATTCAATTTATAATTTTTTTTGAATATATATATATATATATACATATAACTAGTTTAATTTATAGTTTGAACTAAAAATATCGAAATGTTTTAGAGAAATAAAAGGTAATAAATGAGAATTAATAATTTGGGGCTCAGTGTTTGCATTTTAGGACATAGGTTTGAACATAAGTATATAATTAAGAGTTAAGAAACTTAGGAACTAAGGTGGCTACGTTTGATATACAGGTTTTAAATAGAGCACGTGTGTACAAAGTGACTAAACTAAGAGAAAGATGTCAACATTGTTAAATTGGTGAAAATATAAGTTATATGTTTATGTAAAACATAATATATATATATATATATTACCTTTCATGATTTGTAACTTTTTAAACCTATAAAATACAATTCAATTAATTAATTTAACTCATAATTTTTTTCAAACTTGGAAAAATGGTTTGAACCTAATTTATAATTTAGTTTTCAGTCCAGTCCAATCACATTAACAGTTTGGATTAGTTTTTTTCCCCTATTCTAATATTGAATGTTGATAATGGATTTTCACTAAAGCTTTTTTAGATAGATTATCAACCTATTTGGAGTTAAAACTAAGCTATTTTGTTTTAAAGCAGCATATTACAAATATAGTCTAGCCGCTCTTATAACTCATGATCCCTTAACAATTGTAAGTCAGGTCTTCAATTGCACGACTTGTTAAGATGAGATTAAGACAACTTGGAATTATTATCTGATGACTTAGGCTCTTAGGCCTAAGTCTCTCAAGTCTAACGTATATGTTTGAATATTTGAATATCTAAGCAAAGATGCAAGCAATTCAATAGTCACTACACCTAGTAACTACTCAACTACGTCCTTCTTTCACATTTATTGTAGCCTACTACGTATCTTCTGCAATTGAAATGCCACCAACTACCTTTCCATTGTAGTTACATGCGTACTTTACAAAAACCTTAGGACAATAGTAAAACTCTCTACATACTTGCTCTCACCTTTATTGCTTACATTCTATACACTTCTTTACCTATAAACATTTGCTAGCTTAAGCATTAGAATGGTTATGCCATACAATACAATATCCTTATGGTATAACATTTTCTGTAAACCCCTAAAAGTTTCGATCTAGTTTTTGAAATAGACTCAACTATATTAGACAATTTAGGAGTCAATAAGGCTAATTAAAGTGAAAACCCTAAAAGAATTAATCAATCGCGTAAAGAAGTTTTCTACCCTAAATGTTTCTAAAAGCTAAAGATTTCATTCGAAAGTGATAAAAACCTTAAAAATGATTACATTAAGGACATATGTGTACTAATCCACCATGATATACCCTAAAACCCTAATTGATAATATAATGCTTATATTTTGCTAAATCATTAGTAAAAGGTTAGAGATAACCCTCATTCTTGCTTATATGAGTCGAATTCTTAAGTAATCCATGAGGAACTAAGATAATGAGTCATCGATTATATTTATTCCTTAAATATATGATTAAGATAGTCTTACTTAGGGTTAGGGTTATAGTTGAAGATTAGGTTACATATAGTGAACTTTAATACTTAAATTAGTACTTTTTGCACTTGTTATCCAAAGTAGTTTATCAAATGAGATATATGGACTCTAAAGACCTAAAGTAAGATCTCATCAACCATATTTACACATCAATGCATCATATACCTCATTTCTTCTCATTTCTTTCATTTCTCTCCTAATTTCCCTTAATTACTACATTATGTGCACAAAATTGCATATACTTAAGGAATGTTGACTAAGATAATACATGTTGACCAAAGTCCAAAAGTTGACCAAGTCAACACATGTTGACTAAAGTCAACATTTTGAAAAGTCAACAAAAGACAAAGAGATAAGGAAAATATCTCTTCCTTAATGATGGCTTTCTTTTCTTTTCCTTTTGATTTTTCTTTCTCTCTTTTTCATTATTGTTGCCGTCCACATTCTTCCTTCAAAACCCCACCACATGTTGTCTTCCATTAAGAGAAACAAACAAAAGAAATAAACCAAAAGCCCCATTTTCATGCCATGAACTTCCCTCTCCTCTTTCACTTTCATTACTCTACTTTTGTCTCCATAACTTCAACATAATTAAAGGTATGTCTTTAAGTTGTTTTATGTTACTTTATATTATTCATTAGTTAGTTAATTAGGTAGATTAGATAAGTAGTTATGTGATTAGTATTGTCTTGAAGAAGAGAAAACAAAGTTTCCATCTTTAAGTGTAGAAATTTGAACTTTTGAAGAAAAAGAAAGGAAGACATGAGTATATGCTTATAAGTATGTATACATAAGGAAATACCAAAAGAATATAAGTATATGAACCTTTGTACATGAGTATTTATCATGTACATAACCTAATTTAAAATCAAATCTAACTATACATACCTATACTACACTAAATATATACCTAAGAAAACAAAAACATGGAATTAGGAAGCTTTTCTTAAAAAAAAGCTTAAGCATACGAATTTTAGTATAAAAATACGTATCCAACCGTATAGGTATACGGGTATGTATACACGTATAAATACGGTATAAGTCTAAGTATAGGTATGAGTATAAGTATGTATAAAGTATATGTACATAAGTATATGTACATAAGTATAAGAGAAAGGGATAACATATACATAATATATATACATATGACATAAGCATGAGGAAAGGCTTATATAATCATATGATGAGGTAAGTGATGACATAAGCACATGATGACATAAGCCATGACATAAGCAAGTGATGACATAAGCAAAAGATGATGTAAGCGATGACATAAGCATAGGTTTAGAAAATAAGAAAAATAAGAAAAGTGTAGGTAATTAGGTACTTAAATTAGTAAATCCTAATACACCTTCTAAATTAGATTATATTTAATTCAGTACATGAATTAGTAATAGCAAAGTAAAATCTTTTAATTATAAGAATTTAAGGAATAAAAGATATAAATATAAGTAATAAGAGTACTTAAGTGTTCATAACTAAAAATTTCTATAAATTTAATACATAACGTAAAATAGAGGTCTTAACACCCAAAACAGATATTACCATGTGAATATATGTTCGGAAAAGATGAAAAACGGCTATAAGTTCATAAATATCAAAAAAACAAAAAGGTTACATGTGATTGAAATTAAAGTCTTACCGGGTAAAAGTTGATAGTAATTTAAGTAGAATTAGGTAATTAGATGTTTAGAATTAGTAGTTAATTCAGGTACTTACTAGTGTTATTATCACATAATGATCAGGTGACCTTGAGGTGAGCGAGGACCTCCCGATCGATTACTACGATTAGGGCGAACCGCTATGGCCGAGTGAGTATTTACCCTATGATTCCATGCTTGATTGTGATTATAGAATGTGGACTTAAATATTATTGTTAATTAATTCCTATGTGGGGTTCGGGAAATGCTTGTGTATGTAATTGTATGTTGAGTTGTGAATTTACCTTAAATGCAGAGAATGCCTTGTTTGTTGCATGGTAGTATAAAAAATGATTGTGTGTATTAGTGGATGGACACAACATAATTTGAACTAAATTATACTTGGCCTATAAAAAGAAACCAGAACATGCATTAACATGCATAGCATGGATACTATTCCGCCTGTCACATCACAAGGAGGTAAAGAGAAGCCATTCGGAGGTTGATATTATTGATTTATTTGGTTATGTACGATGTACTCGTACAAAATAACCTTACCCTAGCCCGCAGGAACATTAGGTGTTGGAGGCGCCAACCGCTTGGCTAAGGGTCAAGTCTAGAGGCCTCCATTTAGGGGTAAGTGTAGACTGCGAAGGCCCACTTACAATTATACTAAAACTTGGGTTTTTCTGAAAATAAAATAAATATTTGATATAAGTACGGAACATGGAGTTCCGTAGTAAAGTAAGTTCTAGTATAATACCCGGATCTTATTGGTGCCGTATAAACTCTAACCCTAACTTTGAAGGGCGTTAAATCCGAGTTACGTATATGAACTAGTTAAGTATGCGTATTGTTTGGCATTCTGTTTGATCATTCATTTATATGCGTGACTTTACTGTACTTATAACTTGCTTGAGGTGTGGCTGAGGGTTTTGCTCACTAAGCTTAGGCTTACATCCTTTTAGACTTTTGTTGCAGGATAGCCTGTTCGTAGAGATAAGATGAGGGATGCCACAGGTTAGCCTGAGGACTTGGGCAAGAGCGAGGTGTCCTGTGTGATGAGAGAAAATAGTTTATGTAGACTCTTACTCATGTACTTATGTTTATCTTATTATTATAAACTTAGACATACTTAAACAATGTGTATTGTAAGCTTTATAACTTAACTTTTATATAAATATGTTGTGTGATGATATCATGTGAATCTAGATGTAAGTAGTTGTAAAGCCTTGTATATTGTGTGAAGAGTTTTTTATTGGAAGGGTAACCAATCAGGGGTTCTTCATACAGCATACGGCGTCTGCCACGACTAGGCCGTCCTCAGTTCATAACAGATTTAGTGGTATCAAAGCATGAATATAAATAGGTCAATTAAAACACTGACCCTAGATATTTAGATAACCTACCTAGTGAGATTGAGTGGGGGTAGAACCGGGTTAAGTATTTAAGCTTTTGCACTTAAATTATATGAAGTATTTTAACTCTATTTTAAGATCTAATATAAGCCTTGTTGATTTAGGAATCGATACTTTAGTTGATGACTAGATGGGTCGTCTTTAGGCAGCAGTGGGGCGAGATACTATTTAGTTATCGACAACGTTTGCGGATCCTTTGTGAGGATTTGGCTTTGGTGGGTAGACCTTATACTATATCGGAGGTGTTTGTTGCTTAGGGTCATGGGCTGAATAGTTATTGGCAAGAGAGAAGAAATTTTTGGAGCCTACAGATTCCTGGTGATATACCAAAGAATGAGGAGCTGATGTACTTACTTGAGTCTGAAGAAAACCCAAGTTATCCTCCTGGATTGATCTTTCTGGTTCATGGAGAGCCTAGACCAGTGCCCCCTTCATTTGCCCTCTGGGAAGATGTAGGTTGTGGAGTTACTTTAGCGATTGATAGAAGAATCGATCATCCGAGGATTTATACTCCAGGGCATGTTGGTATAGCAGCAGGATTTGGAATGAATGAAGCTGGGAATTTTAATCCACCACTACTGGAGAATGAGCCTGAGCCTGAGCCAGAGCCAGAAATCAGATTGGATGCTTTAGCTTTGTATCCAGAACCTCCTCAAAAAGTTCACCCTACTTCAGATCCTACTCCTGAGTTTGAGTACTACCAGGTGGATCCAGGGCTTCCACCTAAGGTCGTTGCTGGAGGAGATCCTGATGAGACGCTGATGATTCAGCCTGATCCCTTAGAGTTCTGGTTACCACGAGAATGGGCTTGACAAGCTCCTAGTGAGGAATCAGGAGTGAATTCTAGTGTTGGCTCTGTTTTCGGAGTCCTTGAGTATGTACCCCAAGGTGACCCTAGTGCTGGACCATCATCTTACCCAGGATGGATATGGTAGATGACTGGAATGGAATGTTTGAGTATATAGCGGCTATGTGACTTCAGAACAATCATGCATGTCACTTTTGTTTGTAAATATTAAAGTCACGCAGGATCATTTTGTACTCTGAGTGTTACATGTAGTAAGGATGTTATGTACAAAAAACTAGAATTAGTGGAAAGTTAGGTTTGGCTAAAGTTATGTTATGTATAAAATATGTCCTTTGGGCATAAAGTTATATGGATGTAAACTCCTTTTGTTTATAAGAAATGAAAGTTGTAGTTTATGTACCATAAGTGTTAAAATAATTATGTTTACTTTCATTTTTATAATGAATGTTGAACGTAATTATTTATGATTAAGTGTTTCTTACTGAAAGTTGGACATAAAATTTTCAGTCAAAACAGGCGTAGGCGAGGACCTCCAGTTGGGGCTCTACCTGCACTAAAGGAAGAACCACATATGCAGCGGGACCGTACAGATGAAATGCTAGTTGCAATACAGGCACAGAATAAGCTGTTAAGGGCATTTTTGGAAAGGGAACGTACTTCTATTATACCTGCACCACCAGTAGAGGCTGGTAGAGAAGTACCCTTGCCTCTTCTACCTCCAGTAGGTCAAGCAGGAATTGTTCCACCAATACAGCCTGATTTGAGGCAGCAACGTAGTATGTTGCCAGAGTTTATTCGCTGCAACAAATATTTTGAAGGTTATGCTAGTCGACCAGATGAAGCTGAAGATTGGTTGAATCAAATAGAACAGTCGTTTGAGGCTTTTGAAGTACCACTACACCTTCAACTCACTTATGGGACTTATATGCTTAAGATGCGAGCACGAACGTGGTCGGAATCGAGACAAAGGAGTTTAAGAGATCCGATCACTTGGGAAGACTTTAGACGAGAGTTTTTAGCTTATTACTTTCCTGGAAGTTTGAGGATAAGATATAGTGAAGACTTGTTGGACATAGTGAAGGGAACAAAAACTGTGGAGCAGTATGAATCTGAATTCAATGGACTGTTGCAGTTTGCCCTACCAGAATATCAAATGAGTGATAGACTGAAGATGCAGATATTTTCTCGAGGATTAGATCCTGAGATGAAGAGAAGGATGATAGAATTTGAACCAAGAAGCTTTATGGATATGGTTGAAAAGGCAAGAGTGTTGGATACAGCAAAAAGACAAAGTGAGGAAGCAAGTAGAAGAAAAGTTAATGTGTTTGGGAAGCGACCTTTTGAAGGATTTGGAAGTAGTAGCAGTAGTAGCAAATTCAGAAGGATTATAAAACCCCAAGTCCCTATTCAGAGGAAAGCAGTTGGCGGAATTGTTAAATGCTAGAGATGCAAAGGAAATCATTATTCGAAGGATTGTCCATAACTCCAAGGAAAATGTTTCTTTTGTGGTGATAGTTCACATCGAGTGACAGATTGTCCAAAGAAAAATACTGTTACATGTTACATTTGTAGAATTAGGTAATTAGATGTTTAGAATTTATAGTTAATTCAGGTACTTACTAGTGTTATTATCACATAATGATCAGGTGACCCTGAAGTGAGCGAGGACCTCCCGATCGATTACTACGATTAGGGCGACCCGCTATGGCCGAGTGAGTATTTACCCTATGATTCCATGCTTGATTGTGATTGTAGATAGTGAACTTAAATATTATTGTTAATTAATTCCTGTATGGGGTTCGGGAAATGCTTATGTATGTAATTGTATGTTGAGTTTTGAATTTACCTTAAATGCAGAGAATGCCTTGTTTGTTGCATGGTAGTATAGAAAATGATTGTGTGTATTAGTGGATGGACACAACATAATTTGAACTAAATTATACTCGGCCTATAAAAAGAAACTGGAACATGCATTAACATGCATAGCATGGATACTATTCCGCCCGTCACATCACACGGAGGTAAAGAGAGGCCATTCGGGGGTTGATATTATTGATTTATTTGGTTATGTATGGTGCACTCGTACAAAATGACCTTACCCTAGCCCGCGGGAACACTAGGTATTGGAGGCGCCAACCGCCTGGCTAAGGGTCGAGTCTAGAGGCCTCCGTTTAGGGGTGAGTGTGAACTGCGGGGGCCCACTCACAATTATACTAGAACTTGGGTTTTTCTAAAAATAAAATAAATATTTGATATAAGTACGGAACATGGAGTTCCGTAGTAAAGTAAGTTCTAGTATAATACCCGGATCTGATTGGTGCCGTGTAAACTCCAACCCTGACTTCGGAGGGCGTTAAATCCAAGTTACGTATATGAACTAGTTAAGTATGCGTATTGTTTGCCATTCTGTTTGATCATTCATTCATATGCGTGACTTTACTGTACTTATAACTTGCTTGTGGTGTGGCTGAGGGTTTTGCTCACTAAGCTTAGGCTTACACCCCTTTAGACTTTTGTTGTAGGATAGCCTATTCGTAGAGACAGGACGAGGGATGCCACAGGTTAGCCTGGGGACTTGGGCAAGAGCGAGGTGTCCTGTGTAATGAGAGGAAATAGTTTATGTAGACTCTTACTCATGTACTTATGTTTATCTTATTATTATAAACTTAGACATACTTAAACAATGTGTATTGTAAGCTTTATAACTTAACTTTTATATAAATATGTTGTGTGATGATATCATGTGAATCTAGATGTACTTTGAAAACTAGTAGTTGTAGAGCCTTGTATATTGTGTGAAGAGTTTTTTATTGGAAGGGTAACCAATCAGGGGTTCTTCATACAGTATACGGCGTCTGCCACGACTAGGTCGTCCTCAGTTCGTGACATTTTCTCTTTTAGAGGTTTGTAAACTCAACCCCAAATTAGACTAATAACATTTTAGCACCATCTATTTTTGAATCCATGTAATGGTTGCTAAAATATATTTGACAAAAAGTATCAATAGAGCCACTACATCCCAAATGCCCTATGGGGATAAGAAGCCTAACCACTTAAATAATGATCACATTACTAAGGTGGAGTGCATTTGTGCTAGCATAGCAAAGAAAAATAAGGAGATTGCCAAAAGAATGATAGAATACTAGTACATAATGCAACTTTGCAAGCCAGAATTTAAGAGTATAAAAGTTATCTCCTTACAAATGATGACTTTGACAATTTGGTCCACTCCCCTAAGGAGAGGCCTATTAATGACCAATAAATGCAAGTAGCTTTGAATGCCACACTCCTGCAAAAAAGGCTACGGTGAACAAAGGAAAAGCACCTGAGCAAGTAGAGTATGTAGGTCCCTTTCATGCTATAGCTTTTGCTACAATAAGTAAAAAAGTTTGTTTTCAAGAAGAATCAATATGTGCCATAGATTCTTAAAGAAACAATCCCCGCCATCTCAAACTTCCACATTTTGAGACATGCAGTTGAACAAAAGACCTCAAGTATCATGTGGAATACTATAGAACATAGGCTAAACTACGTGGTTAATCAATGCAATTGCTTGTCAAGCATTGTTATCAATAATTTGGAATGCTTTAAACATTTGACGCCTAAGTCCATAACATGTTTTGATGAACTGGCAAATGTGCTCTTAAAACATTGCCTAGCCAGTAAAGTTCCTATTAATGATTCATCAATACGCAATACCATCAAGTAGAATCTGATGAAACCATACATGAATATTCAGCTCTCTTCATGGCAAAGATGGTGTAGATCCCATAACCTGACTTGAGGATCGTTTTGAATGATGTTATTAATGGAGTTGAGCCCTATGGTTATTTTTTCAAGTCATTAGCCAAAAATAAGCTCAAGACATTTGCTAAGTTCAAAACCAAAGCTACAACCTATATCAGGTAGGAGGATAGTATCAAAGCTCAGCGAAAAGCTGATTCAATCAGGAAAAATAATAAAGGGTAACCAAGTGCCAAAGATCAACTTAGTTTGCTAGGTGGTAAATGTTCAAAGGGCAATGATAGGGACAAGAAATAATGAATTCTAAGCTATTCCACATATACCCCACTAACCACCTATGTCAAATATTCTAATGGATATTCAAAATCAAAAATTTTTACAGTAGCTAAAAAGGATGAGGGTAATCCATCTTAGACAAACCCAATAAAATATTGTGATTTCTACATGGTAGGGATCACAATATGAATGAGTGCATCTAGCTCAGAAATGCATTCGAAGATGTTGTCCAATGTGGATACTTAAAGAAATTTTTGGCTAATAGTAGTGAAAACATTGAATAACTAATGAATATGTATTTACAAATGATTATTGTTAGATTTTTTAGATAATTTTCCTTTATTTTGTGATAATTTTAATGGATTTGATACTTATTTGAGGAAATTGTTGATTTCAAGGTATGGATGGGATATTGAAGTAACAAGAGTAAAGATTGTCCAAGAATTATATAAGATTTGAGAAGATATTCACTCATTTGAAAAAGAAATCAAAGGTAACAACTTACAAAGAAAGATTTTACTAAAGATCAATGCTTAGAAAGTAGCAAGTTGGAGATTACAGCCATGTTCTTGGGTATGATCCTCTCATCAAATAATCATGAATAATTCTAAGTTTTGGTTTAAAGAAGAAGCATACCTGGAGATCACACTGTGATCCTAGGAAATGATCATACCATTCCATTTAAAAATTGTCAAATTTGAGTTCTTTTCATCAATTTCCGTAAATAGGAAGTCGGATGCTTAAAAGAAGAGAAAGAAGTTATTATTCCTAAAAGTTGTTTTAGGGTTTTCTTTATTTTTCCGTAGAGCTTTGTCTCTTTTGTAATTTTGTTTCTTTAACATGATTATAAAATCAAGTTTTTGATATCTAAACTAATGAATTCTCTATTTCTTATTTATTTAATAATGTATGCTTAATTTATTAGGTTATTATTTCTAGAGTTTCAATCCTAATTATATGATATTGTGCATTGAGGCTGCAATACCAAATATATGGTTAGATCTAGCATGATTGAAGAAAATTTATGTAATCTTAGCTATAAGTTATAGAATTCTTTCAAAAATTTACAATATTTGTGAAAGGAATTCATATTCTTAATGCATCTTAACTTGTTTTATCATAGAAGTGATTCAGGTAAACTAGAGTTAAGGTTAGGAGTTAATTAGTAAAGTAATTCCTATTAACTCAATAAAAGGAATTCCACAATTAATGAGATTAAGGAAGGAGCTAGATATCTTTCGAAATAGTGCATGTTAGTCTCCTAGTGAAACACTATCTAGATATCTATTTGATTAATTTAGAGTTTCCTTACTTTGTTATTTCTTTAATCAATCTATATTCAATTTTACTTTCTCTTTAATTGTTAGTCACTAATTAGTCTGGGTAGCAATTGAATTTCTAATTTTCTCAATAGAATAATAAAGTAAGACTGCATAATGTCTACAGCCCTCGAGGTATTGACAACTTAGATTATACTAGTCCATTATATTATAACTTGACTGGATACACTTATCTTCAATAAATAAACTACCCAAAGGAGGAGAAGTGATGATGGTTATGTAGAGCGAGTTATTAAATAGAGAAGGAATGATTAGGATCATGGTAATAATACAAACAATAGAGCCTCAACTGCAATGATGTTATTAGCACTATTTTTTTTTTTTTTTTGTGGTTTACCTAGTATAGGTGTCACGGGATAAGAGTTTACTCTCCCTTTGAGTGCTGATGTAACTATGAGCTTAGTAATCACTAAGGCATACCACATAGAGTAGTAACTACGTGGGTCCGTCAAGATATCGAAGAAAATGAAATGGAGAAGTCGATAAATATAGTACCTTCCGTAAAGCTACTTAGAGGATATCACGTACTAACGAACACGATACAACGTAAAACTTTGTTTCATATGACTCACAAGCTAATACTAAGGTCCACTTGCCAGTGACCTTAAGCTATTCGGCAAGATTAGATAAGAGTGTTGGAAATATACTCGGAGAAGAGGTATCTCATAAGAACAAGTATATTCAATATCTATAATGGCGTAATAATGAATACGACTATAGTAAAAAGACTATTTATAGTAAGTCTTTTAGGGAAACAATACAAGTAAGGAAAATTACATAAAAGACAATAAAGAAAGAGACTTCTAGTGTGTATGAAAAGGGTAAATAAGATAAATAATGAAAAGGAATAGAGTACAAATGTTTAAAAAGTGATGGATAAGTGGCAACCTATCAAGAGGTTTGTATCAGGGGAATCTTAGGGCATAGTAGCTGAACTGTATGGACTTTATGGCTGCTGTTAACAAATGGTACTTAGAATTGTCAAGATGAATAAAGGCCATTACTATTTGGTAAGCTAAATGAGTAGACCTTGGTATGTAAGGTATTCAACCTCGGTAAATGTCATATCTACAAATTGGAAGAGTAAAGCTTAATACGCAGTCACATCAACCTCAACACTAGGCAAGTTGGTGATTGGGTAAGGTTCATGCAAAGATATAGTATGTTTGAACTGGGACTTCAGAAAGTTAGCCCACAATCCTTTCGTATACTACAAGCAGGTTAATGAGAGATAATTCTTCTAACAAGAGACTATAGGCCTTAGAGATGTGCATGAGTAAGAAGTCTGGAGATCAGTAATCCATCGATTCCCTAAGGTTGTTGAAGATTTACCCTCAAATCTTGGTCTTCTTCTTCTTCTTCAGGCACAAAGGGTGTTTGGTCAACGATGTTGCAAGTAAGAGATACTCCGTATCCTTCAGGAGGCTCTAGCTCATAGGCATTGTCATTGATACGCTAAAGGATCTTAAAAGGTCCATCTAACCTGGGAGATAACTTATTTATCCTATTTCCTAGAAATCACTCCTTATTGAGGTGAATCCAGAAAAGGTCTCCTAAGTTACAAATAACTCATCATCTTCTTCAACTCCCTTATTACCTTGATAACTCTAATTTTAAACATATTTCATAGGGTGATTTTATAGCATTTTCCTCATATTTTTGGTTTTCTTTAAAGAAATTGA
The DNA here is from genome assembly GCA_024138005.1 of Lumnitzera racemosa. Taxonomy (NCBI): domain Eukaryota; kingdom Viridiplantae; phylum Streptophyta; class Magnoliopsida; order Myrtales; family Combretaceae; genus Lumnitzera; species Lumnitzera racemosa. Next base: position 36,342,897 of record JAMXBC010000008.1, read on the forward strand.
TACATAATTGAGTAAAATTTTGATTTCTAGGTTTGAACGCATTCTAGGATCGAAAACGAAGAAAAGGAACCAAGTTTCACTCAAATCGGAGTTCAAATGAAGAATTTATGAAGTTTTGAAGTTATGTAGAAAACTTTGCCTTAGTGCAGAAAGTTACACGACCTGGGGACACGGCCGTGTCCCAGGTCGTGTCTGGTGATGAAAATAGAATCCTTTTGATGCACTATAAAAAGACATATTAGGGTTTCAAAAAACAGGAGAGACATTACAGAAACGGAGAGACACAAGAAAAGAGAAAGAAACTTAAGGAACAACATCAAGAAAGAGACTTAAGGAACAACATCAAGAAAGTGGCGGAACAACATCAAGAAAGAGACTTAAGGAACAACATCAAGAAAGAGGCGGAACAACATCAAGAAAGAGGGAAACAACATCAACTTTAAGATTAGAGAGATTGTTCATCAATCAAAAGGGGTTTCCATATTTTATTTTATATTATTGATGAAACTCGTTTTTAGATTTATTATGATAGCTTAGAATTCGAGTATTTAGGATTATGGAACCTAGGGTTTCATGTGATTCTTGCATTGATTTAGAAATTTAAATAAAGTTTCTATCTTTACTTGATTCAATTATGTCGTTAATTATTGATTGATATTTCTACAATATCAATATATGATATTATGCATGTTGATTGAGAAATTACATGTATAATTAGATCTTTACATAATTGAAGAGAATTACATGTATACTTAGAGATAAGATACATGTTTCTTCCGGAAAGTTAATTAATTGTGCGGGAATTCATTATACACTAATGCAATTCTAAATTATATTACTAAGTGAAGAGATTTCGGTAAATAATTTAGGATTAGGGTTAATATGCTTGAGAAAGGTATTAACTTTAGTTGTGAACCCCTCCGGTCAAGAATAATAGAAACCGAATTGAATATATTTTCAGTGATCACATGTTAAACTCTAGGGGAAATAATTCCTAAATACGTTATTACTTTCTTGAAGTCGTTCTTGATTTTATCGTTTTTTCAATTGCTTAATTAAGTCTTATAACTAAGTTAGTTTGTTAATTTTAGTATTTTTAATTACTTCAAACTTTCATAATTTTCCGATTAGATAATAAAGCTAAGGTTAATATTAGTACTCGAAGTCTCTGAGGGATCGATTCGAACTTACATCCGCTATATTAAAACTGATAGGTGCACTTGCCTCATATCAAGTTTTTGGTGCCGTTGCCGGGGATTTTCGATATTAAGAACACTAATTGCTTTATTACTTTAACCATTTTTTTTTTTTTTTTTTCATTATTTATTTTCATTAGCTAGAGCTACAATTGATTCTATATTTCTTACCCTTATAGTGCATGACTCGAAGTAACCCGGAAGATTTGGTAGAACTTGATCTTGAAATTGAGAGAACTGCCCTTCAAAATTTGAAATCACGACCTAGACAAAGTGTGGCGACCATTGACGACGAGTCAATTGTTGAAATCAAGGAAGAAGGTGAAGAGACCAACACTCAATTCATCGAGCAGGAAGATCCACCACACATGGCTAACAACAGGAATGAAGCAAATCGGACCATGTCCGATTATTCAAGGCCTACACTTATTGGAGTTGACTCTAGCATCGCAAGGCCAACCGTCGCAGCTAACAACTTCCAAATTGCACCTAACATTATACAGATGGTGCAACAATATGTTCAATTTGACGGTCTCCAAGATGAAGATCCCAATGCCCACATCTCTAGCTTTCTAGAGATTTGTGATACTTTTAAAATCAACGGAGCCATGGTTGATGCCATCCGACTGCGGCTATTCCCTTTCTCCTTTAGGGGTAGAGAAAAACAGTGGTTGAACTCTCTACCACGAAATTCAATCACAACTTGGAATGAATTGGTAGAGAAATTTTTGGAGAAGTATTTCCCACCTGCAAAGACCGCTAAACTTCGGAATGATATTTCTTGTTTTACTCAATTGGAAGCGGAGACGCTATATGATACTTGGGAGCGGTTTAAGGACTTGCTCAGGAGGTGCCCACATCATGGCCTCCTACTATGGATGCAAATTCAGACCTTTTACAATGGTCTTAATTTATCCACTAGACAGATGATTGATGCATCCGCAGGATGTACTTTGAACACAAAGACACCTGAGCAAGCACAAAACCTGATTGAAGGAATAGCGATGAACAATTATCAGTGGGAAAGCATCAGAGCCAAGCAAAAGGCCACGGGTGTTTATGAGGTGGACTTGACCACTGCTTTGGCAGCCAAGGTAGACCTATTGAGTAAGAAAATTGATGCACTCTCTGTTGGCCCTCAACAAGTGCAATCGGATGTAAGTGATTTTAGTATGCAGGGGTATGCTGCATAAGAACAATTAGAACAGGTGGATTATCTAGGAAATCCACCTAAGCAACAAAATAACCCCTACAGCAACACTTACAATCCAAGATGGAGGAATCACCCCAATTTCTCATGGGGAAATCAAAACCAAGGCCAGTAGAAGATTAACTTTGGCCCACCTGGATTTCAAAAACCATTCCCACCTCCTCTTCCTTAAGAAAAGAAATCCAGTGTGGAAGAACTTCTCACAAAATACATTCAAGGCAATGAGGCTCGCTTATCCAACATTGAATCCTCGCTGAGGAATCAAGAGGCTTCAAATCGCAATCTTGAGAACCAAATTGGTCAACTTGCGAAGCTAATCTCTGAAAGACCACAGGGATCGTTACCGGGAAATACAGAACCCAATCCAAAGGAACATGTTAAGGTAGTGACACTTCGAAATGGGAAGGAGTTGTATGCTGAGAGGAAAGGTAGCGAGGAAACTAGTAAGAGCAAGGAGGGGATTAAAGCAACAGCAGATGTAGAGCCATCAAAGATGAAGGAATATCAACCACCTATCCCATATCCCCAAAGACTCCAGAAAGATCGCAATGACCAACAATTCAGTAAGTTCCTTGACCTCTTTAAACAACTGCATATTAACTTACCTCTTGTTGATGCCCTGTCACAGATGCCGAAGTACGCTAAGTTCTTGAAAGATTTGTTATCTAACAAGAGGAAGCTTGAGGAGCTTTCTACAATCATCTTGGATGAAAAGTGTTCAGCGATCATGCAAAACAAGCTGCCCAAGAAGCTAAAAGACCTAGGAAGTTTTACAATTCCTTATCATATTGGTAATCTGTTAATTGACAAAGCCTTAGCTGATTTGGGTGCTAGCATCAATTTAATGCCTTATAAATTTTTTAAGAAACTAGGATTAGGGGAACCTAAGCCCACACGCATGAGCTTTCAATTGATGATAGATCTGTGACGTACCCTAGAGGTATATTTGAGGATGTATTAGTTCAAGTGGGTAAATTTATTTTTCCAGTTAATTTTGTGATATTGGATATGAATGAAGATTTTGAATTGCCCCTTATCCTAGGTAGACCATTCTTAGATACCGCTAGGGCTATCATTGATGTTAGTGATGGCAAGCTCATTCTTCGAGTAGGAGATGAAGAGATTATGTTTAAAATTTTTGAGGCTATGAAAAAGTCTGTCAATCAGGATGATACTTGCTACCTTCTAGATGTTACTGACACTTTTGTTTCAAGTTATATGCAGGAAGTTCTTCTTAAAGATCCATTGGAGAGTTGCTTGCAATTAGGCATGGAGGAAGCTTCGAAAGATCCTATCAAATCTGAGGTGATAGCCCAACTGGAGGCAAATAAACCTATCTCTTTGGAGAAAGGATTTGAAGAGTTTGAAAAGAGGAAGGAAGCGCAGTTAAAACCTTCGATCGAGGAGCCGCCAGTATTGGAGCTAAAGCAATTACCTGACTACTTGGAATATGCTTTCCTAGAGAAGGACTCCAAATTACCGGTAATTATAGCATCCAATTTGGAAAAAGAGCAGAAAGAGAGGTTGCTGAAAGTACTCAAGGAGCATAAGAAGGCCACTGCGTGGAAAATATCTGATATTTAAGGTATCAATCCCTCCTTTTGTACTCATAAGATTTTAATGGAAGAAAACTACAAGCCGGTTATGCAGCCCCAGAGACGCTTGAATCCAAACATGAAAGAGGTAATAAAAAAGGAAGTTATTAAACTCCTTGATGCAGGTATGATATATCCTATCTCTGATAGTTCATGGGTGAGTCCAGTTCAAGTAGTTCCAAAAATAAATGGGATGACACTAGTCCCTAATGAAAAGAATGAATTGATCCCAATGAGAACGGTAACAGGTTGGCGTGTATGTATCGATTATCGAAAGTTAAATGATGCTACACGTAAGGACCATTTTCCCTTACCTTATATTGATCAAATGATAGAACGACTCGCCGGACATATGTTTTATTGTTTTCTAGATGGCTTATCTGGTTATTTTCAGATACCTATTGCACTGGAAGATCAAGAGAAGACCACTTTCACTTGTCCTTATGGCACCTTTGCTTATCGCAAAATGCCTTTTGGTCTTTGCAATGCACCGGCTACATTCCAGCGATGCATGTTAGCTATTTTTGATGATTTGATTGAGGACATAATGGAGGTATTTATGGATGATTTTTCAGTTTTTGGCAACTCATTTGACCTTTGTTTGAATAATTTGGACCGGGTACTTACCAAGTATGAAGAGACCAACCTTATCCTCAACTGGGAAAAGTGCCACTTCATGGTACAAGAAGGTATTGTGCTGGGCCATAAGATCTCTTATCGAGGAATTGAGGTGGATACTGCCAAAGTGGATGCGATTGCAAGACTCCCATCTCCAACTTCAGTTAAGGCCATAAGAAGTTTTTTAGGACATGCAGGTTTTTATAGGCGATTTATCAAGGATTTCTCGAAAATTGCCCGCCCTTTGACTGAGCTATTAGAGAAGGATGTGCCTTATGTTTTCTCTCAAGAGTGTTTGAAAGCTTTCAATATCCTTAAAGAGAAACTTACCAATGCTCCAATCATGGTAGTACCTGATTGGGCACTCCCCTTTAAGCTTATGTATGATGCAAGTGATCACGCAGTCGGGGTAGTGCTGGAGCAAAGGCGAGACAAGCACTTTCAACCAATTTACTATACGAATGCTCAGGAGAACTATACTACTACAGAAAAAGAGTTGCTAGCCGTTGTTTTTGCCTTTGATAAATTTCGCTCTTATTTGCTTCTATCTAAGGTGATTGTTTATACTGATCATTCTGCCCTTAGGTACTTGTTAGCAAAGCTGGATGCAAAACCAAGATTGATTAGGTAGATCTTGTTGCTGCAAGAGTTTGATGTGGAGATCAAAGATAAAAAAGGAGCTGAGAATTTAGTAGCAGATCACCTATCCCGATTGGAGAATCCAAACTTGGAATTGCCCGACGAGAACGAGATCAAGGATGAATTCCCTGAGGAGCGACTCTATGCCATCGCCCAGATCATGTCATTCGAAGGTGTGTACCATACCTCGAAGGTTAGCGAATTTTGAGCCACTGTTATTCAGGGCCTACGGGTGGGCATCATAGTGCCAATAGGACAGCTCATAAGGTCCTAGAGGCAGGATTTTATTGGCTTACCCTATTCAAAGATGCCCAGAGATATGTTGAGAGTTGTGATCGTTGCCAACAAGTGGGGAATATATCTTGTAGGGATGAAATGCCACAAAACCCCATCATCGAGGTTGAGGTATTTGATGTGTGGGGGATCGATTTCATGGTCCTTTTCCGAACTCAAATGGAAACAAATATATCCTAGTAGCTATTGACTATGTCTCTAAGTGGGTGGAAGCTAAAGCCCTACCTACTAATGATGCTAGGGTAGTAAAAAAATTCTTGAAAGGCCTATTTTCTCGATTTGGCACCCCTAGGACAATTATAAGTGATAGGGGAACACACTTTTGCAATGCTCAACTCGACCAAGTATTGAAACGTTATGGCATTACACATAGGATAGCCACCCCGTACCACCCCCAAAGTAGTGGCCAAGTGGAAGTTGCCAATCGCGATCTTAAGCGAATTCTTGAAAAAATCGTAGAGTATCATAGGAAAGATTGGTCAGAAAAGTTGGATGATGCTCTATGGGCATATAGAACCGCCTACAAAACACCACTCGGGACCACACCTTACCGACTTGTATATGGCAAGGCTTGTCATTTACCGGTAGAGATAGAGCATAAGGCTTATTGAGCAATTAAGAGTGCTAATGTTGATTTTGAGCGTGCAGGTTCTCACAGGAAACTTCAACTAAATGAGCTAGAAGAATGGCGAGCGAATGCATATGAGAACTCCAAATTATACAAAGAAAGGGCCAAAAAGTATCATATCAGCGAATCAAACAAGGTCGATAATTTAAAGAAGGTGATCATGTTCTTTTGTATAATTCCCGCCTTCATTTATTCCCAGGTAAGTTGAAATCTAGGTGGTTTGGACCATTTACAATTACACAAGTTTTTCCGTATGGGACTGTTGAAGTTACACACCCGGAGAAGGGCACATTTAAGGTAAATGGGCAACGGTTAAAGTTATACTTGAATGGAAATTTGGAGCATGTTGGACGAGAGGAGTTTTCTCTCCATCCAACAAACTAACATGAGAAGACGTATCCCGTCGAGTTATCGAAGTTAACTAAAGTGCTTCTTGGGAGGCAACCCATGTTTAACTATGCTTATGCGTCAGTTTTTAAGTTTTCTTCATTTTATTTTCCGTTTTATCTAACTTTGCTTTGCTTCGTATATTTTCTTTCAATTTTTCATCATAGTTCTTTCATCTTTTAGCTTTATTTTTGCTTTTTCTCTTTAGTTTCATTATTTCTAAGTTTCCTTTATCTTTAAATTTAATTAAAAAAAAAAGTTACACGGGCAAGGGATACGGTCGTGTTCTAGCCCGTGTCCATCTAGACCTTCAAAACTACCCTCACACAGATTGTTACATGGGTAAGGGACATAGTCGTGTCCCAACCAGTGTCGACCTAAACTTACACAATTTTTGCATATGTCCATTTTATTTAAATCAACACACACACTCTCTCACACACTTCCACACATTAACACATATTTCTTTTTTTTCTTCTCTTCTTCTTTTCCTCATGATTTACTTTTCATCAACACATTTCTTCATCAAATCCAACCTGATTCAATGTTTCTTCTCAGGTCGTCAATGGAAAATCGTGAAAAGTAGATTGTTTGAAGGAGTTCTACATCTGTTACATCATGTTCTAATCATGAGGGCACTATTATCGAGCTACTAGCCACTCTTTCTCCACTAGAATATCTTGTGCTTTAAGGCAGGGAAGTATTAATTTCTTTTTCAATACATGTATTTCATTTTTCCCTATGATGTTTTTCTTCTTGTTTGATATCTTGCTATTGTGCTTTCTTAGTCGTACATTGAGGATAATGTATGTTATTAAGTGTGGGGAAGGGATATATATATGAATTTATTACTATTTAGGAGACCAATTATTCATATTTGACCCAATTAATTTTTAAGTTAACTTGCAATAGGTGATTAATTGGTATTAAGCCAAATCAATTGTGTCATGTTGATCGTTATTGACCTTATGATACTTTACTAGAATTGATTAGTCAAATTTGTAAAGGGCAAATTTACGAGTTATTTAGCTTCAGACTTTAGGATTTGAGATTGGAGCAACATCACTAGTTGAGAGTTAGTCATGGTTATTTTTAAAATTTACTTTTATGTATACTTTTCTTTTAGAAATTTTTATCTATAATTTTTAGCAAACAAACAAATGAAATTCTTCTTTTGAAAAACCCCTGAAAAATCACAATGACTGGAGGTCAAAAGTAATAACAAGTGGAAGAATAGAAAAAATTGGTAAGGATTCGTCTTGGTCCATCAGAAGAGCGAGATTGAGTCCCAATGCCAATTCAAATGAAAAAAAAAATTGATATGGATCGGCCTTGGTTCGTCAGAAGAGCAAGGTTCTTTCCCACTATCAATATAAGGAATAAGTTGGTATGGATCGGTCTTGGTCCGTTAGAAGAGCGAGATTCTTTCCCGCTACCAACGCAATTGTGCTTAAATAAGGTAAATTTAAAAGACCTCTCAACAAAAGCATGAACTAGGGGGATGATCAGAGGATGAGTGGATGTAAAATGTGTTTGTTTTAGATTATGGTGCTTGGTGAGATGAAAAAGAGAATTGTATACACTTTAGTCAAATGGACAAAATTTTTATGACTCTTTCTCAGTTGGTGAGATGTTAAATCCAATTTTTAGTTTAAGAATCCTTGGTTAAATGACTTGGGTAAACTTTGATTTTCATAAATTAACTAGTGAACTCTAGTATTAAGTATTGTGGGAGCATTCGAATATGGTCAGATGAAATTGGTTGACTTTATTATTGCAAGTTAGGTGAGAATAATTTTCTTACTTTTCTTCTGGTCAAGTGTATTTATTCACTAGTTTCTTCAATAGTGATAAATTTTGTTTAGCGTTTCTTGTCCTGAAAGTTTTGTTTTGATTTATTTGCTTAAGGACAAGTAAATGCTCAAGTGTGGGGAAATTTGATAACTCTAATTTTAAACATATTTCATAGGGTGATTTTATAGTATTTTCCTCACATTTTTGGTTTTCTTTAAAGAAATTGATACTTAATTGAGTAAAATTTTGATTTCTAGGTTTGAACGCATTCTAGGATCGAAAACGAAGAAAATGAATCAAGTTTCACTCAAACCGGAGTTCAAATGAAGAAGTTATGAAGTTTTGAAGTTGTATAGAAAATTTTATCTTAGTGCAGAAAGTTACACGACCTGAGGACACGGCCGTGTCCCAGGTCATGTCTGGTGACGAAAACAAAATCCTTTTGATACACTATAAAAGGACATATTAGGGTTTCAAAAGACAGGAGAGACATTACAGAAATGGAGAGACACAAGAGAAGAGAAAGAGACTTAAGGAACAACATCAAGAAAGAGGCGGAACAACATCAAGAAAGAGGGAAACAACATCAACTTTAAGATTAGAGAGATTGTTCATCAATCAAAAGGGGTTTCCATGTTTTATTTTATATTATTGATGAAACTCGTTTTTAGATTTATTATGATAGCTTAGAATTCGAGTATTTAGGATTATGGAACCTAGGGTTTCATGTGATTCTTGCATTGATTTAGAAATTTCAATAAAGTTTCTATCTTTACTTTATTCAATTATGTCGTTAATTATGGATTGATATTTCTACAATATCAATATATGATATTATGCATGTTGATTGAGAAATTACATGTATAATTAGATCTTTACATAATTGAAGAGAATTACATGTATACTTAGAGATAAGATACATGTTTCTTTCGGAAAGTTAATTAATTGTGTGGGAATTCATTATACATAAATGCAATTCTAAATTATATTACTAAGTGAAGAGATTCCGGTAAATAATTTAGGATTAGGGTTAATATGCTTGAGAAAGGTATTAACTTTAGTTGTGAATCCCTCCGGTCAAGAATAATAGAAACCGAATTGAATATATTTTAAGTGATCACATGTTAAACTCTAGGAGAAATAATTCCTAAATACGTTATTACTTTCTTGAAGTCATTCTTGATTTTATCGTTTTTTCAATTGATTAATTAAGTCTTATAACTAAGTTAGTTTGTTAATTTTAGTATTTTTAATTACTTCAAACTTTCATAATTTTCCGGTTAGATAATAAAGCTAAGGTTAATATTAGTACTCGAAGTCTCTGAGGGATCGATTCGAACTCATATCCGCTATATTTAAACTGACAGGTGCACTTGCCTCATATCATCTCTCTTTCAAGCTACAGTCTAAGTTAGTTGCTGGGTAACCTTTTAATGCATTTTTTTAAACTGCCCGGCAAGCCATAGGCCTGATTGACTTTCTCTTTAAGTGGTTGGGATAATAACCATATCCAAGGGCAAATCCAAGTTAAGTCCATAGATGACCTCAAAAGGTAGCCTTCCTGCTAAGCTATGAGTGGAGCAGTTGTAAGCAAACTCAATGATGGATAGGCATAGATCCCAATCATATAAATTCTTTCCAATAGTAGCTCGAAGGAGGTTGACTACTATTCTGTTTACAACTTCTATCTAGCTGCCTTTCTATAAGTGGCAAAAAGTACTGAACATGAGCTTAGTGTCTACCTTCTTTCCTAGGTTCTCTAAAAGAAGCTTGTGAAATTCAAATTGCAGTCAAACATAATGCTCGCTGGTACTCGATTCAGTCGTATGATCTCCTATAAGAAGAGGTTAGCAACAAATAAAGCATCATTGGTTTTGTAGTAGAGAATGAAGTAACTTATCTTGCTAAACTGATTAACTACCACCATAATAGAATCATGTCTCTATGGTGTTCGAGGTAAGCTAAGCATTAAATCCATGCTTAGATCGGTTAGTAATAGTTCAAGTATAAGTAGAGGTGTATATTCTCCATATGGCTCCTTCCTTCCCTCAGCAACTCAGCCATTCTCTTCTCACCAATGTGGCTGGCTAAGTAATTTCCTAGCAAACCTATTAGGCATAAAAATTTGTTTCCCCTTCATCAAAGACCCTTAGCTCAAATAAAACCCATCTACTATTCCTCTTATGTTGCCTTTGGCTACTAAGGGTCTAAAATACAGATCATACACATACTGATTAGGTAGTGTACTAAATCCAAGTATCCTAGCTTTCAATACTGTAATAAGAGCATGCCAACAAGAAAGTACATTGTTCATGGTATCGATACTCCCCTTCTTGTATATGATGACATAACAGAAGGTTTCCAAGTATTCGACCCACTTAGAATGGCTTCAACAAAGTTATTGTCCTCTAAGATGTTTAAGCAATTCATGGTCCATATAGATGATGAACTCTCTTGGTAGTAAGTAATGTTTCCAATTCTGAAGTGCTCGGATAAGGTTATATAACACCTTGTTATACGCCGAGTAATTTAGTGTGGAACCTTTGAATTTCTCATTGAAGTATGCAACTGGTCAGTGCTCCTACATAAGAACAGCTCTAATGCTAACTCCAAATGTGTTACATTCTAATTTAAAAACTTTCTTGAGGTCAAGCAGGATAAGTATTAGGCTAGAAGTTAACATGGACTTAACCTCATCAAAGCTTTTCTAAACTTTCTTGAACTATTTGAATTTAAAGTTTCTCTTAGTTAGCTCGATCAGTAGGGTAACAATGGAACTTAATGGATTTCTAAGCTCTGGCCCTCCTAACCATGTATGCTTCCAAGGCCTTCAATCTCTTGTCAAATGAATTCTCTCTCATCAGCCTGTCAAAGATGAAACACAGTATACCAAAAAATAGTAGGCGAACTGATAGGAATTAAGCTGCCAGACCCCTGACCCGTAGCTGAGCCCAAGGACTAGAGGGACTAACTCAACGAATCCTCTTCTTTTAGCCGACTCCTACCAAGGCCAAGTACTTCCTCGTTGAATCACCCATCATGCCAAGTCATATGACTGCCCATCTTTCTATAGTATGTTAAATTGATGATTACTCTCTCATACCCTAGTCAACCAATTACTCGACATCTTCCATACCAAGAAGCCGAGAAAGAGAGACTTCGGACTGATGAAGCCATCCCTACTCGAACAAACTAGCTGTTTGTACTTTTGATTCGAATCTTCTAACAACCTTGCCAATGTAGCATCACTACATATACAATATCATGTGTAGAACTCGTTGCACTAATGATTGTTTTTCTTGCATCTTCATTTTTACCCTTTTGTATCATAATCTTTACTTCCTTATGAAATGCCCTTTTGTCTTTTCCTTTTTAGGCAAGTTACCTTAACTTATGGGTATAAATATCATTGTACTTATAACTGTGAGGACATTAGATCATTCTTAATATACTTTTGAGTACTTTTCTTCCTTGCGTAAATACTGTTTGTTTACTTTCGGTAACACTCTTATCCTTTCCCTTAAGCAAGATTAGGTGATGAGTAACCTCACCGGACCAATTTGTACGACATATCGAATTATGTTATGATTTCTCAAAAGTTCCATTGGTGCGTCATATCTTCTAGATCTATTCATGGGTTTTTGCTTTCTGTTTCATTCTTCATTTTGCCCTTTCGCACTTTCCCCATAAATCCTTTTTCTAGCTTTCTGTAAGCTTAAACCCATCCAGTAACTGGCTTTGTCTATTCTTGGTCATGTTTCGCACCATCTTGATATCAAAATGAAGGTTTTATATGAACTATAATAGTTCTTGAAGCTTTGTTATACTTTGTTTTGCGTGTGTGAAACAGAGCAAGTTACTATGTTCAATTGACTATTGTGCTGTTAACTGTTAAATTCTTAAAGTGTTTGTTTGAGCTTTGAATCTATGAGGAAAAATGACAGACCTAAGTATAAATGTTGGTATGGGTGATGACAGTAGAGTTGTCCACCATGAACGACAGTGGAGTCGTTTAGAGAACTCCCAAAAGTACTGAAGAAAAGCTTGATGAGGTAGCTAACCTCTTAGTAGATCTAAGTCGAGCTGTTCATGCACTGTCTTACCGACCCACTGAAACCATACAAAACACTCCCTAAGTTGCTCAACCTGTTAAATGTTAGAACCAGCTCAACCCGTTTGAGATAGAGGAGTTGGCGAATAAGTAAAGCGAAGGATAAACCTAAGAGAGCTTAATGAAGAATAAGAGGAGTATTTTGAAGAAGAGCGAGTACGAGTCCTTAGAGCATCCGAACATGTGAAACTTCAAATTCTGAGTTTCAATGGATCTAGGAATACTGATGAATATCTGGAGTGGGAAAAGAAGGTAGAGCGTGTGTTTGACTATTATCAGTACGAAGATTATAAGAAGGTGAGAACTACTGCTGTTAAGTTCTCCAGATATGCCGCCATATAGTAAAAGAATTTTTAGGCCATGAGGAGACGAGAGGGGTATCGAGAGATTAATACTTGGCTAGAGATGAAAAGGATACTCAAAAACAAATTTGTGCCAAAAACCTATCTCTAAGACAATTTCACTCAACTTCAAGAGCTGAGATAAGGAGCCCGAACAGTTAATGAGTATGTTCAAGATTTTCAAATACTTATGATACATTGCGAAATAGAGGAGCCACCAGCTTGAACAGTCTCAAGTTTCATTACTAGTTACGAGGAGACATTTGAGACCTTGTGGAGCTCTAACGATTCGACACAATGGATGAAGTTGTTAGGATTGCCTAGCGCATAGAGAGGCAAAGAAGGAGCCGAGTACTGGTGAGGGTGCCGACTAATCGACCTAGATAGGCAAGTCACTGAGCTTAGTCAAGTATAAAGCTGAGCAAAAAAACCGACCTGATGGTAAAGTGCCAACCCAAACTTATAAGAAGGGGCACAGGTCCAATAAGAAGACCAGCAAAATCAAGTGCTTCAAGTCTCAAGGGTTCGGACACATGACTGCTTAGTGCTCGAATCGAAGGACAATGGTCATTAAGGAAGACATCCTAAAGCTGGAAGTAGAAAGTACTGATGAGGAACCCGAAGAAGAGGAGATTCCCACTGAAAAAGAACTGATTGAGGAGGACATATTTCCTGAGGACTTAGATCTGTTTCTCATGGTTGTCCTACGCACTATGAACATGGAACCTTCGCAAGAGGAGGAGTAGAGAGAGAATTTGTTCCATACCACCTACAAGGTGAATTATTAGATGTGCCCCCCTCATTGTAGATAGTGGAAGTTGCGCCAATATAGCATCAGCCGATCATATTTCAAAACTGAAGTTGCAGACTGTTGCACATCCGAGGTCGTACAAGTTGTACTGGTTGAGTGAGAAAAGAGCATTACATGTTACTCGGCAAATACTACTACCAATCACTATAGGGAATTACTCTGACCAAATTCTCTACGACATACTACCTATATACACTTCCCATGTATTGCTGGGTAGGCCGTAGTTGTTTGACAAGAAATTCATGTCACGAACTGAGGACAGCCTAGTCGTGGCAGATGTCGTATACTGTACAAAGAACCCCTGATTGGTTACCCTTCCAATCAAGAACTCTTCATATAATATACAAAGTGTCACGAACTGAAGACGGCCTAGTCGTGGCAGACGTCGTATATTGTACAAAGAACCCCTGATTGGTTACCCTTCCAATCAAGAACTCTTCATATAATATACAAAGCTCTACAACCACTAGTTTCTCAAGAACACACAGATTCACATGATATCATTACATTAACATATTTATATAAAATCTGAACTACAAAGCTTACATTATACAGTAATGGTGTACATCTAAGTCTACAATACTAGGAAAACAAAAGTACATAAGTAAAGGTCTACATCAACTGTTCTCTCTTAATATACAGGACAACTCGCTCTTGCCCAAGTCCCCAAGCTAACCTGTAGCATCCCTCGGCCAACCTCTATGAACAGGCTATCCTGTAGCAAAAGTCTAAAAGGGTGTAAGCCTAAGCTTAGTGAGCAAATCCTTCAACCACACCACAAGCAAGTTATAAGTACATTATATTCACGTATATGAATGGATGATCAAACAGAATGCCAAACAATACGTATACTTAACTAGTTCATATACATAACTCGGATTTAACGCCCTCCGAAGTCAGGGTTGGAGTATACATGGTACAAATCAGATCCGAGTATTATACTAGAACTTTCCTTACTATAGAACTCCACGCTCCATATTCAAATCAAATAAATCTTTTATTTTCATAAAAACCAAGTTCTAGTATAATCGTAAGTGGGCCCCCGCAGTCCACACTCACCCCTAAATGGAGGCCTCTAGACTCGACCCTTAGCCAGGCGGTTGGCGCCTCCAACACCTAATGCTCCCACGGGCTAAGGTAAGGTCATTTTGTACGATTGCACCGTACATAACCAATAAATGAATAAGAACAACCCCTGAATGGCCTCTCTTTACCTCCGTGTGATGTGATGGCCGTAATTGTATTTATGCGATGCATGTTAATGCATGTTCCAATTTCTTTTTATAAGCCGAGTATACTTAAGTTCAAATTATGCTGTGACCATCCAATAGTACATACAATCACTTTCTATACTACCATGCAACAAACAAAGCATTCTCTGTACTTAAGATAATTTCACAATTCAACACACAAGATCATACACAAGCGTTTCCTAAACCCCACACAATAGTCAATTAACAATAATATTTAAGTCTACTATCTACAATCACAAACAAGCATGGAATCATAGGGTAAATACTCACTCGGCCATAGCGACTCGCCCTACTCGTAGTAATCGATCAGGAGGTCCTTGCTCACCTCGGGATCACCTGATCATTATTTATAATAACACTAGTAAGTAACTAAATTAACTAATAATTCGAGTTACATAATTCTACTTAAATTACCTCAACTTTTATCCAGTTAGACCTTATTCTTAAACATTTGTATCTTTTTCGTTTTATTTTTTATATTTATGAATTTATAGTCGTTTTTCATCGTTTTCGGACGTACATTCACATGATAATATCCGTTTTGGACATTATAACCTATGTTTTACGATATGAACTAAATTTAGAGAAATTTTAACTATGAAAACTCAATTGCTCTTATTACTTATATATATTTTTTGCTTATACTTTATGAGTTAGTTAATCCTTAACTTCTTATACTTAGAGGCTTTTACTTTGCTATTATTAATTCATGTACTTAATTAAGTATAATCCAATTTAGAAAGTGTATTAGGGTTTACTAATTTAGGATCCTAATTATGATACACTCTTCTTCTTTTCTTAGTTTATAATCTATGCTTATGTCATCGCTTACATCATCATTTGCTTAGGTCATTGCTTATGTCATGGCTTATGTCATCATGTGCTTACCTCATCACTTACTTCATCATTTGATTACATAAGCCTCACCTCATGCTTATCTCATATGTATATGCCTTATGTACATTTTACTTCTTCCCTTATGCTTATGTACATATACCTTATACATATATATACTTATACATATACTTAGACTTATAACGTATTTATATGTATATGCATACTCATAAACCTATATGGTTAGATACGTATTTTTATACAAAATTTCGTATGCCTAATCTTTTCCTTAAGAAAAGCTTCCTAATTCCATTCTTTTGTGGTTTTAAGTGTGTAATTAGTGTAGTATAAGTATGTATGGTTAGGTTTTGTTTTATTTTAGGTTATGTACATGGTAAATACCCATGTACAAAGATTCTCATGCTTCTCTTCTTTTAGGATTTCCTTATGTATAAATACTTATGAGCACATATTCATGTTTTCCTTTCTCTTCTTCATGACTCCTAGATTTCCACACTTAAAGATGGGAATTTTGTGCCCACTTCGTCAAGATCATACTTTTCACATGCCTACTTGTCTAATCTACCTAATTAACAAACTAATGAATAATATAAAGTAACATAA
This sequence comes from Lumnitzera racemosa, assembly GCA_024138005.1. Taxonomy (NCBI): domain Eukaryota; kingdom Viridiplantae; phylum Streptophyta; class Magnoliopsida; order Myrtales; family Combretaceae; genus Lumnitzera; species Lumnitzera racemosa. Next base: position 36,359,232 of record JAMXBC010000008.1, read on the forward strand.
AGTAACTTAAGTACATACCTTTGATTGTATTGGAATTATGGAGACAAAAAGAGAAGTATTGAAAGTGAAAGGGGAAGAAGAAGCTCACGGCAATGGAGGGAAGTTTTTATTTTCTTTCTTTTGTTTTGCTTTCATAATGGAAGGAAGCAAATGGTAGGGTCTAGAAAAGGAAGATGTAGACGACAATTGAGGAGAAAAAGAAGAAGAGAAAAATCAAAAGAAAAGAAAAGAAAAGCCATCATTAAGCGTTAAGATGTTTTCTTTATCTCTTAGTGTCTTTTGTTAACTTTTCAAATTATTGACTTTGGTCAACATGTGTTGATTTGGTCAACCATTTGACCTTAGTCAATATGTGTTGACTTGGTCAACCATTTGACCTTGATCAATATGTGTTGACTTGGTCAACTTTCCTTAAGCATATGTAATTTTGTACACATAATGTAGTTATTAAGAGAAATTAAGGGAAAAATGAAGGAAATGAGAGGAAATGAGGTATTTGGTGAATTGATTAGTAAACATAGTTGATGAGGTTTTACTTTAGGTCTTTATGGCTTATATACATCATTTGATAAACTACTTTGGATAACAAGTGCAAAAAGTACTAATTAGAGTATTAAAGTTCACTACATGTAACCGAATCTTCAACTATACCCCTAACGCTAAGTAAGACTATCTTAATCATATACTTAAGAAATAAATGTAAGCTATAATTCATTATCTTAGTTTCTAAAGGACTACTTGAGGATTCAACCCATATATGCATGATTGCAAGTCATCTCTAACATTTTACTAATGATTTGGCAAAATATGAGGGTTATAGTAGCAATTAGGGTTTTGGGATATATTATGATGAATTAGTGCACATATATCTTTAAAGTGATCATTTTAAGGTTTCATTAGTTTTGAATGGAATCTTTAGCATTTAGATACATTTAGGGTAGTAGGGTTTTCTCTTTCATTAGCCATGTCGACTCCTAAATTGTCTAACATAATTGAGTCTATTTCAAAAACTAGATCAAAAATTTTAGGGGTTTACAAGTCATACATGACAAGCTACAAGAACACGTATATTTTCAAGAAGGATGACAAAAAGATCATGTTAAATCCGATGCTACTGAGAAAAGTTAATAAGTTACAAACAAAACTTACTCGCGGATCGAAGAAAGCTTTAGTGATTAGTAGAGCTGAGCTCCAAGAGGCCATCAATGCTAATGAGCTAACCCTCTTATTGGTTAGACGACTATTGGAAATGAAGAAGCTAGGTAAGTTACCCTAAGAGATCAAGGAGTTGTTAGATGAATATGCCGACTTGTTCCTAGAATAGTTACCTAAGGGATTGCTCCCAACTCGAGGCATAGAGTACTGCATTGACTTAATACCCGGTATTGCACTATCGAATAAGCCAGCTTAGTGGATGAATCCCGAGCAAGCTTCTAAACTTCAATGTCAAGTCAATAAGTTGTTGGAGAGAGGCTATGTAAGAGAGAGTCTCAGCCCTTACACTATGCTTGCACTTCTAGCGCTGAAGAAGGATGGAACTTAGCGAATGTGTATAAATAACCAAGCTATGAACAAGATCATGATCAAATACAAGTATTCAATCTTGAGGTTAGAAGACATGTTGGATAAACTTAGTGGGCCCAAGATTTTTAATGAGATTGATCTTAAATTTGGCTACCACTAAATCCGCATGAGGCCAAGAAACAAGTGGAAGACTGCGTTCAAGACTCGACATGGACTTTACGAATGGATGGCCATGCCCTTCGACTTGTCGAATGTCTTGAGCACTTTCATAAGACTTATAAACCATGTGTTAAGACATCTCATAGGGAAGTGTGTTGTGGTGTACTTTGACGACATCCTTGTCTATAGTGCCGATATGCCAAGTCACTGTGAACATCTCAGAGTAGTCTTGGATATCCTCTGTACCGAGAAACTATTCAAAAATTTAAAGAAATGTTGCTTTTTCCAGGAGGAAGTGGTATTCTTAGGCTATGTAGTTAGTAGAAGAAGCTTACGAGTTGATGATGAGAAGATCTACTTATGCCGACGTGAGAAGCTTCTACAAAATGTCTTGATTCTATAGGCGGTTTATCAAGAATTTCAACACCATCGCCACACCACTTACCAAGTTAACAAAGAAGAACACCAACTTTCGATGGGGAGAAAAAGAGGAGAGGAGTTTTGCTGAGATAAAAAAAAGGTTGACCTCTACCCCGGTATTAGTATTACCTGACTTTGATAAAAAATTTTAGCTAGAATGTGATGCATTGGGCATTGGAATAGGCATTGTCCTAATGTAGGAAGGCTGACCAATTGCCTTCTACAATGAGAAGCTCTAAGGACCCTAGTTGAATTACTCCATGTATGGAAAAGAACTTTTGTCAATAATCCGAGCACTACAAGTATGGTAGTACTATTTACTACCAACAGAATTTGTCATATATATTGACCATAAATCACTGAGATATCTCTGAAGTCAGACTAAGTTGTCAAAGCAGCAAGCGAGATAGGTTGAAATCCTTGAAGGATTCAATTTTGCAATAAAGTATAAGCAAGCAAAGAGCAACATAGCGACAGATGCTCTTTCGAAGAGATATGTACTTTTATTGGAGCTGTAGACCAGACTATTTGGGTTTGCAAGTATCAAAGAACAGTACTCCGACGATTCACACTTTGGACCCATAATTTCGCGATGCATGGATGGGAGGATAGTAGATGACTACCATATGAAAGATGGCTACTTATTCCAATGCAGAAAAATTATGCGTACCAAATTGTTCACTAAGGGAGCTACTGATTAGGGAAGCTCACAGTGGAGGACTCTCTAGACATTTTGGAGAAAGGAAGCCTTGTGAAATGTTGAATGGCCACTTCTTTTAGCCAAGAATGAGGAGAAACGTGCACCGAATTGTCGAAAGCTGTACCGTATGCAAGAAGGCCAAATGCCAAGTTGAGTAAAGAAGAGCAATGCCTCTACTTGTTCCAATGGCCATAGACTGATTTGAGCATAGCCTTTGTCCTCAGACTATCGCGAACTATTCGAGGCAAAGATTCTGTAATGGTTGTTGTATATAGGTTCAATAAAATAACATACTTCGTACCTTGCACCAAGACTAACAATGCTTTAGCTATTGCTTCTCTTTTCTTGTAGGAGATTGTACGAATACATGACATGCCAAGAAGTATAGTCTCCGATAAAGACCCAAAGTTCTTGAGCCATTTTTGGAGAACCTTATGGTATCGGTTGGGGACCAAATTACTCTTCAGTACCTTATGCTACCCCCAAACTAACAGCCAAGCAAAGGTAGTTAATCACACTTTAGGATCACTACTCCATGTTATGATGGGCAAGAACTTGGTTGATTGGGACGTTTGCTTACCAGTGGTTGAGTTCGCTTACAATTAAATAGTACATGACACTACTAAGCAAACCCCTTTTGAAGTTGTCTATGGATTCAATCCTGAATTGCCCCTCAAACACACCCCTGTACCAGTACCTGCGTAAGAGGAACTTAACACCTCAGCCAAAGCACAATCCCTTCAGCACATCTATGACAAGGTCACTCGGTACATCAACTAAGCTACTAGAAGAATGCGAGAAAGGACTAAGGGTAGGATAGCCAAACAATTTCAGCTAGGAGACTTGTTCTGGCTGCACCTCAGTAAGAAACGGTTCTCTAATAAGAGGAGAAACAAATTATCTATAAGAGTAGAAGGACCTTTCAGAATCTTCAAGAAAATCAATTATAATGCCTATAAATTGGAATTATCTAAGGGTTATAGGGTTTCTGACGCCTTCAATATTGCCGACCTTAGTCTATATCACCCTAACAAAGAACTGAACGAAGACCATGCGGATTTGATCCTAAATCCAAAACAGCCTAGCAGGAATGATGGCAATCAGGCTGCCAAACCCCTAACTCACAGTTGAGCCTGAGGACTAGAGAGACTAACTTGATGAATCCTTCTATTCTATCCAACCCCTATCGAAGCTGAGTGCTTCCTTGTTAAGTTACCCTTCATGCCAAGCCGTATGACTGCCCATCTTTTTATAATATGCCGAATTAATGATTACTCTTTCGCACCTGAGCTAACTAATTACTTAACATCTTCCCTGCCAAAAAGTCGAGAAAGAGAGACTCCGGACAAACAAAGCCATCCCTGTTTGGACAAACCAACTATCCATACTTTTTGTCCACATCTTCTAACAACCTTGCCAATGTGGCATTGCTATCTATACAGTATCATATGTAGAATCCATTGCACCAATGATTTTTTTTCTTGTATATTCGTTTTTACCCTTTTGTATCTTGATCTTTACTTCCTTAGGAAATGCCCTTTTTATCTTTTCCTTTTTAAGCAGGTTGCCCTAACTTATGGGTATAAATACCCTTGTACTTATAACTATAAGGACATTAGGTCATTCTTAATACACTTTTAAGTACTTTTCTTCCTTATGTAAACACTATTTGTTTACTTTCGGTAACACTCTTATCCTTTCCCTTAAGCAAGGTTAAGTGGCAAGTAATCTCATCAAACCAATTTGTACGTCATATCAAATTATGTCATGAGTCCTCGGAAGTTCCATTGGTGCATCATATCCTCTGGAGTTATTCGTAGGTTTTTGCTTACTGTTTCATTCTTCATTTTGTCCATTCGCACTTTCCCCATTAATCCTTTTTTAAACTTTCTGCAAGCTTAGACCCATCCATCAACCAGCGTTGTCTGTTCTTGGTCATGGTTCACACCAAAAACTCCTTAAGAACCCAACTTGAATATACCCTACTCTATTCTAATCCTTGTGCTGTCGCTGACTACTTATGTATGAAGGCCAACTAACCGAATGCTGAGGCTAAGGTCAATACACACCAAGCACTGCTCTAACCCACAAGAATTTCATACGTCGAACTAACCTACTAAGTGCTAAAGCCAAGGCCCTTACATACTATGCTCTGCTCGCTATGCCTTACTATAACCTTAAGAATTTCATGTGCCGAAGCTAACTTACTAAGTGTCGAAGCTAAGGCCTCTATACGCTGGGTCCTTCTCTTTTGGCTTACTGAATAGTGGCATCCCTTATTCTTCTCGGTAATTCCAGATACTACCTATTTACAGCCACCACATCCCGAACCCAACTTAGCTGCCACGCTTCAGGATTTACTTGTACAAACCCATTAACAAGCTACCACTTGTCCATCACTTTTTCTAACATTATACTATTTTTTCCTTTTCATCATTTATCCTATTTACCCCTTACATACATACTAGGAATCCCTTTCTTCTTTATCCTTTTTGTAATATTCCTTATTTGTAATGTAGCCTTAGGGACTTACTATAAATAGTCCCTTTTCACTATAGCTGAAATATCATACATTCTTCTCAAATATTAAATATACTTATTCTTATGAGATATTCTTCCTTGAGTACAATCTCTTAAACTCTTATCTAATCTTACCGAGTAGCTCGAGATTAGTAGTAGGTAGACCTTGACATTAGCTTGTGTGTAATATCAAGCGAAGTGTTAAGTCGTATTGTGTTTGTTGGTATGTAATATCCTTCAAGAAACTTCACGTAAGATATTTTTTTTTTCAACCTCTTTACTTCATTTTCTTCATTATTAAGGACCCATTTGGTTCATATTCCTTGCAATAAATCCTAATAATTACTGAGCTCTTAGGTACATCATATAATCCCAGTACTAAAGCTTGAGTTTGTGGCCAAAAGTTATATAGGATAGTTACTACAAGTGTATTTGTTCTACAGTACTCTATTTTCTACTTAAAAAATAAAGCAAGTCTTATTCTGCTATTTAAGTCATATTTCTTAAGTTTATGAAGATTTCCAATGTGAGTAAAGTATTTACTGAAGCTTTATAGTGAGGATGTTGAATCCTAGTGTTCAGGTAGAGATTAATGATGCCAAAAGTAATGTTCATGGTTATGGTTGTGTTACCCAACAACCCCATGAACTACTGATGAGTAGATATAAGACCTTACTACTATTATGGCTAATTTAGCTATTTGTGTATAATGGGAGGTTCAAGGAAGAGTTATTGTTGAACAAGGCCAAAAAGTGAGAGAAAGGTTAAGAAGGTAGATAGATGAGTAATGAGTGCCAAAACTAATTAATATGGGCCAAGCTTCACCCCAACATGCTGATAAAGTTACTAGAAGGAGACTAGTGTTGGATGAAGTTAAGGAATATGATGAGGAAGAGCCACATCATGGAGTTAAGGAGCATGAGCTTAAAGCTCTTAGAGGAGCTAATCATCTCAAGGTGTAGATTTTGAGTTTTAATGGGTTTCGTAGTGCTGATGACTACCTGGACTAGGAAGAGAAGATCGAGAAGATATTTAGTTTTTATGATTACGAAGATGTTGTTCATATTTAAGTAAATCATGAGCAAAGGGATGAAGTATACGTAAGAATAACAACTTTCAAGTTAGTCACGATTGTGAAAAGGGAAGAAATAAGAAAAGTAGCATCAATCACAGGCGTGATAGTGAAGCAATGTAGAATCCAACCGTAGCTACAACCTCAATCACAACCATAATCAAGGAAGTTTCATTAATCCCCCTATCAATCACGACCGTGATTGAATAGCAAAAGGATGATCATGACTATGGTCATGGGTGTAATAAGATCTAAAAATGCTACAAGGAGTTCACAGTCTCAATAATGGCCATAATTGGTGAAGAATAATTCTTTTCAAGACTATCATGCCCCGAGTCATGGGCGTGATAAGAAGGGGCACAACTATTCTTTTTAACCTTTTTACGCAAACCAGTACATGGGAAAGGTCAAGTGGTGCTATGAAGGGGTAAATTCGAGTCTTTTGACTAGAAGAATATAACAAGCTATCGCACCTTGTGGAGAATCAATTTTTTTTTAAACATCAAATTTGAGGAGTAAACATCATCAAGAACAACACACCACCTGTCTACAACACGTCCATTCACTCATCCCCGTACCCAGTCTTGCATTTTTCTGTTTGTATTCTATATCATTTCCTAAGTATGTACTATACTTTCCTGGAATCACTCGAGAGAGAGATACAGGAATTCGTTGTTCATGTATTCATTAAACTTCTTCAATGGAATAAAAAGGGGGTTTTACTTTTAACTCATTCCATGCTTTATTTCCACATAATTATGTTTCCTGTTAGTTTATGTTGTTGTTTTATCATATGTGAGTAGTTCGTTAAGGCTTGCTACATCTTTAGTATGATCAAGTGCTTAAAAAAGTAATTTCCTAACATTTATTAATTCTAATGAATGTCATTTAATGAATCTAAGTATGATGTAGTGCACAACATTGACTTAGGATGGATTTCAATAGAATATGTCAAGGGACAATTCTATTGAATAGATTTAGTTCATTGGAACAACTTACTTCTGATAATAGAGATATTATTAGGAAAGTTACTGCATCTGTAGGGGAATTGATACATTAACATGACATTAATGCAATCTTAGTTGGCTGTTAATTAGCAAGAGATTCCAATAGACACAATTAGGATTAGAAGTAAGTAGTTCTGAGAAGAACGCCTACGTACTATAATTTCCTACAGTTAACAAGTATTAGGATAAAGAGTATTTTGGTAAGATTACACTAAGTGATGAAGCAAGTCTACATGTTAAGTATATTTTTGTAGTTGTTCTAGTAATCATCGTATTAATCACTCTAGTTTGTGGATTAGTATAGTTTAGTTAACAATTAGAGTCTTAATAATCAATCACTTGATAAATTTGACTACCAGATAATAGGAAAATTATTAAATACTAGTGTTTAAGTCATTTTCCCAATAGAGATAACCCTGTACTCATCCATGCAATAAAACAATAGGTATCGTTAACTGTCAAACCAAGTCAGGGATAGAATATAGGTTTATAAATTATAAAACTCAGAAGCTCTGTTTAAAGACAATCACGTTTTGTGTGCCATTACTGGGGAAAATCAACATCATCATTAGGAACATTAGGATTCCTGTTCTTCTAGCCTTTATTTTTCTTTTTATAATTGTTAGTAGTTTAGTTGAAATACTTGTGCTCATATTTGATTATTTGCTAAATTGCAGTTTATGACTCAAAGCAGCATAACTGATTTAACTGACTTTGATCCTAAACCCGAGAGAACACTTAGAAGTAACTTAAAGAAAGTTCGAGAATATTTTGAGAAGCAAATTTCAACCAGTAAGGAAGTAAGAGCACAAGAACCGTTGAGATCCAAAATGAATAACCCAGATCAAAATGCTGAGCTACCAGTAGGAAATCAGTTCTTGAATCCAAAAGATGGTAACCAAGGTGATCTACCATTGAATTTAGACCCACATCTTAATGTGAATCAGAATATAATACGAGCAAGAATCAAGTAAGGAGTAAATCCGCCAGTGGCTCTCAAGACAATGTTGGATTATTGTAGGTCTAACCTGGATGGGGCTAGTACCAGTATAGCTCGACCTAGAGTTTAAGCCAATACATTTGAAATTAGGCTAAGTATTATTTAAATGATCCAGCAATGTATTCAGTTTGATGGGTTTACTGACGAAGACCCTAATAACCATTTGCAGCAGTTTTGGAGATATGTGACAAATTCAAGATAGGTAGAGTTTCTAAGGACGCTATCAGCCTTAGGCTATTTCCATTTTCACTAAGGTCCAATGCAAAGTAGTGGCTTAACTCTATGCCACATAGTTCCATTAATACTCGACAAGAAATGGCTGAACTGTTTATGAGAAAATATTTCCTACCCTCAAGGACAGCTAAGCTAAGCGCAGATATCTCTTCTTTCAATCAAATGGATTCAAAGACTCTATATGAAGCATGGGAGAGGTAGAAGGAATTGTTAAGAAAGTATCCTCATCATGGTCTTTCAGATTGGCATCAAGTTCAAACATTCTATAATGGACTGAACTACATCACTAAGCAACTCATTGATGTAGCCGCTAGAGGAAGCCTGAACCATAAGTCACCTGAGGAATGCATTCAATTGTTTGAAGACATGGCCAATAATCATTATCGGTGGTCATCTACAAGAGGAAGAGAAAGAAAGTCAGTAGGAGAACATGAATTAGATGCCACTTCCACTTTAGCACATAAGGTGGAAGTATTGATAAGGAAAATTGATAGTCTCTCAATGGGTTAGAACAAAGCTTTAGCAGTTATAGGTTCAAAGTTGGCCAGCCCATCCGAGATTGATCAAGTGGAAGAAGTTGACTACATGGGGAAGTCGATCAAACCTAACAATGATCCCTTCGGCAACACCTATAATCCGAGTTGGAGAAATCATCCAAATTTCCAATGGGGCAACAACACTGGTCAAGGTCCTAACATAACTCCTCTTAAATTTCAAAGACAAGTGCCACCTCCTCAAGGTAAACCAATGTCCATTAAGCAAATTTTGACTCAATGCATCAAGACCTCTGAGAGTCGCCTCCAAGCTACAGAAGCAGCCTTAAGAAATCAAGGAGCCTCAATACATAACCTAGAAAATCAGTTGGAGCAAATTTCTAAGATGTTATCCGAAAGAGCTCTTAGATCACTACCTGGTAATACGGAGACAAACCTAAGGAGTACATTAAGGCTATGACTCTAAGAAGTAGTAAAGAATTACAAACTTCTAAGAGACTCCAAGACAGTGGAAGAGAAGTTAAGGCCACGAATGGGGATCAGCCAATGAATAATGGATCACTAGAAGAGAAAGTCTTACCAATAGAACCAAAAGAATATAAGCCACAATTGCCATACCCTTCTAAACTAAGGAAAGATAAGGATAATGAGTATTATAAGAAGTTTTTCAAACTCTCCAAGCAGTTGCACATCAACCTTCCTTTGGTGGAAGCTCTGGGCTAAATAACTAAGTGTGCAAAATTTTTTAAGGAGCTTCTTTCCAATAAGAGGAAATTAGAGGAACTTTCTACTATTATACTAAGTAGAGAATTAACTGCAGTTCTCATAAACAAGTTACCTAGGAAACTCAAGGATCCTGGTAGCTTTATTATCCTTTGTTTGACAGGAGACCTTCCAATAGAAAAGGCATTGGCATATCTTAGAGACAGCATCAATTTGATGCCCTATAGTTTAATCAAGAGATTGAATTTGGGGGAGCCTAAAAGTACTCGATTGAGCATTCAGTTGACAGACAGATCCATGCAGTTCCTAAGAGGAGTTATAGAAGATGTTTTAGTTAAAGTGCATGATTTTATTCTCCCTGTAGATTTTGTAGTGCTGGATACGGATGAGGATATCGAGATCCCACTCATATTGGAAAGATCATTCTTATCAACTGTGGGTGCTGTGATTGATGCCAAGGATGGAAAGCTAGTCCTTCGGGTCGGAAATGAGGAAATGGTGATCAAAATGCCCAATGTCTTCCGAAAATCAATGAGCAGTAATGATGAATGATTTGCAATTGCTTCGTTTGACTTTACCATTTTTGAGTTTTTACAAGATATCTTGAGTATGGATCCTTTGGAGACATGCTTGACGAAGGGGAATAAGGTAGATGAAATGGAAGAAGTAAAAGAGATGATCACTCAGTTAGAGGTATGTAGCACGCAAGTGAAGAATTTTGGGATTGAAAAGATTAACAGGAGTTTGATTACTCATATAAAGCCTACGGTTGAAGAGCCCCCTAACTTAGAAATGAAACAATTGCCTACTTATTTAAAATATGCTTTTCTATCTGAAGATTCTAAGTTGCCGATTATCATATCATCAAGGCTAGATTTGTTACCAAAAAGAGAAACTTTTATCAATTCTTAAAGAACATAAGAGGGCAATTGCTTGGAAGATTTCAGACATCTAGAGAATTAGTCCCTCTTTCTATACACATAAAATTTTGATGGAGGATGGAAGTAAATCAGTAGTACAACCTTAAAGGAGGTTAAATCCCAACATAAAGGAAGTCGTTAAGAAAGAGGTAGTGAAGCTTAGGGATGCTAAACTCATCTACCCAACATCAGATAGTCCATGGGTAAGTCCAAATCAAGTAGCTCCAAAAAAGGGTGGCATGACAATAATAGCAAACAAGAAGAATGAGTTGATACCGATGCGTACTGTAACTAGTTGGAGAGTGTGCATTAATTACAGGAAACTCAATGATGTCACAAGGAAAGACCACTTCCCACTGACTTTTATTGATCAAATGCTGGAGAGATTAGCGAGTCATGAATATTACTATTTCCTAAATGGGACGTCTTGTTAATTTCAGATTCTGATAGCTTTAGAAGATCAAGAGAAGACTTCCTTTACTTGCCCCTATGGTACTTTTGCATACCGTAGAATACCATTTGGACTGTATAACGCACCTACCACTTTTTAGCAATGTATGATGGCTATTTTTGGAGATCTAGTCGAAGATGTGGTGGAAGTTTTCATGCATGATTGTTCTATGTTTAGTAATACATTTGATGGATGCCTTGAAACTTTAAAAAGGGTTTTACGGAGGTGCGAAGAGATGAACTTAGTTCTCAACTGGAAAAAGTGTCATTTTATGGTAGAGCAAGGCATTGTGTTAGGACACGATATATCAAAGAAAGGCATCAAGGTCGACAAGGCAAAGATAGAAGTGATATCAAGGTTACCACCTCCATCATCTGTGAAGGCTGTGAGGAGCTTTTTAGGACATGTTGGATTTTATCGGCAATTCATTAAGGATGTCTTTAAGATAATGAGGTCATTGACGAAGCTCCTTAAGAAGGGTGTACCATTTGACTTTAACACCAATTGTTTAGAGGATGTTAACATTCTGAAGGAAAAATTTACCAATGCTCCTATCATAGTAGTTCCTGATTGGACCATGCCATTTGAATTTATATATGATGCAAATGATTTAGCAATAAGAGCGGTATTAGGGTAGAGAAAAGACCGACACTTTCAACCGATACATTATGCTAGCAAGATGCTCACTCTAGCTTAAGTGAATTACACTACGATTGAGAAAGAATTGTTAGCGATTATTTTTGCTTTTGACAAATTTCGACCCTATCTGATTCTCTCAAAAGTGATTGTTTACACCAATCACTCAGCTTTAAGATACCTTTTCTCTAAATCTAATGCAAAACCATGCCTAATCCGTTGGGTACTGTTGCTACAAGAATTTGATTAAGAAATAAGGGACAAGAAGGGGCCAAAAATTTAGCTGCTAACCATTTGCTTAGGTTGGATAATCTACATCTGGAAGAATTAGATGAGGATGACATTGATGATAAATTTCTCGAAGAAAGCTTGTTTTCCCTTCACCCAGTAGCAACCCATAACATTCCATGGCTTGTTGATATAGCAAATTATTTGGTTGGGAAGGTTTTACCACAAGATTTGATCACTATAAGAAAAAGAAGTTTTTCTCGAAGTTAAAACATTACTTTTACGAAGATCCTTTTCTTTTTTGGGTGTGTGCTGATCATATTATTTGACATTGTATATCACATGAAGAAGGACAAAAAATTTTATTCCATTGCCATAGTGGACCAACTAGTGGTCACTATAGTGCAAATAGAACAACTCAGAAAGTGTTAGAGGCTGGTTGTTACTGGCCAAGCATATTTTGGGATGCTCATGGTTATGTTGCAGCTTGCAATAGGTGTCAAAGATTTAGTAATGTTTCTAAGAAGGATAAAATGCTACAGAATTATATATTAAAATGTAAAGTCTTTAATGTTTGGGGAATAAGCTTCATGGGACCGTTCCCGAGTTCGTATGGTAATAATCCATTCTTGTTGCAGTCGATTATGTATCAAAGTAGGTTAAAGCTCAAGCTTTGCCGACAAATGATGCTAGGATGGTAGCGAAGTTTTTGAGAAAGTTATTTTCTAGATTTGGAGCACCTCAAGCATTGATTAGTGATAGAAGAACATACTTTTGCAACAATCAAATTGAATAAGTCCTTAATAGATATGGGGTACACCATAGGATGGCCACTTCTTACCATCCACAAACAAGTGGCTAAGTAGAGGTATCTAATAGGGACTTAAAAAGGGTTTTGGAGAAGACTATAGCACATAACTAAAAATATTAGGCTGACAAGCTAGATGATTCTTAATAGGCGTACCGAACTACTTACAAGACTCCATTAAGTACTACTCCTTGTCGATTAGTGTATGGTAAGGCTTGCCATTTACTGGTGGAGATTGAGCATAAGGTTTATTGGGCTTTGAAGACAGCAAATTTAGATTATGAAGCAGTCGGTAAACTTAGGCGTTTCCAACTTAATGAACTAGACAAGTAGAATTGGGTAGCTTATCAAAATAATCGTGTATAAGGAGTAAGCTAAACATCTTCATGATTCTAAGATTAAGCACCCCCAAGAAATTCAAGGAAGGTGATCTAGTACTATTGTACAATTCTAGACTTAAGTTGTTTCCTGAAAACCTTAAGTTTAAGTGGTCCAGTCCATTTTTAGTGAAAAAGGCATTTCCATATGGACTAGTGGAGGTTGAACACTCGAAAAATGGGACATTCAACGTTAATGGGCAGCAATTGGAGATATACCATAGAGAAGTGAATTGGAAAGAAAGCAAAGAGGAGTTAAGACTTCTCCAATTCAAGGAGTGAAGCTGCATATTTTGGAAACGTCAAGCTTGAGACATTAAACAAGCATGTTTCAATAATTAGACTACCAATTTCATTTTTTTTAGTACTTTGAAAATTTTTTTAGTCTTAATTTTAATTCATTGTTATTATTGTTAGCAATTTGTTTATAATTGCATGCACAAAGAAATACATCATAGAGTAAAAGTCATGGCAATGCAGAGAGGAGAGAAGAATTCATAAAGTGTGGAGATATGGATGGAAATTGGAAGCCCAATACGCATCTTGGTCGTAAAAAAGGTAAGTATTTGAGTTTTTCAAGTAAAACATCCATCACAGCTATAATAAATTAACAAGGCTAATCCACCTGTCCATCATAACCATGATCAATCCCCTGTGAGAGTTCATACCTTAATCACGGTCGTGATCAATACCCTAAAAGTTCTTCATGTCATCGCGGTTGTGATCTAATGAGATAATTGTGAAATTTAAGGCCACAGTATTAGTTATGGGTGTCATCACGCCCGTGACTATAAAAGGGGGAAAGCCATGATAGTTTAAAATTTTTGGGCATCAAGCTTATCATGGGAATCATTACACTTGTAACCAAACTTAAAAGGGGGATCACGGCCCGAGTCATGGCTGTGATCATGTTTCTATTGCCCTACTATATAAGAAATTTCCCTCTCTCTCTCCTCATTTCTTACATTTTAAATTTCCACCCCATGATAAAATACTCTCTACACCTGTCCCTTATGAAAAAACCCACACCATTTTAACACTTGCTCAATCATTCTCATCACAATAACACACTTCTACGGTATGATTTCCTTCTTTTTCTTTTGTTTTCCTTTACGTATATAGTGATTCATTCATATAACTTTAGGGTTTATCTATCTATGTTTGATATTATTTGTGAAAGTGTTGTCATAGTAATTTTAGGTTGTTTGTATAAGTTGCTTGTTCAAAATGAAACCCTAATTCCTTTAGATAATGGTAGAATTAAGGATTATTGTAAATTGAGTCTAACTTGATGAATTTGTCTCGTCATCATACTTACGTATTTTCTAGAACTATATTGCTAGTTGTTGTTTTGTATGATTGAGGGTTATGTTTATGTGTAATAATGTAACGTTAATTATGTTTAGTCAAGGGAAGACATTCATCCTTAGTTGACGTTATGGCTCTGAGTTGAGTCATGTTGAATTCGTTTGTAGTGTGAGTGTGGAAGTTAGATAGGGTTGATCATGATTAGTCAATAGATGTGTTATGTTCATAAGTAGCAAGAAGTCAAATTAGGTTTGCTTGAATTGAAGTGTGCTTAAAGTTTAAACTAACAGTTGATATTTGCATATGGCACCGAAACATTCAACTAATTCTCAACATAAATGACCAAGAGTTGATAGTCCTCCTTCTCCTCTTCCTCCTCGACATTCCAAAGCAGTAAGTTCCAATTGGTTAGTTGTTCTACCAGCCAATATAACTGATGAGTAAGCAAATAGATTCAAGGAGTTCATCGTGAAGAAGATTATTAAGAGACATTGTGTGGTGGATTAGGATGTGCTAGGGGAGTATGGCTTAAAGATAGCCATGCAATGGTTATTATGGAATGGACCATGGCTGAAGTTGTTTTCAGTTCAAGAAAAGACATATCAACAAACAGCTCTAGCTTTTCTCTCATCCTTTAAGATTAAATACAAATATATCGGCTCCAAGAAGGATAATGAGGTGGAGTTATTTGCATTTAGAAGGACTCACACCTTTGACATGCTGACATTCGTATAGGTAGTAGGGTTATAAACCTGAGTTAAGCTTCAAGATGAGGAGTTTATTGATTTACCTGTGAGCCTACCCCGTGGAACTTCAATAACTAAATTTTGGAGAGAAATCTCCAATGAAAGCAGCTTCAAGGCAAGTAAATCAAAAGCTTTTACTTTGAAGAAGACCAGTGCTTAATTCTTCCATTATATTCTGGTTAGGATGATATATGGGAAGTACAAAAGCCCTAGAGCAGTAGGGCAGCATGATTTATTACCTTTATATAATGTGTTAAAGGGGTTTCCGGTGAATGTGGGCATCTTAACTGTATATGGTCTTCACCGACAGACTTTCGATAAGAGCAAAGGCATATTCGTAGGGGGGCAAATCAGTAGGATTTTAAGGACTCTAAGGTTGTGGCCTACAAGTAACAGGCCGAGCGACTCTTGTGCCAATCCTAAACCGCTTCCAAGAACCCCTTTTGGATGTCGAGGAATCAATAAGGTATTACAAGAGTTTTGAATCCTAATTTGGATGTTAAGGACCCTAGAGCTCCTAATTTTGCACCTTCAACTTCTAGCTTCTCAGTCGAGAATTTAAAAAAATTAGAAACCGAGTTGGCTGAGATTAAGGAAACTCAGAAGGGGATCATCAAGATCTTAAAGAATATAGCCACCAAAGTGGGAGCAGCTATACCTTCCTGTTTCTCTCGTCCCCAAACTCAAGAAGAAGCTAGTCCCAGTCAACCTTTGGTTCCCCCACTAATACCAGCTCCCCAAGAAGGAGGAGGAGATGAAGATTCTGAAGAGGAAGACTTTAGTGATGATGAGGACAACTCCGGTGAGGCTAATAGTGATGATGACGAAGGCACTGAAGAAGCTCAGCAAGCACCAATTGGACAAGATGCTGAGGATGGAAGTGAAGAGGAGTCTTCTGAGGAGGATGAAGATGGGTCGAATGAGGAGATAGCAGCCGATGAAGACTAACTTGTTTCTTGTTTATTTTTCTTGTTGTTTTCTTTTGATGTGTATTGTTGGTTTAGAATCACTAGTTCGTTGAGAGCTTACTTTTACTAATGTATATTGTTATGGAGACTCCCGTATAACGAGCTTGTTATCTTTTGTTATTTTGTCTTGATGGTCAAGTGTCTATCGTTGTTCAAGTTGTCTTGGTGTTGGAAGTTTTGTAATCTCTGATCAATAACGAATCAAATGAATTACTCGAACTTTGTGTTTTAGGAAAGGCTAGTTTTTATTGTTTCTTATTTTTTTCTCTTTCTCGTTGTTCAAATTTTATGCTTATTCCCTATGTACTTCCTTCAGACATTAAGGACAATCTCTCTCATTATGTATGGGGAAGGGTAAATTATGTTTATCAAAAACCTTCCACTTAATTTTGTTTGTTTCAAAGTATGACTTGAATTAATGGATTGTAGATTTGAAAAAAATAAATAAATAAATAAATAAATAACAATCAATTTGGTGGGTTAATTTTGTGCCTCACTCGATTCTTGTGAACTTAGTTTACATGATTAAGATTAGGGGATAGAATCTTAGTGAATCACACTTGCTTACTCTTTAATGAATGAGTTTAGGGGTTGGAAGTGAATCGTAGTCTTTGTTTCAAAGCTAATTGGTTATACTTCTAAATTTTCTAAGTAGTATATCTACTTTTTGAATACTTTTAGGAGACCATTTAATCTTGAATGAAAAGGGCAAATGAAGTAGTTCACTTATTGACACTTTTTGAGAATCTCTTCAAATTAGAATAAATTGAAGTGTGTAAGGACTAAATTAGTACGGGCATGCTTCAGTCCCCCATAGGAGCAAAGTCTGACCCTACTACTAATTTTTTTCTTTATAACTTTATAATAAGAATGTATAAGGATCAAGTTAGTAAGGGTGGGATTCGATCCCCTGAAAGAGCAAAGTCTGACTCCGCTGCTGAACCTTGACCTTATAACCAAGTTAGTAAGGGTATGTGTTGGTCCCTTAGAAGTGTGAAGTGTGACTCCACTACTAATCTTTGGTATTCCTATGGGAAAAAAAGGAATCTATATACTTTTCTTTTAAATTAGTGTTCTTAAGAAGTAATTGAAAGTTTCTTATGCACTTAAGGAAGTCGATGAAGTGTAACCAATTATCATTAATCTATTTAACTTTGTGTTGACTTTGGAACTTTGAAAGCTTTTGTTACATAGTAAGGGTTAAGTATGTTTTACTTTGATTAGTCTTAGAATATTATTTTTATATTCTAAGAACATAATGGGGTATGCATAAAGTTAAGCCACTATGGATGTTTTGTCAAATGTGCAATTAATTGTTTTGAGTGTTTGCTTGAGGACAGCAAAAGCTTAAGTATGGGGAAGTTGATAAGTATAAATTACTTCACACTTTCTAAGCATGTTTAGGTATAGAATTGATCATAAATGTGATTTAATTCTTTAAATTGGGTACTTAATTGAATAAAATAATGATTTTAGATAAATCACAAGCAAAGAGAGGAAGTATATACAAGAATAACAACTTTTAAGTTAGTCATGGTCGTAAAAGAGAAGAAATAAGTGTATCAATCATGGGCGTAATAATGAAGCAATGAAAAATCCACCTTGGTCATGCCCTCAATTACGGCCGTGATCAAGGGAAGTTTTGTTAATCCCCCTGTCAATCACAACCATGATTGAAAAGCAAAAGGATGATCACAGCCATGGTTATGGGCTTGATGAGATCTAATAATGCGATGAGGAGTTCACGGCCTCAATAATGGCTGTGATTGGTAAAGAATAATTCTTTTTGAAACTATTACACCTTGAGTCACGAGCGTGATAAGAGCATGATAGGAAGGGGCACAACTGTTCTTTTCAACCTTTCCACATGAATCGGTACATGAAAAATGTCAAATGGTGCTGTGAAGGGGTAAATTCAGGTCTTTTGATGGAGAGAATATAGAAAGCTATTGCAACTTGTGGAGGAGAAAATTCTTTTCAGAAATCAAATTTTAGGAGAGTAGACATCATTTAAAATAAAACATCACCTGCTTACATACATCCACATTTTTTCCCATCCTTGTACCAATTTATATCCTATATCATTTCCCAAGTGTATACTGTATTTTTTTCAGAATTACTCGAGAGAGATGACCTGAATTCATTGTTCGTGTATTCATCAAATTTCTTTAATAGAATAAAAAGGAGTTTTTACTTTAATTATTACATATTTTATTTCTATTTAATTATGTTTCCTGTTAGTTTATGTTATTGTTTTATCATATGTGAGTAATTTGTTAGGGCTTACTTCATCAATTAGTATGATCGAATGCTTTAAAAAAAAAAGTAATTATTTTATGTTTGTTAATTCTAATGAATGACATTTAATGAATCTAAGTACGGTGTAGTGCACGACATTGACTTAAGGTAGATTTCAATAGAATATGTTGAGAGACAATTCTATTGAATAGATCTAGTTCATTGAAACAACTTACTCTTAATAATAAAGATATTATTAGGAAAGTTACTATATCCTTAGGAGAATCGATACATTAACATGACATTAATGCAATTTTAATTGGCTGTTAATTAAGGAGAGTTTCCAATAGATATAATTAGGATTAAAAGTAGGTAGTTCTGAGAAGAATGCTTATATACTGTAATTTCCCGCCGTTAATAAGTATTAAGATGAAAAGTATTTTGGTAAGATTATACTAAATAATGAAGCAAGCCTGTACGTTAAGTGTATTTTCGTAATTGTTCTTGTAATCATTCTATTAATCACTCTAGATTGTAGATTAATGTAGTTTAGTTAACATTTTGAATCTTAATAAACAATCACTTGATGAAATTGACTGCAAGATAATAGGAAAAATTATTAAGTACTACTGTTTGAGTCATTTTCCCAATGGAGACGACCCTATACTCATCCGTGCTATGAGACAATAATTACACTTGCCTGTCGAACTAAGTTAGGGATAGAATATAGGTTTATAAATTATAAAACTCAAAAGCTCTGTTTAGAGGCAATCACTAAGCAAAAGAGCTAGACTTATTAAAGTAAGCTAATTAGAAGAAGAAATCTATCATAACTCATTTGTTAGGTCAAATAAGTCCACAACTACTATTATTTTCCATTTATTGTGGAAAAAAGAACCAACATAGCTTAAATAGGTTGCAATCAAAATAAGAAAGTACAGAGAATAATTTTCTTTGATTGTTAGTGTAAGCCCCAAAACTAGCAATCTGAGGTTTCGATCGGTTAAAAGACCCGATCAAGCCTAAATTATAAAGTAAAGCTCGAAATATTAGTAAACTGAACCCGTAAGTTTGAATTTAAGAAAATAAGTAATAAAATAGGAGACTACAAAATTTTCAAATTTTAAATATATACCTCATTATTTATCGAAAATGCGAAAAATGCATCCCGATACTTCACAAATCGCTAGAGATAAATTATATGTATACTAAAAATTATAAAATAACCTAAATAATATTTAGAAATATTTATTTGTACTATATATGAATTTACATGTAGGTATAAATACATGTAATTACTTAAAATACGTTAAATGTGCTAAAATAATACTAAATACTTAAAGAAAATTCATAATTAATTAAGAAAAAAATTTAAAAAATCACAAAAATCGAGAATGATCCAAATCAGGTCGTGGTAAGTCAGAATCTACAAAATAAAAATTAACCAATTAAAATTAGACAACACAAAAGCCAAAAATTAAGGAAACTGGGCAAAGTCATGTCTAATTAATGCATAATTAGTAAGAAAAATTCAGAAGCTCATTTGGACAGTTAGAAATCAGAAAAAATTGGGGAGAAGCGAAAATTGAGAGAAAAACCAAAGAAAAAAAAAAGAAAAGGAAAACTACGCAGTTAGGGCCACAAAGGAGAACCCAAACCCGACGGGCAGCTGGGAGTGGACGGCCACCACCACCACAAGGTGGTGGCAGTGCCCAGGCCGGCCGACAAGGCTACAGCGGCCGGCGGTGGCCGGAGCCACCCAGAGTGGTGAGTTTGATTTCTAGCCCGATTCTTGTGTAATTTTGTAAAAATAGTAAATAGTTTTAGAAAATTATAAAACTTGTTATTCTGAGGTTTTATTGTATGTAGATTTGGGGAAAAATAGTGATTTAGTTTAATCACATCTGAAAATATAGGGTCCTTAAGAAATCGTGCAAAACCGAGCATGATTAGAACGGAAAATAAATAGGCTTAGGAGTGTAGTTTGGAGCTCAATTTTTTTTCTGTAGGATGCTCGTGTGATATAGAACAGTGCTATGAAGCCATTTTTTTAAATTAATTTTCAAAAATTTTAAGTTAATTTTTAGCCCTAAAATGATGGAAAATTTGGATAATTTGGGGTTAATTAGGTGATTAAGATATTAATTACTGATTTAGATAGTAATTAGATGTTTAGGGATATTAAGCTCTGATGTGGAACCCTAATCCTAACCTTTGGAGTATTAAGCATGGTTAATTTAGGAAATTAGGTAATTAATATAAGAAATTAGTAATATGTGAAATTGTAAATTAATAAATCTAAAAAATTAGGGTTATTTAGATAATATTAGAGTAAAAATCAAAACAATATTACAGCTGAATTAAGATTTAATTTTAGATAATTATATATAAAAAAAAGTAAGATTTTCTCACATCGAGGATAAATCTGATACCTTAATTAGGACTAGCGTGTACCGAATAGCTTAGAATACTAAATTAAGACCCAATAGGATATTTGAATACTCGAGCTTAATGTGATTAATTTCACATTAGGATTCGAGCATGTTTAGGACTTAGAAATCAAACTAAAACCTAATTTAGAAATTGATGCGGAAACCGAACCCAAACCTAACCCCAAATCTAGAATAATTATAAAAGACTTAAGACCTAGAAAATTACGTATATTAAACCCTAAATAAAACATAACAATAAGCGTTATAGGAGAAAATGAACCTATAATCATTATATGAAAACTGAAACCACGTTTGTGCTATAGGGATGATCGGCGATGGCCTGAGCAAGTCGAACCTTGAGTAAGTGAGTGAGGAGTCGAGGTAAGTTGGGATTAATACAATGCTGTATTTTGGAAGGCTTGAGATTATGCTTGGTTGTGCTTGTTAGATAATTGGATGTGTACATGTGCTTGATTATGGGTGATGTTATGATTCTGTTTGTTGCTCTAGCATATATTGTATGATTTGCATGAAATGATTGATCACCCTAAACTGGACTTAATCAAATATATGACCATTAATCATAATCGGATATGCATGGCAACCCGTTAGGGGAACTTAGGACTCTCTAGCTAAATACCGACCCCTTCGAAAGAGATAGCGCAGGATTGCAAAATGGTCCCTTCTTTATCCTTAGTCGAATTAAGTGACAGGAGAGGAGGTCGCGGCGAGGGTGAAGACAGTGGTTCAAAGGTAGTTGTGGGAAGAGCAAGGTCTCCATTACACAAGCCTAGGTTTGGTCGTGAGCTGTTGCATTAACGGCAACTCCTCAATCCGAATTAGAGCGGGCGCAATTTCTCTAATCTCACGACGGACCGGACAACATTGTGCGATGGCATTTGCCTACACATGCATTGCACCTAATAAGTGATTGAAAACCTTGTTGTGTGTATAGTATAGTTTTAAGTCCTCCATCCTAACTTACTGAGTTGTAGTTGCTCAAATCCCTATAGACATCGTGCAGGTGCTGGCTAAGAAGCGGCAAACAACTACCCTGAAGCTAGCAACTACTAGATCTTGGAGAGTGAGGAAAAACATTGAAGAATAAACACACATATTTTAAGGTCTAAGTTTTTATTTTAGAATTATTTTTCATTTTTAAATAGTGTAATAACTGAATTAAAGTGTATATATATATAAATTTTCTCACTTTCTTAGGTACATGATCTATTTAAATTACAAACTGTATACTTCAAAGCGGGTTAGTCGTGGACGCCTTGTGTAGATCAGGTCTAAGATAGCGGTTGTAAGGCCAACTTCTATCTTAGGATGGTTTACATGATAGGGCTGTTACGACTCTGCCGCTTCGGGGCGTAACAGTCAGAAACCAAGACATGTATGCAGGGAATGTCTCGAGAGTCTAGAATATCAAAAGGAAGTTTATTTTATAGCCAACTTAGAAACATATTTGAGATATGAATTATAATATGACACCAGAAGCATGCCTAATTAAATTTATGCAAAAATCGAGAACTTATTATGTGCATCATCAAGAGTAAATGCCAAAATGTCAAAATCAAGTAGTGAAAATAAGTTGTTGAAGCATAAGATTGAAGAATTGAGAAACTCTAATGAGCTCCTGAGTAAAGAAAACCTTTAACATAAAAGAGAGAAAGAGAATATATCCCAACTAAAGGAGGAAAAAGAAGTACCAAAGAAAGAGACTACAAACTTAATACAAGGGTTAGTACTCTTTCAAACACAATTGGAACTTACAATAGATCAATAATGAATGAAGAAAAGTTGAACCAACTAATGGAGAATCAAAATGCTAGTAATAAAAAGATAGAGCATAGGAACTTAGAAGATGAAAATGGGGTTGAAAAAGTGAGTAGACTGTGGATAATTGAAAGGGCAATTGAGAATAAAGAAGAAAGGTTTACAACAAAGCACATATTAGAGGGGAAAATCTCAAATAAGAGATATTCAAGCAAACAAACAAATAACAATAAAGGGATATAGGTATGTAAAAGGAATTTCTTGTTATTTTCATAAGATGTATGGTCATTTAGAAAGAAATTGTTATAATAAATGGATAAATAGGCAAAAATTTAACCTAATTTAAAGAGTCTTAAGTCAACCTTAATATTCTCTCTTTACCAAAACCCATATAGATCTGCCTAAAACCCTCCAAAAGAGAACCTTAAATCAAAGGTTGTGTATGAACCCATGGAACCCATTAATAATTTCTTTTCTTTTCTTTTTTAGTGATAGTTAGGATTCTCCATAAGGGAGTATTCAAATCTTTTCTACTTAAGTATGGAGGTACAACCATAGTAACCCTTGAACATGCATAGATGATTCTAGTGATCTTATTTGGTTATGAGTATAATTTTACCATGCAAATGATCAAGCATGTTCATCATATGAGGAATCGAGGTAGTATAATTTTGGCAAATGTTATTGTCAAACTCATTGAATACAAAGGTCTTACGCTAGTTGAGTTGCCATAGACCCATACAATGGAACCTAAGGCTATTGGAGAAGAAATGTTCTTGAACATGAATTAAGGTGTTGAAGATCTAATCTAGGAGACAAAGGAGAAAGCAACCTTTGATGTCAGTACTTTGGTAGAAGTTGTTAATGATGGAGTAAGAATAAATAAGGAGGTTGAGAATAAGAAAAGGAAAAGAAATAGTGAAGGAACTCTAAAAAATAAAAGAAAGGTAACTTTATTTAAATTTCCTACTTGTTTTCAAACTTCAAAGAATCATCCACTCAAAACTAGTTTAGAACGGATTCTAGAAATGCAAATTGCACAAGAAAGTCATGCTGAGAAAGGGAAAAATGTTATTTGTCCTGAGGATACTAAAACTCCAAGCATAGACATTGCAACCCAAATAACATAAGAGTGTTTTGAGGAAAATGGAGAAGAAGATAAAGAACAAAAAAAAAAAGGAGGAGGGGAAAAGGAAGATGAATAATAAATTGAAGGGGAATCTTAGAAGAACTTAAAGATGTCAAAAAGTGAAGGAGATAGTCTTAAAGTACCAACAACCTAAGGATGAACATTGTTAGTATCAAAAAACAAGCATAAGAAAATCAGGAGAATTTCATGAAGGAAAAATAGAGGAAGAAGAAATCTTTAATTTGGCAAGATAACCTCTTTACATAGCATTGACAAAAGGATTAAATGTCACTTTACAAAAGGAGGTCTATGGAGTCATTAATAAAGTTAAGAACTTAGTTTATGGAGAACTCGATGAAATAATGAGAAGTTTGGAGATATCTACGATTTATCTATAAGAAGAAATGAAAACTCTCAAGTCACAATCACTTGGAGAAAACATAACAAACATAATTACTATCATTAAAATAGATGTTGTCAAAATCAAACAACTTCTTGGAAGAACAAGAGCAAGTTCTTGCAAATCTACTAAAACTTTATCTCTTCTATCTCCTAAAATATAAGATTAGTTCAATGACAAGATTTTATGTGAGAAAGACTTATATTATCAATTTCATTTGAAAATATCTATATGTTAAACCATATTTTGATCCTCATACTATATTTGTGTTGAAAGACTATGTTTAGACATACTATATTTTGTACTAAAATTATTATGTAGGAATAATATTGACAAGGACCAATGATTCTAAAAAATCATTCTTGAAATTTTTATATATTATGATATGAGACATATATTATTGTGATAATTGTAACAAGTAATAACAACTAATGTGTTTATGTAGGAAAAGATAAAGTCTTACAATTTAGTAAAATAAGGAGAGTAAAATAGATTTTACACTTCCATAACTATCAATTTTGTTGCGAGAACAAAAGATTAAGCGTAAACAATCATTTTAAACATGATCCTCAAAGAATCATTTAGAATATATGAGAATTGATATATATATACATAATACTTGTTTGTGTACTAAATGCAGATGATAGATAATTGATTTGAAATCATCATAAAAACTCCTTTATGTTGTCAACATAATAGGAATTTCTAATGAATCTTTTGTAAGAAAAGTACCAATGTCCGAATGATGATACATGGTAGTTAAATTGCGATTGATTGTTATTTATCATGAGTTTTACTTGTAATTTTTAGAAGATATTATTGAGAACCCTCTTGAACCTATTGTTATATTTTTAATAAGAACAAAAAGGGAGAGAAAGTATGAAAATATACAAAAAAAAAAAAAGAGAGACAGAGAGAGAGAATATATGATCTACAAACATTATGATAAAATTAAAGAAGGGAAAATATAATAAAAAGGGAGATAATACGTAAAAAGCATGAGAAATGATTCAAAATATGATTTTAGCAACATAAAGTGATTCACCCACTAAAGGGGAGCAAATTAAAAATTAGACTCGTGTTGATAATTCTTGATCATGACTTGTGATAAATGAAGAATTATCCATATCATTA
The DNA here is from genome assembly GCA_024138005.1 of Lumnitzera racemosa. Lineage (NCBI taxonomy): Eukaryota > Viridiplantae > Streptophyta > Magnoliopsida > Myrtales > Combretaceae > Lumnitzera > Lumnitzera racemosa. The sequence goes on from JAMXBC010000008.1 coordinate 36,384,639, forward strand.
TTTTATTTATTTATTTTTCTTTTTAGAAGGATAAATATTTTGTCATCATCAAAAAGAGGAAGATTATTAATATCAAAACCCGAACGAAAGTTGTTTTGATAATAACAAAATATATGTTAATATTACTAATTAAGTTACCCAGTGTACAGTACAAGAGATATATTTTTTAGGGGAACTTGGGTAGAATCAAAAGCAAGAACAAGGGTTAAATAACTTCTAAACAACATAAGACATGGTTAGAATGAAAGAAACAATACAAGGAATCAAAACCAAAAAAGAACAGTATCAATAATGAACAAAGAATCGGATCTACGTACATTGGAAGCTCATTAATTAAAACCACGTCTACAACATTAAACTTCAACATACTATTCTATAAGAAGTTGAAGAAGACTTGATTGCATCATCTTAAAGATGAACAAAGAAATGAAAAATTTGACCAAAAGCTTAAGGATGTCCAGAAGTACAAGGTAGAAGCATAAGACAAAGCTGGAAACAGAATAAAACAAAAGAAATATATAAAGAACAAAACCATCATTGGAATCGAAAGTAGAAGACAAAAGAAACAAGGAATGAATATTTTACAGGTCAAGACTCAACTCTAAGGAGATATGTTTGGACAACATATCTAAATAAGCCAAAGGATTCAAAACTACAAAACTCATAAAAAGATATGAAGTAATTTAAGTAAAGAAAGGTTTTTAAGCATACTTGGTAATTTCATAGGGAAAAATCTCAAGATAGGCTAGCAAACTTGCAAATGACAGTAAAGAATGGAAGATCACAAATATTTGAAGCACAACAACTATATAATGGCTATTACCATACTTAGAAGAATTGAACAATGAAAGCTACATCTATTAAAAGGATTCAAACAAGAAGGAAAGAGAAGAATATTGAACAATTAAGCAAGAAAATAATTATGAGCTATAGAAAAATTTTTGAAACCTCTTACTGAACTGCTGTACAATTTTATAGTCAAAAGAGTTTATAGCTTAAGACAACTTTGAGAAAAATATTTGAACGAAAAAGTACAATCAATTATCATTATTGAGCTTTGTTTGAACATGAGAGGAAATCTATTGTAATCTTCAAAGGTAGTTACCAATCTCTTACAAAATTGGAGTAAATGTTTGAGAGAACTTGTAAGGGAGATTCTATAGACTTATGTAATCTTATGGTGTTGATTAGGAGGCATGGCATGATCGTAGGAATTGTTGAGCTCATTGTATAAGTTTCTTTCAAATAGTGGAAACTAAAGTATAGACTACCTAATCCCCGATCACAAGCAAGAAGAGTTAATTGATAAGCAAAGTAGAACCACTATATATAAATGCTTGCTCTATTTATTACATACGATTACTTACTTACAATTCATGTACTATTTATGTGTTTAGTTGCTGCTTAATCTTAATAACTTTAGTCTATCATATCAAAAGCATCATCACATGATTAGATAACTAGATTAGAAGCAAGCTTAACTAATTTAATAATTAACCTAATTAAAGAATCAAATTAGTTTAATTTGTTTTTATATGCATATCTTTGATCTAAATTTGTTAGTTTTTCTATTATGATAGGAATTAGAGAATAAGTTTAGTATATGTTATTAATCTTAATATCAACAAGTAAAAATTGATTAGGACTTAGAATTTTTGTAACAATCTATTCAACCTAATCGCCCATTCACCCCTACTAATATGGATCACGAACCAATCACTTACTCCTGAGCTCAATGACTCACTTATATGGTTTATCGAGCTGTCCAAGGGGAGTTGAACTCAGAAGAACAATGCATTCTCCAGTCCAACCTGCTGAGTTACTCTATTCTCCATCTCATTAAAAACTCCTGAAGTGCTTGACCTATTGCCGAGCTAACCCTTTCACAACAAATCAGTTCGAAGTCAAGTACTGAACCTAACTGTTGTTGACTTGATACATTGCCAAGGTTGAGCTACCCCGATCTTAAGCCGACTAACCACGGTCAATCAAACAATGGGCCACCTACTAAACCAATCCTTCCTCAACCCACAACATCTAAGCTATCGAACATCTGACCTCAACCTGATTTACTCAAAACTTGTTCTGCTCAATAAATGGCATCATTTAGACCACAGAGTGAACAGTTGACACATACTCCTTTTCTATCATCCGTACTATCCTTTTTGTAACTGAATATCCTTTTTTTCTATTTATAACTTTACCCTTATAAACTATGTATCTTTTCTTTTCTAGTAAGAATCCTTTTTGTAATTTACGTATACTTAGGATTTTCCCTGATTAGGCCATATAAATACTTGTAAATGTAATAGTTGCAATAGTTAAGGAGTGATATTGAATTTCGAAAATACTTTTCTTCATAAGCAAAGTGTCCTTGTTTACTTTCGATTACTCTTATTTAGTCCATTATGAATATGGATTAGTAATGAGTGCCCTTTGGCTACACTTGTGCATAGCATCAAGTACGACTTAAGCTCGTGTGAGGCATTGGTGCATCATATCTACCATTGATACACAAGGACCAATACTCAACCTTCAACTATTATTTACCCTTTCAACCATCTTACGGTTCGAACCTACCTTTGGTTCGCATAATATTGATAGTTGTATGTCATCCCTTCCCGATGATTTATATCATCCTAGTATTGGAGCCTAACTACATTCAAGCAAGTCTTTATTACTTTGTACCCTGAGTAACTTGTTATAATGTGTTGTGAAAGCTATTTATTGTTGTTGTAAGTGTTTGGAAAGTGTTTACTACAAAAGAAATTTAGTGCTCTATTTTCCCCTATTTCTTGTTTACAAAATATAGTGTTAAGTGTTTGATTGGTTTTTCGTGTATATTTGTAATAGCTATTAGAGTGTTAAGTGTTGATCTAGTGTTGTTCGTAGGGAAGAATTTGAAGTTGTGTTTCAGCTGTTAATCTATTTTAATAGACAACAATGTCTGACTTTAGTGTTTAAGGAACCTTAAGTAACCAAAAGAGTGGTGCTCAAAATGGCCAAAGTCAATAAGGAAATTTCATGCCTTAATCTATAGATGACCAATTGGATAGATTCACTGACTTGGTGGCTAGTCTGATGACTACCATAAACAAAGATAGATGAGCCTAAAATGATCCTTATAGAAGACGAGCCAATGAATAGCTTAAGGGAGGAAATTGTCGATATGGTTAAACTAATGCCCCAGTTTGACCACACTAAACTAGAGGAGTACATAGAGTTGCTAGACGTAGATTAGCATTAGATGAGATCAAAGAAGAGGATAAGAAAGTAGGTGATGAATCAAAAGAGTATTATGAACTCGAGGAGAGGAATGCTCGAACTTCTAGAGTGGAAAGATTAAGGATGCATATCCCTAGTTTTTCTAAGAGTAATGATGAAGAAGACTACCTAGACTGGGTAGATAAGATTGAGAAGTAGTTTGAGTGCAATGAAGTGCACGATAATGTGAAGTTTCAACTTGCTATGTTAGATATTACTAGCTATGCTACCCTGTAGTAGAAGAATCTTCAAGCCACTCGAAGAAGAGAAGGAGAATGTGAAGTTAAGAGTTAGGATTAAATGAAAAGAGTCATGAAAAGAAGATTTGCTCCAAGCTATTATTAGTAGGATGCCTTCAAGAGATTACAGGAGTTAAGGTAAGGAGGATCGAGCATTGATGCATATGTGAAGGAGTTCCAAATGTTAATGATCCAATACGAGGTTATTGAGCTTAAAGACCAAATTGTATCCCGATTCATTAGTGAGTTGAAGTATGAGATTAGAGATATTATAGAGGCTATGGATATCGATTCACTTAATGAAGCTATCCGAGCTACCTATATAATCAAGAAGGGCCAAGAAGGAAGATTTCAAGCTCTTGTCAGTTGGCCTACCTCTAGTCGACCAGTTCCAAGAAAACATGTATGATCGAAGCCTATTAAAGTTGTTGAAGTCCAACTTGCTCAAAATACTTAAGCAGAGGAGAAGGAGATCTTGAGGGAGTTTGAGAAAGGCTAAAGCTTAAGAAGAAAGATGAGCGAGATCAAGTGCTTTAAGTGTCAAGGGTTTAGACACATAGCCATATAGTAATGATAATCAAGGGAGAGTTGCTGACCATTGAGGTTGATAGCACTAATGAAGGGATTGAGGAGCCTAAGGAATCTGAACACCCAAAACAGTCCGAAGAGGAGGAAATCATCTACAGTGAAAAGGGTAATTTTATGCTTGCATCAATGGTATTGAGAAGAGCAATGAGTGTAAGTCTTATACTAAAAGATGAACAACAATAGAATTTATTCCATATCAACTGTAAGGTCAATAGGACATTGTGTGCATTAATTATTGATAGTGGCAGCTACACTAATGCAACATCCACTTTTATGATTCAACAATTGAAGTTGCCAACTAAGCCCTACCCCAAGCCTTATAAACTACACTAGCATAGTGACAAGGGAACCCGATAAGTGAACAAGTAAGTGGCAGTGTCAATCAGTACTGGAAACTATCAAGATGAAATGCTCTATGACATGTTATCCATGAGTATGCCCCATATTCTTCTTGGACGACCATGGATGTTTGATTGGAATGTGATATACAATAGAAGAAAGAACACATGTTCCCTAAAGGAAGAAGGTAAGAAGGTGAAGTTAAACCATATGTCTGCTGAACAAGTTAAAAGCATGTAAACTCAATTGAGCTGAGTTTTGAAGGAGTGATAGGAATCAAGCTACTGGGCCTTTAGCCTACAGTTGAGCCGAAGGACTAAAGGGACTGGCGAAGCAAATCCTTATGCTTTAGCCGACTTCTACCAAAGCTGAGTTATCCCTTACTACTGATCAATTCTTAATGTTGTACCGAATGACTACCTATTTCTTGGAAATTGTGTACCAACTAGAAAAATTCCTTGATAACAGCCAATCCTTGTGCACCTATTCAGTTACATCTAAGCCAAGCACTTACTCGACATCAATCTTGCTGAGAGGCAAAAAGAGCTACCTTGGACTAATCCTTAGGCACCTTTGTTCAGGCACTCGATCAACTCATACTCTTTTGTTTACATCCTCCAATGGCATCACCAATGCATCTCTACCACGTGTATAGGACCACGTAAAGAATTTGTTACACTAATCATTATTTTTCTTGAATATTCATTTTCACCATTTTGTATTCTTTTTACATTACTTTTTTGGGACAACACTCTTTTTTTCTTTTGCCTTTTAGGTAAGTCGTCCTAACTTTTCAGGTATAAATACTTTTTGCACTTGTAGCTGCAACAAAGAGATTACCATTAATACACTGAACATTCTTCCTTTTGTAAACACTATTTATTTACACTCATTTCATTCTTATCCTAACCCTTAAGCGAAGTTAGGTGGCGAGTACCCTCACCGAACCAACATGGGCATCATATCGAGTTATGCCGCAAGTCCTCAAAAGTTCCACTGGTGTATCATATCCTTTGGAGCTGTTCGTAGGTTTGCTTACTTTTTCATTCATTTTTCATCCTTTTACGCGTTTGCCCCATCACCCCTTTCAAACTTTTCAACAAGCTACGACCTATCCCTACGACCAGCCTTATATATTCTTGGTCACAGTACGCATCAGGAGGCTTTGGTAATAACTCAAGCCGAGCTAAAGGGAGAATAGAGCTTAAAAAGCCAACCTATCTACTTATCAAAAGGTTACTAAAGGTAAGAAGATTAGATGAACTACAACCTGCAGAGATGAAAACCTTGTTGAATAAGTTCGGTGACCTATTCCTAAGTGAATTGCTAAAAGGTTTTCCTCCTATCTGAGGCATTGAGCATACAATAAACTTGCAACTTAGAGCCACATTGCCAAACAAGCCTACCTACAAACTGAATCTAGAGCAAGTTGTTGAACTATAAAGATAGGTAAATGAGACACTGATGAACCATGAGCTTTGAGAATTCATTAGAAAGTTTGTTGTTCTATATTTCGATGATATTCTTGTCTATAGTCTTGATTTGGAGACTCCTTGTGAGCACCTCAGAACATTTTTTTCAAAATTTCAAGCTAAGAAACTTTATGCCAACTTGAAGAAATGTAACTTTTTTTGTTTTTTGCTTGAAGTAATCTTTGTAGGATTTTTTGTGAGTAATGGTAGTATACGAGTTGATGACGAGAAGATAAGAACATTTACTGAATGACTTATGCTAACCTGTTCAGTTAACATGTGAAGCTTTCATAGCTTAGCATCATTCTGTCACCAATTTATAAGAAATTTTAATACTATTATGGCCCCACTCACCAAGCTATCGAAGAGAAATGCGAAGTTCAGGTAGAGAGAGAAGGAACATAGGAGTTTTAAAGAGGTGAAGGAGAAGCTAACTACTAAACCCGTCTTAGCTTTATTAAGCATTTGAAGTGGAGTGTCACACATCCAGACTAGGCATAAGTGCCATGCTGATGTAGGAGGGCTAACCTATTACCTATTTTAGTGAAAATCTTAGAGGAGCTACACTTAGTTATTCTATATATGATAAGGAGTTTTACTCTTTGATCTAAGCCTTGACTATTTAGCAATATCGTCTGCTAGCTAAAGAATTTGTGATCCACTCTGATTACGAGTCTTTGAGATATTTTAAGAGCAAGATTAAGTTATCCCAAAGACAAGCTAAGTAGGTAGAATTTATGGAGGTATTTTCTTATGTCATAAGGTATAAGAACAGCAAGAACAATGTAGTCGTTGATGCCTCATCAAGATGACATTCCCTCTTAACTATGCTATAAACTAAATTACTTGGTTTCTCTACGATTAAGGATTTGTATGCTAAGGATCCACACTTTCGACCAATCTATGTTAAGTGTGAAGAAGGCTGAACACTTGATAACTATCATAGGGAGGATAGATGCTTGTTCAGAAAGAGGAGATTGTATATCCCAACTTGGTTTAATGCGAGAATTGTCTATATATGAAGCATATGGTAGAGGATTGTTTGGACATTTTGGCATGCACTGAACTCATGAGGTACTAACCATTAGATTCTTTTGGCTAAGGATGATGAGAGATGTCTAAGCTATACTGGAGAGATGTGCTACCTGTAGAAGGGCAAAGAGCCAAGCCAAGCAAGGACAATATTTACCTCTAACGATCCCAAACAAACCATGGTCCGACCTAAGTATGAACTTTATGTTAGGATTACCGAGGATGTCCTAAGGGAAGGACTCCATCATGGTAATCGTGGACCATTTCAACAAGATAGCACATTCCGTACCTTATTCCAAAAATAATGATGCTTCGGCTATCTCTTTTCTTTTCTTGCAAGAGATCATTAAACTCCATAGAGTGCCCAGGACCATTGTTCTAAACCAAGATCCAAAATTCATGAGCCACTTCTAGAGGACATTATGGAAGCGAATGGGAACTAAGCTATTATTCAACACGTCCTGTCATCCACAAACAGATGGATAGACCAAAGCTATCAAAAGAACTATGGAAACTTACTCTGAGTTGCTATTGGCCAAAATATGACTGATTAAGATCAATGCCTACCCATAATTGAGTTTACCTACAATAGGACCACCTACAGTACCACAAGCATGGCACCGTTCAAGGTCGCTTATAAATTCAACCCCAAGCTCCCATTGGACCAAATACCCCTTCTAAGCTAAGATGAAGATCAACCAACTATAGAGAGACCCGAGGCTATCAAGACAATGTACTAGAGGGTCATAAAGAAACTAAATCGAACTACCACCAAGCTTGAGAGACGAGGCCAAAGACGAAAGGATAGAGAATTTCATCCTAGTGATTTAGTCTAGATCTACCTCAGTAAAGAATGATTCCTAAGTTTAAAGAAGAGCAAGTCATCTCCTAGAGCCAACAGACCATTTAAAATGCTTAAAAAGATCAATCCTAATGTCTACACGATTGAATTACCCAAAGATTATGGAGTCTCAAACTCCTTTGACGTTGCTGACCTCCATTTGTGTATTCTCAAAGATAAGCAACGTAGAGGCGAGCTAGATTTGATCCTAAATCTCAAATAGCCCAGAGAAGATGATAAGGATTATAGATTAATCACTCACTCCTGAACTTGAAGACTCATTCATATAGTTCGTCAAGCTATCTAAGAGGAGTCGAACTCTGAAGAACAATACATTCTCCATTCTAACCTACCGAATTACTCTGCTCTCCATCTCATTAAAGACTCTTGAGGTACCTGGCCTAATGCTGAGCCAACCTCTTCATAACACATCAGTCCAAGGTCAAGCATTAAACTCGCTTGTTGCCAACCTAATAAATTGCCAAAGTCGAGCTACCCCAATCCTGAGCCGACTAAATAATGGGCTACCTACTGGACCAATCCTTCCTCAACCTAAGACATCCGAGTTGTTAAGTTGCTGAGCATTCGTGTTACAAACCGTGACCAAGAATAGACAAGGTTAGTCGTTAGATGGGTCGAGCTTATAAAAAGCTCAAAAAGGATCAATGGGGAAAGTGCAAAAAGAGTGATAGTGGCAAATGAAACAGTAAACAAAACCCACAAATAGCTCCAAAGGATATGACACACCAATAAAACTTCTAAAAACTCATGGTATAATTCAATATGATGCATAAATTGGTCCAATGAGGTTACTCGCCACCTAATCTTGCTTAAGGGAAAGGATAAGAATGATGCCATGAGTAAACAATAGTGTTTACACAAGGAAGAAAGTACTCAAAAGTGTATTGAAGATAGTCCCATCTGTTACAGCTATAAGTATAAGGGTATTTATACACGTAAGTTAGGCCAACTTGCTCAAAAAGGGAAAAGACAATAAGGACATTTCCTAAAGAAGCAATATATACGATACAAAAGGATAAAAATGAATATACAAGAAAAACAATCATTGGTGCTACAGATTCTACATATGACATTGTACACCTAGCGATGCTGTATTGGCAAGGTTGTTAGGAGATGTAAACAAAAAGTACAGACAGATGGGCTTGTCCGAGCAGGGATGGCTTAGTCAATACAAATTCTCTATCTCTCGGCTTCTCGGTATAGATGATGTTGAGTAATTAGTTGACTTGGCAATTGAGAGTAATCATTAACTTGGCATACCACAAAATAATGGGCGGTCATACGGTACAGCATTAAAAGTGACTTGGCAAGGAAGTAGTCAACCTCGGCAGGGGTTGATTAGAACATGAGGATTCGTCATGCCAATCCCTCTAGTCTTTGGGCTTGATTGCAAGTTAGAGGTCCTATAGCTTAATTTCCATTATTCCCTTTAGGTTGTTTTGGATTTAGGATCAAATCCGAATGGTATTCACTTAATTCTTTGTCAGGGTGATATGGATTGAGGTCGACAATGTTGAAGGCGTTAGAAACCCCATAGTCCTTAAGCAGTTCTAACTTATAAGTGTTGTCACTGATTTTCTAGAGGATCCTAAAAGGTCCCTCCGCTCTTGTAGATAATTTGTTCTTCCTCTTGTTTGGGAATCGTTCCTTGTTGAGTTGTAGCCATACTAAGTCTCCCGACTGAAATTGTTTGGATAACTTACCCTTGGTCTTTTCTCGCATTCTTCTGGTAGCTTGGTCGATGTATTGAGTGACCTTATCATAGATGTGCTGAAGAGATTGTACTCTGGCTAAGGTGTTAGGGTCTTCTTGCGTAAATGCTAGTATAAGGGTGTGGTCGAGGGGCAATTCAAGATTGAATCCATAGACCACCTCAAAGGGAGTCTGCTTCATGGTGTTATGTACAGTTTAGTTATAGGCGAACTTAACCACTAGCAGGCAGACATCTCAATCAGCCAAGTTCTTGCCTACTGCAGCTCAGAGTAGTGACCACAAAGTATGATTAACTACCTCTGTTTGGCCGTCAATTTGAAGGTGACATGAGGTATGGAAAAGTAATTTAGTTTCTAGCCGATGCCACAGGGTTCTCTAAAAATGGCTCAAGAACTTCGAGTCTCTATCGAAGACTATACTTCTTGGCGCATGATGTATCCATACAATCTCTTGTAAGAAAAGAGAAGCAATAACAGAATTTCATTAGTTTTGGTGTAGGGCACAAAGTGTACCATCTTACTAAACCGATCCACGATAACCATTACAAAGTCTTTGCCTCGAGCAATTTACAGCAATATAAGAACAAAGTCCATACTCAATTTGGTCCATGGTCTCATAGAAGTAGGTAAGGGCACTACTTTCCTTTGTTTAGCTCAGCACTTAGCCTTTTTGCACATAGCACAGCTTTCGATAACTTGGTGCACATCTCTTCGCATTCTAGGCTAAAAGAATCAGCCATTCAATAGTTTACAGGTCCTCCTCTCTCCAAAGTGTCCAGAGAGTCCTCCGTTGTGGGCTTCCTTGAATAATAATTCCCATAGGAAACAATTCGACACACATAGTCGCCCCCTTTAGAACAGGTAACCATCCTCTACATAATACTCGTCCACTGACTTCCCATCTATACATTGCAAAATTATTGGTCCAAAGTGTAAATCCTCAGAATACTGTTCTTTTATATTAGCAAAACCAAACAACCTAGTCTGCAGTTCTGATAAAAACGTATATCTCCTCAAAAGAGCATCTGTAACTACATTTCCCCTTCCCTGCTTATATTTAATTACAAAATTGAATCCCTTAAGGAATTCAACCCATCTCGCCTACCGGTTCGACAACTTGGTCTGACTTCGAAGGTACCTCAACGATTCATGGTTAGTATATATGACAAATTCTCTCGGCAATAAATAATGTTGCAATACTTGCATTGCTCGAATCAGTGCCAAAAGTTCCTTGTCATACACAAAGTAGTTCAGCTATGGTCCTCGAAGCTTCTCACTATGGAAGGCAATTGGTCGGCCCCAGTGTGTCGCATTCCAGCTAAAAAATTTTGTCGAAGTCAGGTAGTACTAATACTGAGATGGAGGTCAATCTTTCTTTTATGTCGGCAAAACTCCTCTCCTTCCTTTCTCTCCATCGGAAGTCGGTATTCTTCTTTGTTAACTCGATAAGTAGTACAGTGATGGTGTTGAAATTCCTAATAAACCTTCTGTAAAACAAAGCCAGTCCATAGAAACTTCTTATGTCGACACAAGTAGTAGGAGTCGGGCACTTGACAATTACTTTGATCTTCTCATCATCGACTCGTAAGCTTCCTCCACTGACGACATACCTTAAGAATACCACTTCCTCCTAGTAGAAGTAACATTTCTTTAAATTGCCGAATAATCTCTCAATACAAAGGATATCCAAGACTGCTCTAAAATGTTCATAGTAACTCGACATGTCAGTACTGTAGTCTAAGATGTCGTCAAAGTACACCACGACACACTTCTCGATGAGATGTCTCAACACATGGTTCATAAGTCTCATGAAAGTGCTCGAGGGTTTTGACAAGCCGAAAGGCATGACCATCTATACATAAAGTCCATTTCAAGTCTTGAACACAGTCTTCTACTCATCTCCTGAACTCATGCAGATTTGATGGTAGCCAAACTTAAGATCAATCTTGCTGAAAATCTTAGCTCCAGTCAGTTAATCTAACATGTCTTCTAACCTCGAGATCGGATACCTGTATTTGATCATAATTTTGTTCATGGCTCTATTGTCAACACACATCCTCTAGGTTCCATCCTTTTTCGGTAGTGAAAGTGCAAGCACAGCATAAAGGCTAAGACTTTCTCTCACATAACCTCTCTCTAGTAACTTATTGACGTGACGTTGGAGTTTAGAAGCCTACTCAGGATTCATCTGATAAGATGGCTTATTCGGCAATACAGTACCGAGTACTAAGTCAATGCAGTGCTCTATGCCTCAAGTTGGGGCAAGCCTTCAGTAACTACTCTAGGAACAGGTCGGCATAGTCATCAAGCAACCCCTTGATTTCTTGGGGAAGCTCACACCGCTCATTCATTTCTAATAGTCGCCTAACCAACAATAAGGTCAGCTCATTAGCATTGATGGCCTCTCGGAGCTTGGTTTTACTCATCATCAGAGCCTTCTTCGATCTACAAGCAAGTTTCATCTATAACTTGTTAACTTCTCTCAATGACATCGGATTCAACATGATCTTCTAGTCATCCTTCTCGAACATATATGTATTCTATAGCCGTCATGTATAGCTCTCCTATCAAACAACCATAGCCTACCTAACAACACGTAGGAAGTGTACATAGGTAGTACATCATAAAGGATCTAGTTAAAGTAATTCCCTATAGTGATCGGCAGCAACATCTATCGAGTGACATGTAATGCTTCTTTCTCACTCAACCAATGTAACTTATATGGCCTAGGATGTGCAACAGTCAGCAGCTTCAGTTTGGAAAGAAGATCAGCTTATGCCACATTAGTGCAACTTCCACTATCCACAATGAGAGCACACATTTGATCATTCACCTTGTAGGTGGTATAAAACAAATTCTCTCTCTACTCCTCCTCTCATAAGGGTTCCACGCTCATCGTACGTCAGACAACCATAAGTAACTGGTCTTAGTCTCTGAGAAACATATCCTCCTCAATCAGTTCTTTCCAGTAGAAACCTCCTCCTCCTCGGGTTCCTCATCTATGCTCTCTATTTCTAGTTTCGGGATGTATCGCTTAATGACCATCCTCGATCAATTCAAGCACTAAGCAGCCATATGTTCGAACCCTTGACACTTAAACTACTTGATATGGCTCATCTTCCTGCCAGACCCTTGCCCCTTCTCATAAGTTCAGGTCAGTACTTCACCATCGGGTCAGCCTTTCTACTTGGCTCTGACACCAACTCTTCTACTTGGCTCAGTATTTAATTGAACTCGGTGACTTACTTGACTTAGTTGGCTAGTCGGCATTCTAATCGTTACTCAGCTCCTTCTTTGCCTCTTTACTTGCTAGGCAATCCTAATAGCTTCATCCATTGTGTCAAATCGTTGGAGCTCCACAATGTCTTAGAATCTCCTCTCAATCCAATAATAAATCCTGAGACTGTTCGAGCTAGTAGTTCCTCTACACATCATATCATAACCATTTGGAATTCTTTAACATAATCATCAACAATTCAACCTCCTTATCTCAACTCCTGAAGCCAAGTGAAAGTATCTTAGAGATATGTTTCCAGCACAAATCTATTTCTGAGCACTCTCTTCATCTCGAGCCAGGTGTTAATCTCTCAATACCCCTCTCTTCTTCTCATGGCCTAAAAATTCTTCCACCATATGGCGACATATTCGGAGAATTCAATAACAACAGTTCTCACTTTCTCATTATCCTCATATTGATAGTAATCAAACATACGCTCCATCTTCTCTTCCCAATCTAGATACTTGTCAGCATTCCCACATCTATTGAAACTCGAATTCGAAGCTTCACATGGACGGATGCCTTAGGGACTCATATACGCTCCTCCTCAAACTACTTTTTTTCTTCCTCATCAAGTTCTCTTAAGTCTATCCTTCGCCTTACTCGTTCGCCAACTCCTCCACCTCGAACTAGTTGAGCTAGGTTCTAACCTCTAATAGGTTGAACAGCTTATGGAATGTTTTATGCAGCCTTCGTGGGTCGGCAAGACAGCATATGAACATATCGGGTCAGATCTACTAAGAGGTTAGTTACCTCATCGAGTCTTTTATCAATGCTTCTGGGAGTTCCCTGAAATTACCGTCTACGGTGGACAACTCTACTGTTATCACCAATACTAACATTCATACTTGGGTCTGTCATTTTTCCTTATAGATTTAAAATTTAAATAAACACTTCAGAAAGTAAACAGCTAATAACACAGTAGTCAAATGAACATAGTAACTAACTCTGTTTCACAAACGCAAAATAAAGCACAACAGAACTTCAAGAAGAAATAACTATAGTTCAAACAAAACCTCCACTCTGATACCAAGTTGTTACAAATTGTGACTAAGAACAGGTAAGGCCAATTGTTGGATAGGTCTAAGCTTGTAGAAAGCTCGAAAAGAATCAATGGGGAAAGTGCAAAAAGAGTGACAATGACGAATGAAATAGTAAGCAAAACCTACAAACAGCTTTAGAGGATATGACGCACCAATGGAACTTTCGAGGACTCACGGCACAATTTGATATGATACACGAATTAGTCCAATGAAGTTATTCACCACCTATCCTTACTTAAAGGAAAGGATAAGAGTAATGCCGAGAGTAAACAACAGTATTTATTCAAGGAAGAAAGTACTCAAAAGTATATTAAAGGTAATCTCATCTGTTATAGCTATAAATACAAAGGTATTTATATCCATAAGTTAAGGCAACTTCCCTAAAAAGGGAAAAGATAATAAGGACATTTCCTAAAGAAACAATGTATATGATACAAAAGGGTAAAAATGAATATATAAAAAAAAATCATTGGTACTACAAATCTACATATAATACTTTATACGTGGCGATGTTGCATTGACAAGGTTATTAGGAGATGTGGATAAAAAGTATAGACAAATGGGCTTGTCCAAGTAGGGATGGCTTAATCGGTCTAAATTCTCGATCTCTTGGCTTCTCGGTATAGATGATGCCGAGTGATTGGTCAGCTCGACAATAAAGAGTAATCATCAACTTAACATACTACAGAATAATGGGCGGTCATACAGCACGATATTAAAGGTGACTTAACAAGAAGGTACTCAACCTCGGTAGGGGTTGGTTAGAACATGAGAATTTATCATACCAACCCTTCTAGTCCTTGGGCTTGGCTGCAAGTCAAAGGTCTTGTAACTTAATTCCCATCAATCTAACCCCAATCTGATTTATTCTAAACCTATTCTACTAGGCAAACAGCATCGTTTAGATTGCATAGTAAATAGTTGACACATACCTCATTTTCTAACATACATACTATCCTTTTTGTAACTGAATATCCTTTTTGTAACTGAATATATATTTACAACTTTACCCTTGTAAAATATGTATCTTTTATTTTCCAATAGGAATCCTTTTTGTAATTTACATATTCCTAGGACTTACCCTAATTAGGCCATATAAATACTTGTACATGTAATAGCCACAACGGTTAGGGAGTGATATTGAATTTTAGAATACTTTTCCTCATGAGCTAAGTATCTTTGCTTACTCTTGATTACTCTTATATAGTCCATTGTAAGCATGGATTAATGGTAAGTACGACTTAAGCTCGTATGGGGCGTTGGTGTATCATATCCACCTTCGATGCATGAGGACCCCTAGTCAAATTTAAACTACCATTTACCTTTTATACTATCTCACGGTTTGAACCCACCCTTGGTTTGCGTGATATTTGTAAGCATGTATCACCCCTTCTCGACGATCTGTATTACCCACCCCCTTCCTCCATCAACCCCTTACCCTTAAGCTTCTTGATTGTTCACTAAGTCCAACACTTACTAAATATCTTAACCTTACTTTAGGAATACGGATATCAAATCAATAATGTCTAAGATTAAGCCTTTTCAGACTATATAGGCCATAATAATGTTGACCTATTACATTTCAAAGGTTAAAATATTTTCATAACATGCATGTAATATGAATCCTAAAAAGCAAACATTGTAGTCAAAAGTAAGGGCAAACAAATAAGTTCAACAGTATTTACAACGACAAATTAGATCTGCATAGAGATCTAAATAAAGTTTCGGTAGAAATAAAGTTGATAAACTTAAACAGTAGGAGGAAGGGAAGCATTGTATTAAACTTAGTTAGCATCCTTTAAAGCAAGGACTTCATTTTTCTTCCCCTAATTAACATCTCCCTCCTTAATCTCTTCATTGCCATCACCATCATAATCATCAATAATGACAAAGGGAAAGTAGGAAAAGTCATAATCAAGGTACTCTTTAAGTATCTTATCCTTAGCTACTTTTGCCTCTTGGAGTAGTTTCTTCTTAAGAAGCCTCCGATACAATTTACTTAATGTAAATTTCTTGAGGACTTCTTCTTCAATAAGGCTAAAGTGTGCAACTTACTCCAATTCAAAAATTCGAGCTTGTTGGTGGTTAAAGCTTTCTTTCAAAAGATTAATCTCCTCCTTTATTTTTATTTTTTTTCCTCCTTTTCACTCAAAGAAGAGCAAGAATCAACCAAAGACTAGACTTTTTCCTTCTACTCTTACAATTGGTATTTGAGATCTTTTGCTTCACCTTCAAGATACTTACTTTAACCTTCAAGCTCATCATTCTAATACTTCATAGTAAGGAGCTCCTTAGTAGCCTCTTTGTATACTTTTAGAAGGTGGTTCAATTTGAAGACCCTGGTCTTAGCTTTCTCTTTAACTCAATCAACAACAATAATTGTTTCCTCATATTTCCTTTAAGTTTCTTCAACTCTCTACAATGAATGCGGATGTTATGAATCGATGAGTGAAATCAACACATGATTGAAAAAGGGTGCGTTTACCTTTCTCATCTCCTTCTCAGCTTCCTCTAAGGCTTCCATAATATACCCATTCATCCATAAAGCGAAATAAATCAATTCAACATATAACACAATTTTCATGAGATATAAGTAGCAACTTACATTGCAAAGTTTGGCAAAACTTGTTTCTTTAACATTGGAGGTCCATAAGAAGTCCCTCTTGAAGATCGGCCAATCTTGCAAAAGGATGATCCCCTTCATTAGAATTAAGACTTTTCTCCCATTGCACAAAGCAATCATTAGTGAAGATATTGAGTTCCTAATGGGGAAGGAACTCAATCACCACCTCCTTTAAGCTGGAAGAATGCCCACCAAAAGGAATTTAAGATGTTGAAACTTGTTTGCTTAGACTTAGTGGAAGCATGTTTATAGCATGTCATCAATGTCTAGAGTGAAGCTTGAATACTAATAGTTACAAGCGATCTTTAATGGAGTCTCTTCAATGACTTTATCTCTGTTTTAACCCTTGAAGGAAGCAAGAGGTCAACTTTCTTCACTTAGTTAGTATATTTATAGTTAAGGTAGTTTTTTTATCAGGTTGTAAAACTAATTAGAAGCTATATCAACGCATTATATAGAAATATAACACTAAATATACGAGGTTCAATAGGAAATATGGGTTTTGTGGAAAAAAGTATGCTATTAGGAATGATGGGAATCAAACTACTGAACCTTCAACCAAAGCTTAAGTGCAGGGACTTAAAGGACTAACGAAGAAGATCTTACTATTCTAGCTAGCTCTTCCCAAGGCCAAGTAAATCTTCACAGTTGACCAACTTCGAATGATAAGCCGAGTAACTACACATCTCTTAGTAGTCAAGTCCTTACCCGAAGTATGCTCTATCTACAGTTTGATCTTTTACATGTCTATGTAGCCATGATTGAGTTGACCTCTAGGTCAGAAATATTGGTGCTAAGAATCCCAACACTCATCTACACATACATCTTCTTAAGAGGATCTCAAGTCTACTCGGCACCTTTGCTTGATAAGTACCTAGCTTGACCGTACAACTTGTTGTTTCTATCAGATGCACTTTTAGTAACCTAATGCTACGTATCTAATTCCCCACGTAAAAGGAGTCACTAGCCTAATCAATGATTTCTTTGCATTTTCATTTATACCCTTTTGTTATTCCTTATACATTACTTCTTTTAGATAATACCCTTTTTGTTTTTTTCCATTTTAGGTTGGTTTCCTTAACATTTCAATATAAATACCCTTATAAATGTAGTCGCATATCATCATACATCAGATATTGAATATACTCTTCTCCTTTTTGTGAACATTACTCTTTGTTAGGTTGTTTACTTCACTATTATCCTAGCCCTTAAGTAAGACCATATGGCAAGTAACGTCATTGAACCATGTTGTGAATAATATTAAGTTGTACCATAAGACCTTGATAGTTTTATTAGTACGTCATATCCTTTGGAGATGATCATAGGTTTTGCTTATTTTACTTTAATTGCTATTCATAGACTCTCTTTCCATCTTCGTTGTCAAGCTTTCTGCAAGCTTGGACCCATCCTTGATACTATCACCCTTGTCAACTTTTGGCGTAGCATATTAAGGAACCTCACTTTGAAGAATTGATGAAAACATATGGTTAATGAGAAAGTAGGCTATTGAACTTAAAACAGCTTTCGCCAAAAAGTATGGAGGAACACGAGCTTGAAATAAGAGTGCCCTAGTTGTCTGTAGAAGATGTCAATTTTTTCTTTCAGCTACATCATCTTGGGATGATGTATCAACACACTAAGTCTAATGAATAATGCCATGTTTAGTCATATAAGTCTTAAGTGCCTTAGATAAATATTCTTTTGCATTGTCACTTCTCAAGACTCACATAGGAGCATTAAATTGAGTTTGAATTTTAGCACAAAAGGTAGTAAAATCAGAAAATAATTTAAAATTTTTTTTATTCAAATAAAGCCAAGCCATTCTAGAAAAATCTTCAAAAAAACATGATGTCACATCTCAGCATAGCACAAGATGAATCATCACACAAGAATACCTGTTTTTATTCAACAAAAGTTCTATTTATAACAAAAGAGTACTATAACAGAGCTCAACTTTACATCTATTTATACAAAAGAGTACATCTGTTAAACTTAACCAAACTTAAAACACGATACTTTTTTTTATATATACGAATAAATCCTTCATAGAACTAAGATCAAAATATAGCAAGACTTCTTCAAAAGTGTTTGACTCTGTCTTACATGCTCTCAAAAGACTTTCCCCCAGCTAATGTTAATACCTAATCAATTCTCTTCATAACCTATGGATATACAAGTATTCCCTTAACTCTCTGTGAGCTAAGTAAGAGTGGATAAAACAAAGCATATGCATAATACGCATTCACAAGAATCAGTTCTATAGGATATTTAATTTCATAACCTGAGTTATCGATATAAACTGTCTATATAGGAAATTCGTGCCATACTCATACATATGATATGCATCAATATCGATATCGATATCCGATACTTTTATAATTCTTCATTCGGTTAGTCAACATACTCAAGCTTCTCGAAATAACATCCAAGAACCTAAGGTAACAAAGAGTTGCCTGGAATAGGAACCCCAACAAAAACCACCCATTATGGTTTGAAAATCCAACACATGGTCAATATAGCTAAAACTGCACATCGTAGGCAAAATAAGTTGAGCAATATAATTCTATATGCTTAAAACCCAACTTAGTAGTATTCAAGCTTTTAGAAACTTAACCTATAGGTCCTTCCATGGCATGCCATGAATGCAGTAAACAACATAGTAACCTGGTATCAGGTATGAAACTCAGGTTCTACTTCATAATAATTCGACTATCTCAACTTCAACTTTCTTTCTCAACTTTATAATACATTCTTTCATATAGGGTTCACTTTAGGTGAACACCCTAAAGGACCATTCAGTTTCTAAGTTTTCCAAACAAAAATATACATTAACAAATCAATCATACATAAGGACACGTTTCATTCAGTCAACACACATTCAATAGAACCATGTATTTAGTCAATCCAACACATTAATACAGTTTACGATACAAATGTCTCCAAGTCAAGTAGATATAGGTCTACTTGCACAAAAATAGAAATATCCACTTATCCAAGCTCAACTGTAGCGTAAAATCTTAAGCTTTACAATCTGGTCCTTCCTCACCTATAATACTTAGGAAAATACACATAGACCCCAAGTTGACTACGAGTCAATACCAAATTCTTATAGGCTTTCATTATCATGTTTCCACATGATAACTCTGATTTTAAACATATTTCATATGGTGATTTTATAGTATTTCCCTTATATTTTTGGTTTTCTTTAAAGAAATTGATACTTAATTGAGTAAAATTTTTATTTCTAGGTTTGAACGCGTTTTAGGATTGAAAACGAAGAAAAGGAATCAAGTTTCACTCAAATCGGAGTTCAAATGAAGAAGTTATGAAGTTTTGAAGTTGTGTAGAAAATTTTGCCTTAGTGCAGAAAATTACACGACCTGGGGACACGGCCATGTCCCAGGCCGTATCTGGTGACGAAAACAGAATCCTTGTAATACACATATAAAAGGATATCTTAGGGTTTAAAAGAGAGAGAGACATTACAGAAACCGAGAGACACAAGAGAAGAGAAAGAGACTTAAGGAGAACATAAAGAAAGAGGCGAAAATAATATCAACTTCAAAATTAGAGAGATTTTTCATCAATCAAAGGAGTTTTCATGTTTTATTTTACGTTTTTGATGAAACTCGTTTTTAGATTCATTATGATAGCTTAGAATTCAAGTATTTAGGATTATGGAACCTAGGGTTTCATGTGATTTTTGGATTGAATTATAAATTTCAATAAAGTTTCTATCTTTTCTTGATTCAATTATGTCGTTTAATTGTTGATTGATAATTATAGAGTATCAATATATGATATTATGCATGTTGATTGAGAAATTGCATGTGTAATTAGATCTTTACATAATTGAAGAGGATTACATGTATACTTAGAGATAAGATACATGTTTCCTCCAGATTGTTAGGACTAAGGGTAGGGAATTCATTATACATTAATACAATTCTAAATTATATTACTAAGTGAAGAGATTCCGGTAAATATTTTAGGATTAGGGTTAATATGCTTAAGAAAGGTATTAACTTTAGTTGTGAATCCCTCCGGTCAAGAATAATAGAAACTGGATTGAATATATTTTAAACGATCACATGTTAAACTCGAGGGGAAATAATTCCTAAATACGTTATTACTTTCTTGAAGTCGTTCTTAATTTTATCGCTTTTTCAATTGCTTAATCAAGTCTTATAATTAAGTTAGTTTGTTAAGTTTAGTATTTTTAATTAATTCAAACTTTCACAATTTTTTGGTTAGATAATAAAGCTAAGGTTAATATTAGTACTCAAAGTCTCTGAGGTTTCGACTTGAACTCACATCCGTTATATTAAAACTGATAGGTACACTTGCCTTATATCACTACGCTTGTTTCGATCATATCTTATGCATTTCTTATCCGATTTTAATAAATTTTATAGCGTCACGATCTTTATTTACAATTCCTCATTTCCTAAACTGATCAACATTCATTATGTACCCAAAAACACTAATCCTTTACATATTTAACAAATATCCCATTAGTACTAATTATTATATCATATATTAGGCTAATGTATAGATTTATATTATGAAAATACGTAATAAATAGTATACTAGCCCAATTAATTTCACAAAAAATCCTATAGACTTACAAACATATATAGTTTAATTATTGACCATGAATTATACTAAACTAACTATTAGTAAAAATTAAGCAAATAAGTGAATTTAATTACAAAATAAAAATTAAGTGTTCCAAACATCATTATAAACTTCCAAAAATCAAAATACATAGGGCCATAATTTGATTTTGTCAAAAACTAATTAATTTAACAAAACAACAAAATTACTAGTTTTATCCAATATAATTATAATAAATAATAGACTTTCTTATTTTTGAAAATTATTGTTACTATAATTAAATACATTTACTGGGTATATTATGTACAAAATTTCAACTTGAAAGGAAATTATTTAATATTTGTAAAATTTAATGTAATTTTTATCCAAACAAAGCATTTTCTTAAGGACCTTATATTTCTAATAATTATTTAACTAAAATAAAATTATTACATTAATCTATACATAAAATAACTCCAAAAAACCAAGTTTCATAATTAACTAATATCATTTGCTATTTTTAGAAAATTAAGAAACTTTCAACTGAAAATTTAGTTCACCTGAAGTATTGAACCACCGCACCTCATTCTCTTTAACCCCCAAGTGACTCCAATTTAGGTTGTGAATAGCCTATTGAATCGCCTTAACCCAATTATGACCACATTTCTTGTTCTATTTTTATTTTATTTTTTTCAATTTTCTAAAATTATATTCTTTTGTTTTTAGATTTCTAAAATATTGAAAAAGATGTTTGGAGTCCTATTTATAGGTTTTAGGATTTTTACATATCAAAAAGTAAAATAAGACATGTTATTTTCTCATTTCCCTAGGCATTATAGGTCATCTCTTCATTATTTTAGTGATAACTCATGTTTTTTAATTAATACTAAGCTACCACGTCATTTGATGACTTATCCATTCATTTTTTTATTAATTTTCCATTATTTTATACTAATTTTCCTTTTTTATATAATTTGTTGTTATTATATACATATATTTAATACATATAATACATATCACATGTAGATACATGTATATTATATATAATTTGCTTCATTTATTATTTTTATAAGTTAAATAATTTATTTCTAACATTTCGCTAAATCTAAAAACTTGAATTTCATGTTTTCGATGTTTGTTGACTTTATTGATAAATTAACATTGTTTTTTTTTTTAAATTAATCTTTTTATACAGATTGTTTTAAGAAATTGACTTTACTTAAAATCCTTCGTCTAGCTTTTCTAACTTAATTATGAAGTTTGAACTAAAACGAATAACATAACCTAGCACCTTAAATTTAGAAGCCCGGATCTTAAGGTTATCATATAGGCTCAAAATCTTAGGGTATTACACATAAAAAAAATAATGAAATCCAGGTTTAGATATAACTAGACAAGGAACCCAAACATCTAAATGAACCAACTCAAAAGGAGTACTTGCTCTTTTATCAACACAAGGAGCATAACTAATGATAGTGTTTTGTGAACTAACATGATTCATACTCCAAAGACGATACACTCCGAAATTAAGGACATAACTTCTTTATAGTAGAGAGAGAAGGATGTCCTAATCGAAAATGAGCTTCAAAAAGAGTTAAGGCAATCGAGCTAAAGGATGACTTAGGTACACTTACTTAAGTATCTAGTACATAGAGACCTCCTGAAATATGTCCTTTACAAATAATATTTTTTTGTTATAAGATCACAAAATAGACAATAAAGAGGAAAGAATGAGAGACTACAATTTAGAGCATGACTAATCTTGCTAATGGATTTTAGATTAAAAGAGAAATTTGGTAAACTCAAGATTGATGATAAAGAAAGTCATTGAGTAGGATGAATAATGCCATATCTAAGAATAGATGATATGGAACCATCAACTAAAGTCACTTATGAAGAAGAGGCATATGGTTTGTAAGTTGTAAAAAGGTTAAGATTATCTATCATGTGATTAATAGCACCTCAGTCAATGACCCATTACAAGGTAAAGGAAATAAGACACTTGCTCGGATTACCTAATCCATCAATGGCAATAACGGGTTGAGTTGAATTCTTCAAAATTTCCTAATATTAAAGGAATTTAGCAAATTCTTCTACAACATAATAATTTCCAATTCTTGACCTATGGATACATAAGTTAAACCACAAAGCCCCACAACCAAAAGACCCTAAGTCTATCCTCAAATTTCAAAACAAGATTTAACCCGACACCGAAACAACAAGCAAATACTCACATATATCAGAAAGCAAAAGCACTAAGAAAGTCGACACCTTGAAAGGCAATCGTAAAACATCTAACCTCACCATACACCTACATGTAGCAATGATATTCCAACAACTAAGCCAACGAAACAAAATTCTCCCTCATAACAAGATTAAAAGCTTCAATCTCAACCTAAACTAAAAGAACCAAATGATCCCTATTCTCAAGGAAGTTACACATTAGAGAAATATTGCCTAAACGAACAGCAAAACTATGTTTTGTGTTAGCCTAGGCAAGTCGAATGAGGGCGGTTAGAGAATTCTCTAGTAACCTACACACCTTCATGCACTAGTGTATGAAAGAGGGAATAGAAATTATGGCTACACATGTAGCTCACATACTAATTAGATCAACATCAAATTTTAACGATGTACACAAACAACTAATCAACTTCTTTGAAGTTAGCCACTAAGTTAGGGTTTGCTCATTAGGCAATCCAAAAAAAGAAAAAGAAAAAGAAAAAAAAGATCAATGGTTCTAATACCATGTAATGTAATAAGATTGAGAAAAAAATTTCTTATATATTAATCAAATATTACATAAGATTATATATACATAACCTAAGCTTTAAACTAGGAAAGAAAATAACTTTACAATGGAAAGGAAATAATACAATTTATTTCTAATATGTACATTCCTATTTTGTACCACTGTTAAATGGTAATAAAGAAGAAGAATGAAATAAAAACCTTTGAAAATTTAAAAGAAAGTTGTGAACTTAAAGGATACTTTAGAGTAACACAAAACCCTAGGATGAGAAATGCAGAAGAGGTGTGAAGAAGAAAGTAAAAAGTAAAGATAAGAGAAAGTTTGATTCTTTAATTAAATAAACTCAAGAATGGCAGTTTTTGGGAAACTAAGTGAATTTGATTTCCACAAGTTCACATGAAGACTCATATCCAAAGGGGAAATTCAATGGTTTAGGTTTTTCGAGCAATTACATCATGTGCAAACCCCTTGGAATTGTGTTGAGACATATCCCACATGTTTCGAGGTGCAGAGAGCGAAGGGAAGTGCTCAACAAAGCGAGGCTTCTCCAGCAATCTATGAACACTTCACATTCTACCCAACAATCTAGCTCTACTAAACGAATTTAACATAAAATAGCCCATTAACTATCCTTTACAATACATAGAATTGTCCTTTACAATACATAGAACCAAGGTTGTCAAACTCATGATTTTATCTACAATCAATAGAGGGTCAGTAGAATCCAAATATAAAATCGAAAAGTAGAAACGTAAGTTTCTACAACCTATGTAAAATAGTTTTAAAAAACTATGAATACACTAATAATTATTAAAATTTTGAAATATATAATGGAAATAAAGAAATTAAATTCTTTTTCTATAAAAATTTCCTAGTAATATACCACTTAATATGTATGAAAGAAGAAAAAATAAAGTTGAAACTAAATTTTTTCATCATTTTTTTTAAAAGTAATGAATTAAAGAGAACTAAACATGTTAAATTCATTTTAAATTATTGATGGTATAAAGTGACGTATATAGTTTTTTTTATAATCTTTGTTATTGAAGCTAAAACCTGGACCAAGGCTATATACATAAAATATAGGGCTAAGAGAGTGAGAAAGAGGAAAAAAATTAAAATATGATAGGGAAAAAGATGTAATGCCCTAATAGTTCATAGCTTCTAAAAGCTTTGTTGTATTTTTTTATTTTTAGCCCATTCAATTTAGTTATGTAGAATCGGTAAACTCGGTCAAAAATATAAGTTTCTACCGGCTAAAAATATAAGTCTCTACGTAAAAACGATTTTATGCATAAGTTAACTCAGAAAAGTATTCTAAAATTGTAAACTCACTGAATCGCATGAGTAGAATCATGATTTTAACAACTATGCATAGAATAAGTTTGGCAATACGAGTAACTTGCTTACTCTCAAACAACTACTGCTTAACCTCCATTACTCCCATTTCTAACCTATCATCAATGGGAGTCGAGGGATAAATGTTGATGGTGAATTTTTGCTTAAGGCCTTTTTAGACAAAGCAATGACCTAATTGGAGCTATAGATGGGTTTTTGCACCTTATAACGGCCCATTACAATCATGTCCACTCGCTCTTATAACTCATGATCCCTTAGCAATTGCAAGTTAGGTCTTCAATTGTGTAACCTATTAAGATGAGCTTAAAACAACTCAAAATTATCATTTAATGACTTTGGCTCTTGGGCCTTAGTCTCTTAAGCCTAGCCTACATGTTTGAATATTTGAACTACTAAGTAGAAGAGCGAACAAGTTGATAGTTACTACACTTGGTAAGTACTCCACCAATTGTTGCCCTTACATTTATTACATGCCTAAATTTGTAGGCAATACATGTCTTTTGCAATTGAATTGCCACATTCTACCTTTCCATTGCAGTTATATGCATGCTCTGTAAATAACTTACGACAATCAACAATAAAACTCTTTACATATTACATTAACTCTTACTACTTATGTTCTATATACTTTCTTTACCAATAAACACTTGCTAAATTTGGTAACAAAGTGGCCATGGCAAACATCCCAAAATTGACAAAAACATTTAATGTTGTGTTACTTTCATATTTTTATTACAATTACATCTCTAGTTATGTTGGAATCTTGTCCATATTATCATGTTGTATTAAAAAGTTCTAGTTCTATCCAAAAGTCAATTTAACGTTCGTAAAAACCAAATTCACTCTTAATTATAAATTTAAAAGAAAATCATAAGTTGCAAAAGAAAATATGAAAAAGACCGGATTTCTTTTTCTCATTTTTCATGCATTCGCTTTTAGACATTGTTTTCATTTATCTTTTGTCAAGCCTAATTTGTCTGTTTTATTGTCCTCAATCTTGTTAATACCAAAACCTAACCCATTTTGATATTAACAATTAACTAAGAATTAAGAAAATTTTGATTTTTCTAATGGATTAAAAAAATTTACAAAGTTACCATCTAACTAAGGTTAAGGAAAAGAGTTATGCAAGGACCAATTTGGTGGCTAACCTATTAAACTCTAAACGTGTACTATTTTCAACCTTCCGAATTTACGTTCCTTTTCCAATGCCCTTCTCATTTGAAATGATAATTCCTATTTATAAGTAAATAAGTGAATAGACTGTATTTCTATACAAAACAGAAGAGATCAAAAAATTAAACTTAATTATTTACAAAAGGGAAAAAATAAGTTTTAGGAAAATTGCAAATAACCCCCTTAAACTTTAACTTAAGTGTGAATTGATAACTAAACTTTCAAAATATACTTTAAAACTCTCTAAACTTTAATAAATTGCCAACATAAGCATACTTCCCTTTTTAATTAGAAAAAGTTACACTATGGTTGAAGTTTAAGAGTCTCAAAGAATGTTTTGATAAGTTTTAGGATGTTTATGCACTAAAATTAAAGGGACTATTTACTAATTTGTTAAAGTTTAGAGAGTTTTAAAGCATATTTCCAAAGTTCAATGAATCAAGCTGCACTTAAGTTAAAGTTTAGAGAGGTTATTTGCATTTTTCCCATAAGTTGTTCCATATTTTAAATTGCCTTGAAGGTATTTATGTGCTCATTATTTGAAATCAAATTTCCATAGTTTATTTTCCAAGATTTTAAGGTATGTTAGTTTATTTTAATTTTAAAAATAAGTTAAATTTATGTTTTTTATTTCATTCAATTTATTTTTAAGAAAAATCTTGGAAAAAAGAATCTTAATTTAAGTGACATTTTTTTTTTTTGAAAATTTTAGAAGGGCCCTAAAAAGGTTTTTTTTTGAAAAAAAAAATATGTATGTACTTTTCTAAGTATACATAATTACTTTAAAAGATGAGTTTGTAAAAACATACAAATTTGTTTACAAAAGGGTATTAAAACCTTTTTCTTAATAAAGAAAGGAAATAAAAAATAAAATAAAGAAATAAAAACATTGAAAAAGAAAGGAAACTAAACTAGACAGGCTAAGTACAGATCATAAAGGTACGTATACAGCAACCTCTCAGTTAGACTCTAGATTGGGTTCGATACTCCAACGAGTCATGGAATGGATCTTGCTTAAAGAAGCCAATAGCAATGAAACCAACATCCTATTAGTAGCTTTCGATGAGTTTTTTAAAAAGAAAATTGTACTTTCATGAGTAATTCATTAACAAAACTTCAATTGGAATAAACTCCTTCCCTTTTCATGATGGTTTCATGGTGTTTGAGAATGGCTAATAGTGGTAGACTTTAGGTGGTAGCAACTGATGTATGGGAAAAAGAGTGTGTTTAGGGTTTCAGACTATGCTAAGCCTAATGGAGTAGTTTGTTTCATGTAAGGATAGTTAGAGGAAAATTTTTTAAGGTAGCTAAGGTTGGCTTAAAACTACTATGTGGCAGAGCTAAAGCTAAGGACAACGGTAGTTGTCAAGATAGGTTGGGTTGGAAAGCTCTAAGCTTAGTGACCTTTATGGATAGCTTAATAGTATAGAGAGAAAAGTGCAATAGGAGTAGAGCTTGAAATCAAGAAGGAACACCATTAATAGCCGAATCATAGAAGACACTTACACCAGCTATTCTTATTCGATTTTGCTCCAAATTCGTGGAAATTTTTTATTTAAAACGAAAAGGACAATAAGGGGTTAGAAAACATCGATCACAACTTCACATTGAAAAGATTTTGCCAAATGAGGTCAAATTTGCAAGGTTAACTCCAATGTAAGTTCAAATCAAGATAAGCTTTCAGTCTCAATTAATAGTGTTCTATATTGGCAGTAATAGTAATAATAATAATAATATATAAATATATAAATAACTAAAATGCGCATTGCATACCTACTTAGATCGAACTCAAGTCCTTCATTTTGTAAGTCAGAATGCTTAACCAAATAGGGTAGTAGCTTGTGCCCTGCAATTATTTAGCCAAATATTATTTAAGTCTTAAATTGGCCTAAACAAGCCTCGAATGAAAAAAAGGCCAATTCGATTCCAACCAAACTAATTTTTGAATAATTGCAAAGCCTTCTTCAAGTAAGTCTCTTGCACATATTAAAAATTAAGTCCAATTTAATAGTTTTTCGAGCTTTGGTTAATTCAAAATTGTTTTTCTCATAAATAAACTAATTTAAATTCAATTGAGGCATTGCTTGAAGCCACAGTTAACTTAAATTAGTTTCATTTTTACAAACCAAAAAATATTTAACATCAACCATAATTCAAATAATGAATTTTCGGAAAAACTTAATATTCTCAAATATAATTTAAAACTGTTAAATCGCATATGGGCATTTTGACTTTATTCAACTCTAAAAGTGGAACAACCCCCTTCATGCAACCCAATAACCTTAAAAATGACCAAAGACATAAAATCCTATTTTCCTTTTGTATTTTTCAATTTTTTTATTTTTTTACTATTTTTTCAATTAGGAACCTTTTCTTTATTCTAAAATAATTCTAAAAATCGTACATAGTACAAAAATAGGTTGTCTACATCTATGGTATAACTAAACAATTTGACTGTTTACACTAGCCTAATAATTTAGAGCATGTGCCTTATGGGACAGTAAATAAGGTACAATAATCAGCCTAATGGGACCATTGCAAAAAATAAATAAATAAATAAATCTATAAATAAGGGGTAATGGCAAAATACTTCCTGAATTTTTTTGTATTTTCCTAGCCTCATATTGAAGTTTAAATTGACTAAATATTGTCTTAATCAAACTTTTATTTGTCAAAGCTTACACCTAAAACTGAAGTTGCTACATATATCATCCATTTAAACTTTTACTTAATTTAAGTTACTGCCTCCATGATCTTGAGAAAATGATGCAAAAAATGCTCATTGGACAAAAAGCATAATTATAAAATAATTGAGGTGATGTAGTAAATTTGACAAGCAAAAATTTCAATATATTATGGAATTTAGCAATTTTAAATTCCAAGTAAGGAATTGAAAATATGTCGAAAGTTAGGTAACAATTTTGACATTATCCTCAAAAATAAAGAATGAGACTAATTGAAGTTAGCAAAAGACATTAATTTGTCTTTTGCTAACTTCAATTAGGATTGTGAGGTCCATTTCATTTCTATTCTATTTAATATGTTTGGGAATGATTTTAAAAGTTGAAATCGTAATTTGTTGGAATTAACCATTATGGTTGCAAATGGTAAAGGGGTGGTATTCACTAATACATAGTTACCTAAGAAAGGTTGCAAATAGATAGATTCGTCTAACAATTCCTACTCAAAATTTATCATATCAAATCTCTTTAAGTCATTCCATAATCATATACTTAACTCCTTGGACTCTACCAATTAACCCAAAGATTCAAACTTAAATCATTAGTGGCCTTACAACCTATAAACTATTTTAGCTCTCTATAACAATTTAACATAAAAAAAGTTGAACATAAAATAATATCATGACAAGTTTATGGAAGAAGTTAAGAAGACATTTAAAAAAAAAAAAGTTAAGTCAAATGCCAATATTTACAATGTACACATGTTACCATAGTTTTTACATTGCAAGAAGTTTCTCAGTTATGCACAAAGTTTGTGCAATATTTTTAAGTTATATTTTCATTTTGTCAAACTATTTATCTAGTTAAAGTTGTAGATTTTTTTTTATGAACTAGGACATAATATATGGATCAAGTAAAAATTAAAAACAAAATGGCACATTTGCTACCTACATCCCTAGCATCAACCTTCAGCTAGACCACCAACTTACAAGAGTTATTTTCTCCTTACTTTTTTATAGCAATACATATACATCATCAAAAATAAAAATTTTTGTATAGTTAGATAGAATAAGGGGAATAAACTCAGCTCCTTCTTTGTTCTACATAAAAGTAGCTAAACCCAATCTACAATCGTACTAACTTATCTTGGCTTGACTTTTATCTTGTACTCTTGTAGCATTAAAATTCTTTTCTTATGTGTAGATATGTATCGACATATTGTTCTTGTAATTGGAATTTAAAATTAATAAAGTGAAAGGCGCTTGAAAATCCAAGTTGATATCTACTTTTATCATATTCATTTTCAAAAAAAAAATACTAAAAAGAAAATAAACTACTTCAACATAGAGCATATAATTCAACTATTAATACATATAATTTTCCTAATTTTGGCAATTCTTACAATGCACCATCCACTTTCTTCCTTAGTTGTACCTCCTATTGTTGCTCGACACTTATCGTATGTGTACTAAGCTATACAACACTGAGCCATTAATGTTATGCTTAACCTAATTTCTTAGAGATGAAGACTATTGGTCTCAGTGAATAATCAAGAAAAGGGGAAGAGGTTTAAATTGATTATTGCACAAATAAAAGTTTTAACTAATTTCCACTTCTTGATGTTCAAGATTAATAACCTTTACTAAACTCGTTCCCAATTCCTGATGTATTAGAAATGCCAACGAGTTTAAATCAAATGTTTGTATGCAAAAACTAATTTAACACTTAATAATCTAATCTTTCTAATAGATTAATCAAGAGATATATTATGCGTGCTTCTTAATCGATTCTTAGATACATGTAGATGATTCAGGTAAATCACAAAATTAATAATGCCTACGTAATCAAGAAATATATAGAACATGAAAGCTATAAATAAATTGCAAGTAAATAAAGAGTTTAGGTCTCAAAAGATCAGGCGATTATATATAATGGTTCCACCTTATACATAAGTCTACTTTTCTAACCCATCACAAGAGATATGGCTATATACACCGTATCTTCAACTAATTGAAGAAAAATTTACACAAAGGTCAATAGTTACTATGATCTTACCTTACCTCTAAGTTATAGGCGTACAGAATCTCTTAACAAAGTTCTCTCAAATTGCCATTCACTAATTTTTCAAGAGATTAGTAACTCCATGAGGATCACAATGGATTTTCCTTACACTTCCACACAATTGCTCAACAAAATAAAATATTAAGCTATGAGCTTACCTCTCAAGTCAGATAAACATATATCGCTCAGCTAATATGATATCATGAAAACTTTGAATAGCTCTTTTTCTCAAAAGTATATTTCACACCTCTACTTCTTCTTTGTTGTTGATTACTTCATTTTTATATAGTAATGGCTTTAACGTTCAATTTTTCCTTATAGGGTAATAACTGTTATATAGCCATTTTCTCTATCAAATCTTCATGATCTCTTTGTATAGCTCACTAATCCTATGATCTTCTTTCTTATCATATCTTGATACGCTCATCTATCATGCGATACTTTCCTTATAATTGCTTCATATACTTAGAAACTTCTAGTGGTCTATTATATCATCTATTCTTGAAACTTTTAAGTATAATGCTTTTTACATCCCTTGACTAGATTAGATATATTGCCCAAATATATCTCCACAAGCTGGCTCTTGACCTACAAGTTTAATCTTTTCTTTTATTTTCTTTTCATTTGTATTGCTTCTATTATCAATGCACTTATGAAACATAGTTCTATTCTATGCTTGCACTTCTAACCAATATTGTCTCCTGATCAACAATTTTTCTTTTCCTCGTTAATTTTGAATTTAATGTAGTTATGTTCTCTGATTGTTCTCTTCTTATTCTTGTCTTATGATTAGCTACTAATAATAAGTGAATTTGAAATCACTATTCACAGTTGACGTGGCATCCAATTTATTTCTGAATTCATCAACTTTCTATCTCATCATTCTTGTCCTTCTCAAGTACTTTAAGGAATATAATTCTTTATACTAGACACTAGGTAACTTGATTAGTAATAATAAGATACCTTTCATTCGAGTTCTTACTCTAATAGAGACCATGGTAGAGTAGGAGGATGTATTGAAAAGATTTCTTACTCTAACAGAGACCATGGTAGAGCATGATGATGTATTGAAAAAATTTGCTTTTATTTCCTTTACGAACCCAAAACCTATAAGCTTGGGCCCTAATTCATTGTTGTAGCAAATGTCCACCTACATCCTAAGACAAAATTTTATTTCTGTCCATCCATATCAGCCATAATTGGAAAGCAAATAAAATTGGAATAATGGGAGTTAGTCTACCTCTATTAATTACACATTTTGTCTTAACCTAAGTGAGAAAGTCTTGATGAGTTTAGTGGCATGTAGATTAGAAGGGTTTACCAAAACCTTCTACCTATCTAATTTCTTTTTTTAGGTGAATCAACAATCAAACTGCTACATTAATTAACTAGGCAATATTTAATTAGGCAAAAATAAGTTTAGTATAGAAGACTCGACAAAGTCAAACAACAACAACTCAAGAAGAGGGGATAGGGGTTTAATAACCTAATTGTCTAGACACATCTCCTTCCATACATGAACAATTATCCACTTAGCAACTTTATTAGACGATCTTTTAGCTAAAGATAAAGAAATGAAAGAATATTTATCATGAACTTTTTTGGCTTGGGAGATAATGGGAGTAGACATCCAAGACACCTCCATAAAGAAGAAGAAGAAAAGGAAAGACTTTGAAACAAATTAAGAGAATTCATCTTTATCACCATACTCCTCCAAACTCTTTTAAGTGCCTATGTAATAGCTCTAAGAACTGTGAATGCTTCTACCATTTCCAAATCTACACTAATATCTTTGAAAATACATCCATCAATCAAATTATCATTGCTATCTCTTGTTATATCTGCCATAAAACCCATACTAATTTTACTATCAAGCAACCTACCAACATTTAACTTGAAGATTCCTTGATCTGATACTCTCTAGCTATCATGCTAACTAAAGGACATATCATTAGGCCTTCCAAAATCTCTAACACTACATGGTAAATTACTTTCTATCATAGCCTCAATAACATTACATACATGTATACAAGACAGACCGCCACAATTCCCTTACCGGTTACATGCAAAATCAGATTTTGCAGCTTCAACACATAAATTGCTACTTACTCTGTCTTAACACCATCTTGCACTAGGTAATCAACCTCCATAACTCTTATGACAATCACATGCTAAGCCAAGATTTGCAACTTTAATGCCTAGTTCACTATTTACAACACTACAGCTATAAGGAGTAGCTCCTAAATTTCTTGAAGAGACATGGAAATCTACCCTTAAACCTTCACTTATCCATCTATACCAGTGTGAATACCATGCATGCTAAAAATCAAACTAAGATTTTAACTACTTTGTACATCTTCTCTCCTAAGAATCTACCTAATGTACACTACTACTACACTTCCATCTATTTCATTTCCACCATTACTATCTAGTCGACTTAGATTATTATAATTCCTTGAAATATTACAAAAGGTTGTACCTACTAAAACCTTTCACTATGAATCTTATTTGAAGACAAGATTACACTTTCCTTAACATAATAAACAGTTTTAGCAACTCTTAACATATTAGGTTAATCTTTCTAGAAAATTGCCCTACATTTGTCCTTCCATATACTCCATAGCATAATCAAAATCTCCATTCCAAAATTCCTCATGTCCTTAATGGAACTACTACGTAATATAACTTAAACCCCCTATCCAAAGAGATACCCTTCTATCTTCATATCAATATCGAGGCAACTTATCCATATCGATTTGGTTTAAGGGCAAATAAGCAACAAGTGCTCAACTATCTTACTTGCCCTACAAAACAAACATTTGTCATCGACTACTACACCTCTCTTTATAAGATTCACAAGGATGAAAAAAACTACAACAAGCTTTCCAAGTGAAATGCTTAACTCATGGAGTGCATTTATTATTCTATATAAACTTCTAAAAAGACTTCGAAATTGATTAACAAGATGAAGCATGGGGATCTCAATTCTTAAATTACAACTTCCAATATAAATGTAAGCTTATTTAACAAAAAAAAATCCAACTTTTGAATGGAGCCAAATAAAATAATCATCAATATCACCCAGCATTGATCTAATTTGTTTATTAGCAACTTTCTCATCTCTGGAAAATGCATGAAAATAGTTGATAAGTTTAGCACCATAGTTTGTTCATCTATTAGATCCACTACAACTAAGCTCCTATTTACAGTCTCAACCAAAGGATGCAAAAGATTATTCTTAGCGTTTAGTAACCATTTATCCTACCTAATATTAATAGACTTACCATTGCAAACCCTTTAAATTGGTCTACTTTTGACCACCTTCAATCCATCTAAAATACTTTGCCAACTCTAGGAATTTCTTAACCATCTCTTTTCCTTAATGGCTTTACAACTAGGAAAATATTTTCCTTTGAGAACTCTTACCTACAATGCCTCAAGGTTTTGTAGAAGTGCCCACATTGCTTTACTAGAAGTGTTAAATTAAACCTGTGTAGATCTCTAAAGCCTAAGCCACCATGGAACTTAGAGAGAGCTAAACTTTCCTACTTCGCCTAATGGATCTTCCTTTCTTCTCATCTCTACCCACACCAAATTTTTACAATAAGGGAGTTCAATTCATCACACTACTTCTTTAGGAACTTAAATATGCTCATCGAGTACATAGGTATAGCATTTTTCATTGCTTTAATCAATATTATTTTTCCAGAGTGAGACAAAAATTGTTGTTTCAATCCTCGAAGGAGCTTTTATATTTTATACCATATGAACCCTAAAGCTTCAAATTTGAATCTTCCTCAAACCAATAGCAAACCTAAGTATCTTCTAAATACATGATTTACTCTAATATTCAGCATTTGGCTCATATTGCCTATAAGCTCATCCGAGTTATTCTTGCTAAGGAAAATGGTTAACTTGTGGAAATTTGCATCCTACCCTAATGCGATACAATAGTCTATCCATAAAATTTTTAACACTTGCAAATTAGCTTCATTTACTTCTAAAAAAAATAGAGAATCATCTTCAAATAGCATACGTGTTATAAAAGGACAAAATCTTCTAGTTTAACACCATATAAAAGACCCCTATTTGTAACTCCTATGTGGTTCTTAGAGGACACATCACATACTAAAACAAACAAATATGAGATAGTGGGTCACCTTGCTTGGATCCCAAGAAAGAGTAAAAGAACCTTTCACTTTACCATTTACCAGCAAACAATAACTAAATGTAGGAATACACATCATAGTCTATTATACCTACTGCTTACAAAAACTAAATTTTCTAAGCATACATTCAAGGAAATCCCTTTCGACTCCATCATATGCTTTATTTATATCAATTTTAATAGTACACTCAAATCTCTTTCTTCTCTTTTTCGACTTCAAGAAGTAGAACACTTCATGGGCTATAGGAAAATTGTCAAGAATCATTCTACCAAATATGAACGCTCTTTGATTTTTTAAGATTAGAGAATTCAAGAAAGGTTTCAACCTATTAGCTAAGATTTTAGAGATGACCATGTATATAAAATTACATAAACTTATGAGACAAAAATGGGACATTAATTCAGGATACAAGATCTTAAGTATTAGAGCAATATCTTTTTATTGAAGTAAGAAGGGATAGTACTTAAGGTAAAAATACTCTAGATAGCAACAATTAAGCTAAGCTTGATAAAATCCCAATATGTTTGATAAAATATGATAGAAAAGCCGTTTGGGCCTAGAGCTTTCTAAGGGTCAAATTGAAACACTACATTTCTATTATCATCAATTGTCACCTGGGCACCCAATCTTAAATTTGTATCCTTGGTAATAACTTCTAGAATCCCATCAACTACACTTCCCTAAGCTTTACTTCACCAGTAAGAATGAGCGCTCATAAAATCTTTTGAATTCCTTCTTAATGTTCCCCTCATCTATAAGTTACCCCTCTTTTGCATTCTTTATACATAAAATGTTGTTTCCCTGTCCCCTTTGAACAGTAGAACTATGGAAAAAGATAGTGCTTCGATTCCATTCTATTGGCCATCTTGCCTTAGAACTTTGTTTCTAATATAACTCCTCTTAAAGATATAAGTCATCCAATCCCCATTAAATTCTCAAATCCTCATTGAAACTTTCAACTTTTGCATTTTGAAGTTCACTTAATTTCTCTAAAAGTGAACTAATTTTAGAGCAGAAATTTAGAACTTCTCTTCATCTCCATTTACGTAAGGCCTCTCTATAGGTTCTCAACATCATTTCAATTCCAAATGCATCAACCCTTTTGCTTTCATACCATAAATTCCTAATCAGAGAATGATAGCTTACATAAGATTCCAAAGTGCTTCAAAAAGGTTTTTATGCCATTAAGGTCAACATAATACTAATTTATAAATAACATAACATAGTTAAAACCATATCTTGGTTTATGAAATACCTATGTATTCAGATAAGTCTTTAGCCAATCACATAAAAAGAGTGCTTTATTAATTAGTTCCTTAACAATGACCTCATTGAATCTCTTATTACACCATGTAAATTTATGCCCTTTGAAGTCAATGCCTACCTAATTAGTATAAAAAATCAATTATCGAAAGGTAATAATTTTCATACTTTCTTTTTTCCTCCTATGCCACTTCTCATTTAAGTGTGTAATGTCATTAAAATCTCCTATGCACATTTAAGGCTTTACTTATATGAGCCACAATTGTCCTAATAGCATTCCAATTCTTCTTTCTTTCTTCAAAATTGAGATTATTATACACCAAAGCAACTTAACATGAATCATCTCCACCTCTTCTAGCAATGATAGAATTTATCAAATTTTGATTATATTCTTTGATAACAACATTTTACTCCTCTATATACTAAAGGGCCAATCCACTAGAAATATCAATTAGGCCAACATAGAAAAAATTAGCTATCTCGGCATTATTCTGACCCACTCCATTTTGCCACTACTTCATTTCATCTCCATCAAAAAGATGATATCTAGTGTACACCTCCTATTGAGCTGTCTAAGGCGTCGAACTGTTTGGTGATGACCCAAACCTTAACAATTCCAAACTAAAGCTTTCATTAATCTAATGTAGCTGTTACAGGCCAGCCACCACTACCACTAGAGAATTGAGCATCGGCTTAAAAATGAATATATACATCTACTAACATCATCCAATCTTGTAAATGCGAATGACTAATCTTTCCTTTAGCACCTTTCTTCTTTCTAGTAAAGACAATCTACCTTGATTTTCTTTTACTTGTAGAAGCATATAAAGAAGAAATTAGTTCAATTACAACTTGATCCAATTTAGATTTTCATTTTCCTCCTAAAATTTCCTTTTTACAAAGAGGCTTTAGATGACATTTGATAAAGACAAATCTATAGCTACATTTTTTTTCTACCATTAGTATTCAACTCTTCATCTAACCTCTCTAATTTGTCAAGAATTTCTATAAGATATCTTCCATTGCGAATTCTCAAGCATCCCTTAAACGAAACCAATTCTTCCTCTTGAATATTGATAACATTTCTATGAAATCTAAAAGGAACTTTCTCGTAAATATTATTTGCCTGTTGGGTCAAAGAAATGTTTAGTTCAGTGTTTAGGGGATTAGCATTTATTTGGGTATGAGGTATCTAAGCTTTTGATATGTTATGAGAGCGTTCAACTATTCTAGGTATGTAGGAAGTAATATGTAGACACCTTGATGGATTAGAACCTCTCACCCAAGCTCATTTCAGAGGTCTTTAAAGTCTTATAAGAAGAACCAAATCTTCTTAGCTCTTCCAAGATGAGCTTTAGTATTAGAAGGCTTGCTACTAAACTCTTTACACGCCCAACTCAAATGCACCTTAGTCTACTCTACTACAAGTATAGATATCGAACTCATAACCTTTCCCAACATGGTCGACTTGCCTAGTGCTAAGGTCCTTAGCTCCGACCTTAGAACTCTTCTTTGCCAACCTATTACCTAATCAAAACAGCTCGGCCCCAATACCTCACTTCCTTAGAATATTAAATTTTTTAGAAAATTTAATGTTTAGATTATGGTTGATGTTAGATACTTTTGGTTTGTAAAGATAATATTAATTTAAGTTAATTGTGGCTTTAAACGATACCTCGATTGGACTTAAGTTTGATTGATTTCTAAGAAAAGAATTTTTAGATTTACCATGTGTTTAATGAAGTGAAGCTCATAAAATTGTTTTAATTTAAAAATTAATTTTAACATGTGTATTTTAGACTCAATAATGGAAGCAATCATATTTCAAATTTTTTTGGGAACCAATTGATTGTGATTTAGTTTAGTTGAAACCGGTTTTCCCACGAGA
The DNA here is from genome assembly GCA_024138005.1 of Lumnitzera racemosa. NCBI lineage: Eukaryota > Viridiplantae > Streptophyta > Magnoliopsida > Myrtales > Combretaceae > Lumnitzera > Lumnitzera racemosa. The sequence continues at coordinate 36,423,035 of JAMXBC010000008.1, forward strand.
AAACTAGTCCACGACAGTCTTATAAAATAAGTGCAATTAAATTGCATAACATACCAGGAGTGCAAGCTAGCATTATTGGTTAAGGGACACGTATGGAAGGGTCAGGTTCTTTGTTCAAATCCTCATAAAGGCGCTATGCTCCTTTTTCAATTTCATTTTTGCAATGTAGACATGTGTTAACCTATGATTGGCTAACCATGTCCACTTTCCCTAAGTTTCTTGGCTTTTCCCCATCCATTCTCCCATAAAACATGGCCTGAATAGCTCACTTCAAGACATTTTGATCTATTTTCTTTTCATGATTTCACCAAATGAATGGTGAAATCGCAAAGTACATTTGGCCTACTTTGCACTAATAACAAAAAGATGTTCTGATTCAACCATTTAAAGGATCAAAAGAAAGTTTGAAAATCAAAGGAAACAATAATTCCCAGATTTTTCACTTCCTTCCCAACTTGCACTCTACACTTCACGATGATCTTTCACAAGATTTTCGTACGCACACATACAATTCCATGGTATATTCATGTTCTACACACAGTCCCCTTTACATTAAGTACAAAACTCATCCCCATTCATCCATGTAAATTTCCCAATTTAAGCATGAAAATTAGAAAAAAAAATTATATTCCTTAAGCTAAAGCTTCAATAGTAATATCCATCATCAACGAGCTATCTTGTTTATTGAAGTTCATATTAGTATAAATAAACTTCCCTAACATCGCTTATGGCATCAAGTTTCCATCCCATCTTCCTCTTTCATTTGTTTGCAAGCCTCTTTCTCTAAGCTTAAGCTCTCTCTCTCTTTAGGTTGTAGTTTGTTTTTATGGGTTATTTAAGGAATCCAATGTAAACAACAACTCACCTAAAGCTTGAGCATTCGAATGCCATCCCCAAATTCCATTGCCATTCCCCTTAACCATTTCAATCACTACCCTATTCCCAAACCCTAATTGCCATTGCAACCACTTCAAACTATTATGTCCATCGCTACTTATGTACGAACCACCTATACTAAGAAACTGGCAACCCCTAATAATCCCCCTATTGACACCTTCACAAGCTCCAAAGACTAATAGCAGCTATGTACATCTTTTCTCTCTCTTCTTTCGTTGCAATAACCACCTACCACCATTAAATAGCCACCTTAGGTTGTGATACTAACACCATACCCCTTTCCCCAACTTAAACCTCATGAGACTTTAATTACTTGCTCAATTTGCTTACTATAAGCCACCATTCAAATAGCTCCCAATTGCTACCTTCCTCTCCAGTGCACGACCCAAATTCTTAGCTTTAAACTAGCTTTAACCCAACCTAAGAACCAAGATCTGCCTACATTTGACCTGTGTACCCTATTCCTTGACCGGTCTATCCTTCCCCTTTTCTTTTCCATTTGTTTTATTATTTATTTTCTCCTCTTATTTGCCTGTTATATATATATATATATATATATATATATATAGATAGATAGATAGATAGATAGATAGATGAATTATATATATATAAAATATATACATAATAAATAAATAAAAACAAAAACAGAAGTTTTACCATTATTGTTCTTTTTCTTTTGAATCTCTTTTTCAAAAAGTGTTTTCTAATCTTCAAATAAATAAATAATTGATTTAGAAAAGATTTTATCACTTTAAAAAATGATTTTGTTTCTAATAATAAAAAAAATAATAAACCTTATCTAAAAAATTAAGATTTATTATAAACAGTCTAAATTAAAGCCTTCTTTCTAGAATTTTTCTTAATGAACTTAAATGAATAAAAACGTTAACCCAACCAACTTTGTATCATTAAAATGAATCAACAAAATAAAGTTTTAAAAACTAAACTGTAGGAAGTCTAATCCTTATTAGAAAGTACATAATCACTTACAAAGTGACTTAAAATATAAAATAAGAAAATTTTTTTATTTTTCTTATTGTAAATAAATAAATCCATTTTTCATTTTTTATATGTAATTTATTTATTCATTCATTTGTTTTGGATATTTTGAAAGATAAATTATAGTTTTGGAAGGTTAGGGTGGTACTCGTTTAGAGTTTAATAAATTAGCCTTCAGACTCAAAATCTCTAGTATTTCAAAATTCTTTTTTAAAAAAGTGATTTCCTTATAAATTAGTAGTTAAGTTAGAATCAATTAACCCAATTAGTTTTAACTTAACTTTTTCCCAACCTTAGTCTAGTGACTACTCCAAAATATTTATTTTAAAGTTTATGGAAAACCAATTTTTCTTTAATTTTTAATCAAAAATTAATATTAAATGGGTTAGGGTTAAATATTAATCAAATTAAGGAAAATAAAACCAGAAAAATTTGAGCTCAACACAACACTATCATATGATGAGTCTTTGTCACTAAGTGTAACTTTAGTTAAGTTATGGGGTAAAGATATGTGAGGGATAGAGGTTGTATAATTGAGCTCATTTAAGAGGTCTAAGGGAATATGGAAAGTAGGTACTAGGATATTGTTTGAAAAACAATGTTGTTGAGCTTAGGTGCTAGTGAGTAGTTTAGAATAGAACTCTAAAGACTCTGACCTCCTTAACCTCATCTTCCTTGAAGCACTATGGTCCTGCTTTTTAAAAAAAAAAGAAAATCCCTTCCTTCAAACAAGGAAACATTTGAGATGTCCTTCATTTCTCCTCTCCTATTCATCAGTAAATTATTTACCTAACCGTAAGATTTGCAAACACTTTCCCCATCAATAAGTTGAGCTCATTTAGCACATATATCAAATCTTCATTTAGGTCTTAGCATCACAAATAAGTTGTGCTCATCATTATTTGCCTAACTTTTAGATTTATTTTTGTAGGCAAAAGGAATAGTTTTATTTTGAAAGAAAAATTGATTTCTAAATCCATTTCCAATTTACTAAGCTCGAATTAGAGTCATCTAATCTCTAATAATAAAATTTCACTAGTTGATAAATCATTTCTCCCATTCTCTTAATAGTTTTTAATGTCTCTTTGTATAGTTGTAATGAAATTAGACCTACTTCCTTTGCTAGTATTGATGAAATAAGGAAACCAATGTTATTTTCATTCGATTCAAATTAAAAAAATCTAAGTCATAAACAATAAGGTTGATTGCATTCCAATGAATTAGTCCCTCAATTGATTGCTTTGCTTTGTTTACCATCCATTTTTCAAACCAAAAACTTATATTCTTCCTATTCCAACTTAGCTATTTACGTCCATTTATTGATTCTTTGAATAAAGTAGATGAAGCTCTTGTAGATAGAACTTGAACTTCTTTTGTATTTCTCTTGTATTTAGTTTTCATAACATCCACTCTTGTGATCTTCCCCTTCTTGAATTCCTAATAGTACTTTGTAACATAAGTATGCTTTCTAGCTCTTAAATAAAGGTATAGATGTTGCTATTATTTTGTCTCCATCTTTCTAATATCTTACCACGTGGATAGAAACATATTAGTTCAACTTACCATCGAATATATAAATAATAGGCTTGGACATCATTATGAATAATGAATTTTTGAATTTATCTTGAACAATCATAAATCACATATTAAATTGATATCCACAACTTGTAATGGAGGATATATTTGTAATTTGAAAAAATAAAATAAAATAAAATAAATTTGGTAAGATAGCTTGAGAGAAAAAAGAATCATTTGTCATTTTGACACTGTGAAAATAAAAATGTTTATTATGTCTCAACATTAACTAATTGATAGTTTTACTTACATACAAAATAAATGCTTCATATTAATTGCCTATATTTATAAATAGAATTTTCAGTTGCTCTTATTGATAATAAATTAAATGTAATATAATGTATTTGCTTCATATTCACTTAGGTGGAATAGTCATTCCATTTTTCTCTTATTTTATATAAAGTAGCTATTATAATATTAGTTGAACTTTAGATACCAAAAAGCTATTCATCATGAAGTGTTATTATGCAACATGTATTGCTATTCAATGATCTATTTATCATTATTACCATAAATGTTCATTTTTCATAAATACTCATGTCCTTATATACATTACTTCACTACTTCTAGGCATAATGTATATATTGATTTTATTTTACCTTATATTATTTTATGTCAACTAACATCATGTTTGATATATGGGAATGAACTAGAATAAAATTACAACTTGAGTTTTATTCTCTTTCCCTATGTTTGGAAGTGCATTTAAAAGTGGAATCACCAATTTTCGCCTTTAATAAGGAATTATATTTTTCTTTTAAGAAGGAGGAATTGCAATAATATTCGCTCACTGTTCAAAGGAAGAAGGTGATGCATTTGTATTGTATAAGCAATTGGCCTTCCTCATGAGCTAGGGCGTGTAAAAGTATCAAAACATAGATTATGTATTTGTAATTTTCCCTAAAAGATATAACATAATATATAAATTAGAGAATGGATATAACTTGACAAATGTTTAAAATGCAATATTACTTTGTAGGTGGGGGTTACTGTAGATGATTGATCAGATGCCATGTACGTAATGGTCGATTTGGAGATTATTTGATCCAATGACACATATATGGATGTAATAGAGAGATGTAAGGGAGGAGGAATAGGCAGACTCGATCACTCGTGTACGCAAGTGATAGAAGATGGACCCTTATATTTTTTGAATATTCTTAATTCATTCTTTACTGAGTGGCTTGTTTGATCTTTCGTAAAGTAACTTCAGCAAAGCATTTCACGTTTGCCTCAAGCTAGCTAATGCTTAGAATCCCCTAAATGAGAGGAAGAGACTTTTATTTATATTTTTAGAGCAAGCTTTAGTCGTTGGATTACTCTAAAATAGATGGTTGAGATTTGGCATCATTGGCAACTATCTAATGGCCTGAGATAATCTAGTTGCTAGGATTCACTTCTTATCTTTGTATGTACCATGATCTTAGGCTACAAGCTTTGGATAGGTCCAACGACTTATAATAATAATAAAAAAAAATATAAGCTTATTAGTAATAAAGTAAGCCCATAACTCTTATTTAAGTCCAAATTACTCTCTTTAAAGCTAAACAAATACCAAATTAGCTTAAAGAGACCTCTTTCGAGCTTAGTTTATGACATAAGTCAATCGAGTAAAGTTAAGAATAGAATAATTGTCTAATGGAGACGCATCTCCCTAAAACATCCTTACTTTTAGCCTAGTTTCCTAAACCCTGTTGTTGGTTTATTAAATTGATCCATGGTATCAAATTAAGTCAAGAGCCCAGTTATTGAAACAACCCTTGACATACTTTATAAGAAAATATAGCATAAGCAATATTATAAATTGTTTTCTTGATATTAGATAACGGGCTTATCACATGTTGTATAAACTATGTTTGGTTAAATTGAAGAAAAGAAATCAAGAGAAATATATAGAAAAGAGAAGAAAATTTGTGTTTGGTAATTAAAGAAAAGAGTGGAAATCTAAGGAAATGAGGGGAAATGGATGGAGAGTTTTCCACCTTTGAAGTCACAATGTTTATCTCCAAAAATGGAGAGAAAAATGTTTAAAGTTACAAAAACACCTTCAAACATCCAAATTTATTTTATGTAAAGAGGGATAATATTGTCTATTAAACAATTTTTTCTTTGATTTCTTTATTTTTATCTCAACTAAATAATGATTAACAAAAATAGAAAAGTTTCTCTCTATCTCTTTCCGTTTCTTTCTCATGAATCCAAATATAAAATTAAAATTACATTTCTTTGCTTTTCTTTTTTCATTGATTTTCCATCTCAAAAAGTTTGCTAAAGGTAATATAAGTATAGTATCATAAAACATATTTCAAACTGATAAGAGATTATGGAGAAAAAGAAAATAATATTTTTTTTAAATAATCCCAAAAATACTATACTTTAAAAAATATTCCAAAAGTATCATGGATAAATTTGGGTTTTGAAAATACAATTTTGATTTAAACTTAATTTGATTTTTGAAAATTGAAATTAGAGCGGGTGAATAAGTTCAGTTTTTTATTTAATCATACCTAACAATTATTAAGATTGTACTATGATTCAGTGGTGAGAATGTCGGATATTAATTTACCAAACTTCCGCGTAAGAAAAAGGAATAAAAGTCCTTATCGAGAATTAAACCTAGGACGTTAATCTCATTTTCCCAAGCAACAATCACTATACCGTACCCACCTTACTAACTATTCATCTTAATCTTTTATACGACATTGACTCTTAGGCTTATTATATAAAGTTGATTTTTCAAAACTGGAATTTAAGGTAACAAACTAAATTCGTTTTTTCAAAAGCTAATTTAGTTCAAGATAAAATGGTATTTTAAAAACTTTATTTATGTATGGCATTTTAGTATTATTTTTGAAAATATAATATTTTCGGGATTATTTTCAAAAATAACAAATTATTTCTCTATGGATACATAGAATAAGGAAACGAAAAGGGAACAGCAGTGAGTTTGACCAAAATTTAAAAAAACTGGGAAGTGGGAAACAAATTTCCGACAAAACACACACTACACATTATTAGCCATAATAGTGTAATCGGAACACTCAATTTGATCAAGCCTCCACTGTCCCGTGCCGCCCCAATTATGTTTCTCCTTGGCGACGATGGCCGGGGCTACGAGCTAGCGCGAAAGCTAGAGAGCTTGGGAGTGTGGCGGACATGGTTAGGCGACTCTAATTACTCCAACTTCCGACCCTTCCTCTCTACACCTTCCTCCTGGGACTCCTTCCTCCGATCCGACGACTCCAAATCTAGGGCTCATATTCAACTCCAGCTCCGTGTTCGCGCTCTTTTGTTCGATAAAGCGTCCGTCTCTCTCTTCCTCCGATCGCCTCCTCCCCCTCCTTCTCTCGCTATCTCGAAACTTAACCCTAATTGTACGTACGTCTCTTCCACTTCCCTCTAACAATTTCGTTTCTGAGCTTTTATTTCGTTTTCGGTTAGTACTATTATTATTGTACTTTTTCTAGTGTCACTTTGCATTTGGAACCTCAACAATGGTTGATAAATTGTAATGCAGTTCATTCATATTGTAGGTTGAATCGTTTTGATTTGAGACTATAGGTATACCAAGAAAATTATACCAGCTTTACGATATTTGGGATCATTTTTGCTGTTTGAAAGTTAAACACTTGGGGGATACAAGGCAAAATATGATAACTCTGCTATTTAAGATAGATTTTTCTGTTTGAAAGATGAAAGTTACGACAATATAATAATAGAGGGAAATTTTTAGTGATTTTGGTAGCTGAACTAAGAAAATCTTTTAAAAGTTGAGCTTGATTATTGAATCAGTTTTCCTGGAGAATTGGAGCCAAGGTACAATGTAAGGGCATCTAAAGTACTGTATTGCTTCGTCGTTGGCATATGCAATAAGAGGCACTCGTTGAGATAACTGTTTAATGTCTAGGAAAAAGACCGGTGCATGGAAAAATTGTTGGCTTTACATCCTTAACAATTTTTCTGCTCTTCTCTAGTTGTAATTAAATCAAATTCCTGCTTACCTGTACACATGCGGTTGCAGTTGTTGTTGAACTGCTCTTCTTCTGTTTTATTTGTGGAATTCTGTTTCTTTCTCCATGTGAATGAGTTGCTGCATATTGATTTGTGTATTTGAAATTTGAAGATTTGCAGTTGCATGGTGACGATGTCTACTTCACTCTGGATTGTAATTCTTCACAGGACGGGCCTCAAAATGCAACCTCCTCTAAGGTTCTGCAATTCTGTTCACATTGAATACTTGGTCTACCTTTTCTTTTTTTCAATAAGTAATACTCAATCTACTTTGTCCAATTGATTTTGTTAATTTTCCTCATGCATATATTAATGTTATTCTCATCGCTGCTTATTATTCGGATCAATGTGGAAACTGGAGCATTTGATCCATGTGGGAAGTTAATAGGATAATGAATGTCTTATGTTGAAACATCAAACATGTATTGTCTTGATTGCTTTGGTGAAAGAGGTTCAGTAGAGTCTCCAGTGGTCCGATGAAAGAGTAGGAGCATGATCAATAGAAAATCAATGTGCATGAAGAGCTAAATTATATGTAAATTATTTTGAGAAGAGAAAGACACAGCACAGGTATACTGTTTTTATTAAAGCGATACTTTGTCTTGTATACATTTTTAGTGGAAGGTACCTTTTTGCCCTTTTTTAAAAAGAAATAAGAAGTGGAAAGTACATTCTATCACATGAATGGTATGTTTACTTATTTCTTTTTTGAATGCTTTAATTTTTGCTTATGCTTGGAAGCATTCGCAATTGAAAACAAGATTGTTGAACTCAGTAATATGTGCATGTGTCCAACAAAGATATCGGCTGTTCCATGTCATCCAATTACATGTATTTGAGATATAATATCATATGTTTTCATGTTGTACCCAGTTTTATCATTTAACTAAACATGTGATTTTAAGTTTGTGCTGAAGTGTTGTGATATACTTTGAGGCATTTGACTTTGCCTTGAGTTTATATTGGGGTGATACAATCCTATCGTATTAGCATATTGTGGTGTGAGTTGTGTTGTTGTTTGTGTGTGTAGCAAAGGGTGTCGTATCATATATGTAGTGTAAATGAGGGGTTAAGTGAGGGATATATTGGTAAATAAGGGAATAAGGGTAAGTGAGTTGATATAAATAGGTGAAGGTAAGTGGTTAGATTATTTTAGATATTTTCTTAATGGAGAAATAGCTTAGAGTGAGCATCTTACTCATGTAAATACTAGGTTAGTAGATTGTGCTAATGAAACTTGTAGATTGAAGGTCTATGATTATCTCTTCTAAATCCAATTAACAAAATCAAAGTTCCTGATGATGAAATTAGACCCGTGCTTATCAATTTTTGGTAGCTGTCTGTGCTTTTACCATGACTCAACTTGAGGCTTATGTTGATTCCTTGGAGAAAACCCTAAATGATCTTATGGAAGAGTTTTGCTTGTCACTTGTGGACATGCAAGCATGGGTTCGATTTCAAAATTAAGAACTTTGATTTTACTAATTGGATTTAGAGGAGATAAGCATATACCTTCTATCTGGAAGATTCATAAGCACAATCTACTCACTCAGTGTTTACATAATCAAGATGCTCACTTTAAGCTATTTCTCCAATAGGAAAATATCTCGAATGATCTAACTACTGACTTTTACCTATTTATACCTGTTCATTTATTATTATTCCCTTATTTACCAATACAGCTCTCACTTAATCTTTTATTTACACTACATACAAGATACAATACCCTATTCTATACACATAGATAACAACACAACTTATACCACGACATACTAATATGCTAGGATTGTATCACTAGGAATGAACATTCATGCATTTTTCAAGCATTACAGCATTGTTCTTTAAGTGGGAAGTAATAAATATTTGAATGGACTAATTGCCTTATATTTGAAGGCAGTGGAAGCTGTAGGAATGTTTGTATTTTCTATTGTTTGGGAAATAAGGGACTATATAGAATGACCATAATCAAAAAGTTAGAGAGAGAAAATACACTCTTCTCTTTCTATGCTTTTTGCTTGTTTGAATGTGAGTTTCTTGCTCTAGGGTTTCATCCTTATTGTTCACTAATGGTCTGTGTATCACTGATTGCTGCCATCATTGGCTCTCCATTACTGCCGTCAGGTAGGGTTTTTATTGCTGCTAGATGACATTGTTAGCTAGGATTTCGCTCTTCCTTGTTCTCACTAGTGGCCTATTATGCTGGTGCTAGCTAGCTTTTTATTGCCTTTAGGTCCTTTTCCTCTTGACTGGTTGCCTTCAGCTAGGGCTTTGTTTCCTCATCGGTTGGCCTCTATGTTAGTGCCAGCTAGGTCTTATTTACCTCTCTTGTTGTAGGTATCTTTTCCCTCTATTTTGCTAGGGTTTTCTATTCTCCTTGTTGGCATCCTCTTTAGATGGTCTTAAATTATGTCTATGCTTGCTCCCACCCTTTGGTAAAAGATCTCAATCCAATGGCTACCTCCTCATCCAATCTTAGGCTTTGTCTAGTGAGTGGATCTGTTTTTGGTAGTGAAGATTGCTGTCTTACACCAAGAGGTTCTTTGTCTAAGGGTAGTTTTTCATTAGGTAGTGTAGGGGACTCCTCGGTTAGTTGCTAGCTTTGTGAGAGAGTGTAGGCATAAGCATAGAGGTATCATCGATTTTCATTTTGTTGCCTTTTCTTTTGCGACCTTTTCATGCAAATTTATCTTGTCGTCATTCCCCTCAATTGTCCCTTCCACTCTTCTCGTATTTTCTTCTGCCTATAGCTCCTTGCCTTTGCAACCTTGTCTTTCATCTTCTTCCCTTAGAAGGCTATCTTTTTCATTACCCCCACTCCTCCTCTTTATTCTTTCTCATTCCTTCTAATCCTCTTCATAAGGTGGTTAACCCTATTGTGGAAGTAGAGATTGATTGTTCGCTTGATTATTATCATCTTATCTTAGATGGGGATGACTTAGTTGTGGTTCAACTACTTGGGGTGGTTGAGTTTGGATCTCATTTGTGGAGACAGACTTTTGTAGGTCCTTTCCTTAGAGAGAGTCTTCTATTTATAGAAGGTGAGAGGATTGCTCCTAATGTGGGATCATCATGGTCTCATAAAAGCATTAAGCAATGAGAAGGGTTCATTCCTTCTCAAATTTCATAATGATAGTCAAGTAATGAGAATTTGTGAAAATCTTAAGTACCTTACTAGTTGCTTCCTTATTCTTCAACAATGGGCATGGGGAATGTCTCTTCTAAGTGAAGGTTTTGCCTCTCTTCCTATTTAGGTCAACTTTCAAAATGTGCCTATGGAATTTTTCTATAAGCTAGGTATTAGCTACATCACAAGTTGACTAGGAAAACCTTTGGTGGTTGATTCCTTTACACTTTGACAAGATAAAGTGGGCTTCGCCTGTGGTTATGATGATATGTGTGTTGATAGTGACACTGTTAACATTATTTGGATTAGATGTGTTAATAGCCAAGTAATTCTTGATGGAGGTTCAATATAGTGGAAGCTCCTTAGGGTCCTTGAACATTCTTAGGTTGCTTGTTCATCCAAGGTAAGACTTTAGCGTGTTTCCCTATTGATATGTATCCATGAGTTTATCAGCTTTTGACTTAAGTTTATAAGAGGCACTCTAAGCTACAAAGGGAGGAATAGGTTTAATAGTTTTATATAGCCTTTGATACTTAAAGTGGTTGTATCAGCTATTATTATTTAAGTAGTCACTACATCTATAAATAGAGATAACGGAGTGTTAGTTAGAGTGAGTTGGAGATATTTCATCTTGTTACTGGTAAAGGAAACCTTAGCAGAGAGGGTTGAGAGTTCATAGTTGAACTCCTTGTGAATTTCCTTGGAATATTAATATAATTGTAGATTACTTCCTGTTTCTATAGTTTAGATCCTATCATTTTGGCTCCGTATTTGGATTTGTCCTTCTTAGGAAATGACGCAGATGGATTCTTGTGTTGACTCCCTCGAGCAGTCCATAAAGGAGGTTGTTACTATTGTTCAATCTCTTAATGAATGTATGGAAAATCATGTTGCTTTGTTAAAGGAAGGATTCTTAGAGATTAAAGACATTTTGAAGTCATTAGCTTTAGATCATATTTCGAAGCAGCCAGTATTGGAGCATTGTGTTGAGTCTTCTTTGTGTTCGACTCCTTTAGCTTCGTCAAATGTCCAACTTCCCATGGGGATTGATGAGATTTCGTGTTCTGATCTCAACTGATTATACTTAGCTTATTTCGATGGATTAGAGCCTTTTAGTTGGATCACTTAAGGCTTTGTCAGATTCATTCAGATCGAAAAGTTGCTATTGCTTTCTTATATATGTAAGGTAGAGCTGTTTCTTGGATGTGCACCTTAAGACATCGTCATCCAAATTTAACTTGGGAAATGCTTGTGTGTGAACTTTTGTTGAGGTTTGGCAATGGAGATGTGGCTAATCTGTTTGTTCCTTTGACTCTTCTCAAGAAACTTTTATTTGTGGTTGTTTATGTTGACGAGTTTGATGCGAGTTCCTCCAATGTTCAAAGAGCAAGCTTTATGCTATTTTTTGGGAGGTCTGCGTGAGGAACTATGTGTTTGCATATTGACACTTTGGCCACGCACAGTTACTCGAGTTGTGGATCTTGCTTTTGATTTTGAGCGATAATTTTCAGTAGGAATTTGTTTTAATTCAGCTTCTTTGTCTTTGCCTTCTACAAGTAAGTTTGATGCTCCTTCTTCACAATTTTCTTGCTTTTTTTCTACTAATTCATGACCTTTGGATTGTGTGATTTCCTAATCTTCTCCTTTAGCCCTTTTTTGGAACGATTCTAGTTCCAAGAATGTTTCTAGTTTAGCAACAGTACACAGTTCTTATTAAGGAAATTAACAAATGACTTATTTTGAATATATCACTAAGTGAGATAAGGGATTATGTTTTTGATGTGATCAACCTTATTCTCCATCTCATAAGTGTGCTTTCAAAACTTTGTGGGTGATTATTATGGAGGAAGAACCTAATTTGATTAATCTGGTGGATGAGGTTGTCCTTCTTTATTGTTGTTTTTCCTTATTGAAGGTGTATTTTTTTTAGTAATGTAAAAAGAGAGAATGTACAAGGAAAAGAGAAGCCTAAGCAATTGATCCAATACTAAAGAGTAAAAGGGATACTGGATCATTTCTTAGGCCACTATAAGAGTAGGACATAGCCTCATCTAGGAGAAAGACCTATAATAAACAAAATTTTTCTAGCTAAGCAGGATGGTTTAGTAGGAAGACCACAAACCCTTTTAACAATTTCTCTCTTTCCAAATGTAGTAGTAAACAACAGAAGGTATCGTTTTATATAGATACGAGAAACTTGCAAAAACCATTACAAAATCCTTAAAGGAGGTGGCTACTAAAACGTCAGTGCCTTAAAACTTGTTTACCATGCAAATCTCTAACCAAATTGGTTTAACAACTTCACACTTTAGAAATAGATGCAAATGAGATTCCTCTTCATTATTGTAGAAGTAGTAGCAATTTCTATCCACTATTCCCTAAATAAGTAACTTATTTTGGGTGTATAGCCTTTCCTGAATAGCTAATCATACTTGAAAGAATGACATGGAATGCATGTCTTGTTCCATACAACCTTCACCAATAGCACCTTATCACTTTGTTGTTGTAGAGAGTTATGGGCATCTCGGATGGAGAGTGACTTCGATGGATGTGGCTTCCAAATGAGTTGATTTGAAGTAGATGAACTTGGTTCGTGAGTTGGTGACAACAAATTGGAAATAGATTTTCATGCGTCTCTTGAAGGTTACCTCCAATCGTTATTATTGATGGGAGAACTTACTCGTGTTTGTATCCTACCCCAAACTAGATGGCTCTTTCACTCAACTAAGATGCAAGAGGGCCTTAGGTATGCCGATTATCATACCATAAGGATACTCTTTGCCAATCACTTATTTTCCATATGAGAAGAGGGCCAACCCAAGTTCTAGCCTGTAAGAGTTTGGACTATGGCCAAGGCTCTTGAGCTGGTTTTTTGATTGCTTAGAAATTTTTATCATTAAGAAGCTTATTTTTAACCCATCTTGGCCAAACGGTGTACTCTACATCCGAACAAAGATTCCATGTATTTGATTTGTGAAACTTTATTCCATAAGCAGAGCTCCAAAAATACCTAAGCCTCCCTTATCCTTCGGACAGCAAACATCACCTTAGGTAACTTTTACCTTTGCTTTATGTTCATTTGACCCATTCTATAAAAACCTTTCGATTTTTGTAGTAAGATCTTTTAGAATGCTTTTGGGGAGAAGGAAGGTAGAAGACTAGTAAACTTGTAAAGAAAAGAGGATGCTCTTAACTAGTTGAAGGCGGCCTAAGTATGAGAGAGCCTTGGACATCCAGTGACCAATTCGTGCAACAAACCAATTCACAAGGATTCTACAATCAAATTTGGATAGTGTAGATGAAATTAGAGGCACTCTTAGATACTTCATCGGTATTGAGTCTTGTAGAAAACCCAAATAGGAGACTGTGATCCTTTTTTTCTTGCCTAACTTCATTGAAGGAGACAAGATTTTTGTTAGGATTACATCTCAAGCTTGACAGTTTGAAGAATAAATCTAGACATTCTTTGATCAACATAATAGAAGCACGGTTGCCTTTTGAGAAGATCATCAAGTCATTCGCAAAACACAAATGAGTGAGTTTATCTTTCTTGCATCTCTAATGGAAACTAAAATTAGGATTAAATTCCAACTCCTTAAGAAGGTAAGATAAGACTTCTATAATTAGGATGAAGAGGTATGGTGAAATGGGATTATCTTGCCTTAAGCCATGTGTACTTAGAAAGAAGCCAACCAGCTTACCATTAATGCAACTAGAGAATTTAGGAGTAAAGATGCACTCCATAATCCAAGAGATGAATAAAGGAGGACAACCCATTAATGATCAATTTACATAGTTATATGCCTTCATGATATCAATTTTAATAGCACATCTAGTTTCATAACCTTCCTTATGATAACTATTCAAAAGCTCTTGCACAACCAAAATGTTATCTACAATTCGTCTATCCTTGATAAAAACAGATTGTTCTCTACCTATTAATTATGCAACAACAAATTTAAGGCGATCTATGAGGATTTTAGAGACGTTTATGTAGGTTATTGCAACAAGCTATAGGTCTAAAGTCCCTAAAGGAATTTGGAGTGTTAACCTGTGGTACAAGAGCCAAGTAAGTAGAATTGATTGATTTTAGCAACTTACATATAGTAAAGAAGTCTTTGATGCCTAAGTCACATCTTTTCTAGCCATATCCCATGTATATTGAAAGAAGTTGGTATTATATCCATTCGGGCTTGGTGATTTATCTTTGGCTAAGGATCACATAGCTTCTTTCCCTTCCATATCTAAGACAGGTTGAATAAGATTCATAGCAAACAGAAGGCTGACCTTTTGCTTAATGATGTTTAGAAGCATGTCTAAATAACATCCTGCTTCTTGGTCATTAGATAACAAGTTTTGAGAAAAACTTGTTGTTGCATCTTGAATATTTTCTTTCCTGCATATAATCAATCCATCTGAACCCCTTATAGAGTGGATGCTACTCCTTGTCAATCTTTGCTTGATTGACTTAAAGAAAAAAGCAGTATTTTTATCCTCTAATCTTAGCTATGTCTCTTTAGATTTTTGGTGTAAGAATGATTCCTCAGTTGCTCTCTTTAAGCAAAAATCCTCATATAACTTCCTTTCTCCATCCTAATCAGCATTTATTGGGTTACATCTATTTGCAGTTTGTTTCTCCTTGAGGAGCTGATTAGCTTACAATACTTGAGCTGAAATATCATGAAAAGATTCACGGTTTAATTTCCTTAACTCACTTTTCAACTTTTTAAGTTTAGATATTGCCTGAAACATAGGTGTGCCTACAACATGAGAGCTCCATACTTTCTCGACAATAGGAAGGAATTTAGGGCTTGTTTTCTAGAAATCGAAGAATTTAAAGGAGACTTTTCTTCAACAATCACCAATATTCATATGAACTACTAGTAGGTAGTGATCAGAGATTGTTGGTGTTGAGACATGTACTTCTGAAGTTGGATGAAACTTGTCCAAGGAAGATTGATTAGGGTTCTATCCAAACATCCAGCAAAGAGATTTGTTTGACTTTTGTTGGTCTAAGTATAAAAAGGATCGCTTGTTCTAGCATCCTCCATCTTAGCCTTAAAACAAAATTCGTTGAATTGAAGGTGCTTATTTCCTCCTAATTTTTCCTCAGTTGATCGACATTCATTAAAGTCTTCAATAATCAACCATGGCTCCACAATAAACTCCTTGTGGAGAAGAAGATTATTCCATAAGGACATCCTTTTTGCAATTGTGTTTGCTACATAGACAAATGTAACCCAAAACCACATACTTTCACTAAGAGATGACATTTGCAATGCATGCATTTATCGTGTGAATATATAATATCTACTGGCCACATCATGGGATTTCATGTCACCCAAACTCTCCCACTAGGATATAACTCATTATGCCACAATGGTAAGATTCTTGACCAAATATGTTATCTATTTTGTTGTTTAACTTTTGTTTCAATAATACTCGAAAGAGAAATTCCATGATTGGAGTAGATATCCTTAATAACTTTCGCTTTAAGTGGGTTGTTAAGACCTTTTATGTTCTAAGAAGCTAATATGATATATGCAAAAGGAAAAGAGAACCACAAAACAGGTTAAGCGGGATGTGTCCTATAGTTTTTTGGATAGCTGGTTCCATCCCCAGCCATAGGCCCTTCCATTGTTTTCCTACAGTTTTTCTTCTTCTTCATTATTTTGTTCCAATCATTCTTCTTCACATTTAGCTCCCGTCCCTTCAAAGAGCAAGATTCCATTGAATTTGGAATAAAGGATTCACTAGAGTCCATTGGTGCTGCTAGCATGTTATTGCTATGAACTTCATTAGGACTAACTTGTGAAGATGAGGGTTCCCTTAATAGCATGGGGTCTTCATGGCTTGAACTATCAGATTCTTGTTGTCATCACCCTTGTCCTTCCCCAGAGTGTCTAAGAGCTTTGGTTGGTTTCGATTAGGCTCTTTTATCACAATGCCCCCCATAGCTTTAGGGACTTGTTGCTCCTCTTGTTATTACTCCTTCATACATTCAAATTAGATCCCCAGGAAGCATTATGTTCTTCACACTTGCTTGTGCAATGGTAAAAAACTTGACATATAGAGCTACTAGGTGGCATGTTTTGATATTGTAGCTTTTACTTCTATCGAGGATTGAACATATTTGATTCTTTATAACTGGGCCCAAACAATATTAACTTGAAGCAAACTGCTAATAGCACTAGCCGCATAGTTAATGCCCTTTTTATGGAGATATTGGATAGGAACACCCCATAGCCTAACCTAAATAGGAAGTTTTCTTGGGTGAATGCAATCATAATTGTCATCCATATTCCACTTTTTAAGTATCATAAGTTATTTTGCAAAAAACCATGGCTAGCCAAGAGCCTTGGAAAGGGAATCCTCATCTTTAAACTTAAAGAAAAAGTAGCCATTGTCATTAGTAAACACCTTAACAAGACCCTTATTTCTCCACCTTGTGAATGCAAGCTTATGGATAGATAGGAAGGATAAGCCTTTTCCAAGAAATAACTTATAGCAGCATTTTGCCAAATCATTGCTCCAACATCCGTAACCTGAGAAGTTAGAAGGAGGTTCGACACATATCACCCTTCATATTGGGTGGGTAATAGTTCAAAGACATATCGAGAGAGGCTGATGCATCCTTATTACTGTGGTGCTTCACTGCTACTTCAGCAAAAGAGAGACCTTTTGGGGAACGTATTCTAGTTTTCCACCTTGGGAGGGGTGCAAACGAGCTTGGAAAGGTTTAAAGCTTCTTTCTTTTCCTTTTCAAATTTTTCCTTAATTTGGTTTGTCACCCCAACCATAGCATTCAATTTAGAATAAGAGGTTAAGCTGGACAAGGAACGAGAAAAAGGAGTCTGGTCAATCACTTTCTCTTTCTTTGACTTGGGATTAGAAGCTAAAGGAGGAAATTCCTCCTCACGTTCAGAAACAATATCAGCTATTTGACCAGAGGACCACTGATTTGTCACATCTTGCTTTATCACCTCGGTATGTGCACTAGTAGTATGGATATTCAAAGCAGCATCGAAAGACACTTTAACACCACCATCAAAAGAAATGCTAGATGAAGTCTGACCTCTCTTAATCTCTACTCGAGCCTCTTCCATAACTTTCTTAGAACTCCTTTTCTTTTTCTTACCTTGACTCGAAGGTGGTACCGAAGGAGCTACCATGATCTTAGCCAAATGAGCTTCAAAAGATACTTTCTTACTTTTTCTCACAAATGTACGCATAGGAGCACCACAAAACACAGAAACGAAGGAAAACAACCTTAAACAAATGTAAAACACGAACTTAAAAGAAAAAAAAATAAAACGAACAAAGGAGAGAAGAAGGGAAAGGAGAAAACCAAGAAGGTAGGAAAGATTGAGGACAAACTCTAGAAAAAGCAGTTTTCTAGAGGGGGTAAGAGAGGAGTGGGTTACAGAATTCTAGAGAGAAGGGAGAGCATATTCTCTCTCTAAAGGAGACATCATTCTTATGTTATTCTTCCCTATTGAAGGTGTTGGTCCTGTTGCAACATGACTTCAGCAGTGTGCTCATCTTCTCCAATAACTCCGGGTGCATTTGGAAAAAGCTCAGCTCTGTAATTGTGTTCAAGCTAATAAACACTGTCATGATGTTTCCTTTAAAGTGGGTGACTGGGTCTTTCTTAGGCTCTGGCCTATTTTACATAAAAAGTTGTTGCACAGGGGTTGTTCGAAGCTTGCTTTTCGTTTCTGTGGGCTTTATCAGGTTGTTGAGAAAGTGGGTACGGTGGCTTATCGTTTATGGTTACCTTCTGACACTTGAATTCATTCAGTGTTTCATGTATCCCTTTTGAAGGCATCCGCTGGTTCTTTTCCTACTTCTATTGAGTTACCTGATAGTTTGTTGGCTGAAGCCATTGAAGAAAATCGCCAACCGTCAGCAATTTTGAGATGCCCTTTTCTTCTTTAAGATGGGTTTGAGGTTCCTCAAGTCTTGGTTCAGTGGCAAGGGTCTTCGATTGAGGATGCTACATGGATGGATTATGATGCTTTTCTTCTGCAATTTCCTACCTTTGACCTTGGGGACAAGGTTTTTTGGAGGAAGGGGATATTGATATGTATCTATGAGTTTAATGGCCTTTGACTCAAGTTTACAAGAGGCGCTCCAGACTACAGCAGGAGGAATAGATTTAATAGTTTTATATAGCTTGTGATAGTTAAGTGATTGTATTAGCTATTGCTATTTGGGTAGTCACTACATCTATAAATAGAGATAACAGTGTTTGTTAGAGAGAGTTAGAGATATTTCATCTTGTTACTAGTAAAGGAAACCCTAGCAAAGAGGGTTGAGCGTTCGTAGTTGAACTCCTTGTGAATTTCCTTGGAATATTAATAAAACTACAGATTACGTCCTGTAAAGTGCAAGTAACTCTTATTCTTGTGACTACAATGGATACTCTGGGTTTAGAGACCATTGAAGCCGCTGCTGCTTGGGTTGATGCTACACCTGTTGTTGCTCTTGAAGTTCAGGCTGAAGTGAATGCCACTTGCGTTTGCATCTGAAGCTTAAGCAGAAGCAATCACATTTGTGGTTGCCTTTGATAGTGTTCAAATCTTGGGTGAGTTTTCTAGTGCCAATGAGCCTTTTGAGTTAAGAATCCTTCTTCGACTTGACACTGGAATTCCGGTCTTTGGCTTTGTCTCTTGTAAGCTGATCTTTGGTTTATCACATGCCAGGAAGAAGTGAGAGTAGACACCAATCTAAAACCTAGTGCATATGCTGTTTATTAGGTCTTGTGATCTTTTATGTTTCTTTTGCCTAGGAGTCCTCCTCCTTTGGTTTGTCTTTTTTTTTTTTTTTTTGGGTCAAGATCATGAATTTGTCCCCTATAAAGCAGCAATTTTGTGCTTTGTTCTTATCAAAGCATAATAGTAATTTAAAATTATAATTTTTTCTTTTTAACTTTTTATTAGTTTTATCTCCAATCCATTCCATATGCTGAATAAAAGGAGGGAATGACATTTTCTTTCTCCAGTTTCCATTCCCCTCAACTTTCATTCCATATGATGACTTTCTGAGTGCTTAAACAAAAACCATGAGAATCGTTGAGATGGGTTATGAAGGATTATTGGCTGCCTAAACTGTCTCTTAGGTATATCCGTAGCATGTTTAAACATATATGATTATATAATCTTCTCCATTCGTGGGGAAGAGGTAAGGAGCAGCTTTTCAGGATAAATTGTTGCTTTAAGGCAGATGGAAAGGTTATAGGCTGATATTTTGGGCATGATTTGAAGACTTCTGCATTGGAGATCTTCACCACATTACTTATTTAGGAAACAGTGATTTGTCCTACATCACGAACTGTGACCCAAAATAATCAGAAAATACCATCTCAATAGCACACTTGATATTTCTTCCCCTCTTGTTTTTCCTCTCTGAACTATAATATCTTGAGTTATTGCATGTGGAGCCTGCTACTCATTCTACTAATCTGTTTATACAGGAGTCATTGATGCCAGGGGTATTCTCCTTAGACTTCTATGTTCCTCTGTTTCTAATTTTCATTGGTATAGTGGTAGGAAAGAGCTTAGCCATGATACCCCACAAAAAGCCCTGTGGCAGATGGTACTGTATCATGTGCAACAAACCAGGACATCTAGAAGAGATGCAATCTTAAGATAAAAGTATCTGTAAGGGCTTTGCTTGTTAATTCACTACCATACTTCTAATAAGGATGCATTCATAAAAGACAGGGTGGATGTGGGTTTACAATTGTTATATATTTGGGATGGGTTTACATTAGTTGTGGTTTTATATGCCATGAAAATTAATTGGGATGGTGGAGTCAAATCAAGTATAGATGAGCTGCAAAAGTGCAAATCTTGGAGTTGATGGCTATTTTGCTCAAGACTAAATTTCACTTTATATACCATAGTTTTCACTCTTTTATCACCTTGCATACCTGTGTTTCACTTTGTGTCATCATTGTTGGTCACAGATTTAAAATAATTAATTTAATGGATAATATTATTAAATATAATTAATTGAATGATAGAATAAAAATAATAAAAATTAATAGAATTGTTAAGAAATAAATCTAAACCCCTCTCGGCTGGCATTTCCACAGTGGCATTTCAAGTTTCTTCCATCTGTGAGACATGAGGAATTCCCCCTTTTTCCATGGTAGCTGTCTGCTCCAAATGTTGGGTACAGGATATCTCCTTTCGCAGGCATAATCAGAGTTAGTTATATTCACTGATGATTTTACTGTTCGTTAAATAAGCTGAGTGCTGTGATTAGAATAGGGGTCTGCTTCACCTCTCCCCACCTTTTGCATTCTTTGCCTTTGTCCGCCTTAGAGGATCTTTGCTCTTTGATAGCCATGCCTATACCTTTTGTCTCCTGAGGCTACTACATCTTGTAGCTTGCTACTCCATTCCTTGTTGATGCACATTCTTAGGAGCTGCGACTTGTCTCTACTTCTTTCTTTACCTTGGTTCGCCCTCCTTCATTGTACTTTTGTTGGAAGAAAGGTCTAGACTGCACATTTAATACATTGCTTAGGAAGCCATTGGTATTCAATGAAGATGGAAATCGCTATTACCATGCATCTGAGCCATATCTAGGAGGAGAAACTTTGTTCTGGACCATTTCCACACAAACTCTGGCATGGTTCAGGAATTCTCCCTTCCTTGCGGCCATGATGATTTGCAAGGGGTGTCCATTTGAATTTTTTTACTATTTTTTATTTATAATTTATTTATAGTTTTTATCATATCATTTAATGAAATATAGATTATTTTGGATCAATAAGAAGCTTAGACATCTCTAGTAACTAATGGTGAAGGGAATGAAACATGAGTATGCAAATTACCAAGAATGAGAACACGGATATATAAAGTGACAGAAAGTGAAAACTTGGATATAAAAAGTGAAAGTTACCTTTTGTTTGGTTAGCTATATTCTTAACAATTTTTCCTGCATAAGAAAATTTTGATAGTTAACTCTGAGTAAAATGATGCTAGGAATTTCTACGAATATGCGGATTTTGGTATTAGAGACTATTCTGTTTAGGGTAGTCACAAAAGCTGAGAATCAGTATGCTGAATAGTCATCCATTAGCAGAGGAAAAATGTTACCTATATCATTCTTCTTTCTCCTCTGAGTTGTTTCTTGTGTGAAACTATGTATTCTTTAAATGGTTTCAGCTATGTCGTGCATACGTGGTTTGACTTAACACATGATGCAAAACAAAAGTTGGTTTGCATTACTTTTTGGTGAGGAAAGATGGTATTTTGTCTTCAATGGGCATCTTGCTTTGTGCTCTTGTTTCATATGATCTGTATCCCTTAAGTTCTTTCATATGATCTCTATCTTCTTAATTACACTGATATAAAACTAGAATATGTGATAAGTATATGTGCTACTGTGTAATGATGTGTTGTACGTGTAATGTGCAGTGAGGTGCATGTGCTACCGTGATGCGGTGTGGTATTGTGTGGTGTACTGTTGTTCTGGTGTTTGTGTGTCTAGAAGCTTCTGTAGTTAGTTATTAGTTGAATACTATAAATAGAAGATATTAGTTAGTAAGGAAATAAGTCAGATGTTTTGTTAGAAAGTTGTGACTTAGTTTGTGTGAGCAATTGTGCTCATGAGTGAGCTTATGTTCACGTGTGTGAGCTTTTATAGCTCATAGCTCTCATCTCGAGAGAGATTAGGTTTTGTAATTCACAGTTTATCCATTAATATCAATAAAATGCAGTCATTTTCTCTTTTAATCACTCGCTGGTTCCTATCATACACCACTGCAATTTCTACATTACTCTTTTTCTACCCACTCAAAATAATATGTATTGTGCTTTTGTATGTCAAAATACCAAATTGAGTGGTTCCTTTTCATACATGTATGTCCTTTTTGGGTTTCATTTATACACCTGTGCAAGTAATTTATAATAATTGTTCCAGCTTGTCCAGTACCAATAAATGTCCTGTTTGGCATTGGAGAAATCTTCTCCAGGCAGTGTGCATCAAACAATTCTGCTTTTGGATTTTATTTATTTATTTTCCTTTTCATTGCTCATTGCATCCTCTTGTTGATATTTATTGTTGGTTGTCTATTTACCTTCTAGCTATTGATTTGGTTGTGTTCAATTTCAGTCTAAATCATCTTTTGGTGTTTTGGCAAGATACGGGGAAGACGTGGAAGATGTTTCTCAGAAGATCAGGAATGAAGAATTGCCAGAAAACTGGTATAATCAGTTTGCTGAGAAGTACAGGATCAATAAACCTTTGAGATTGTCAGTGGGAGGTGTGGAATCGAACAAGCGCACACCTGAGGATATGTTCTCCTACCTTAAGGTTCTTGGGAATCATAAGAAAAAACGTGCTGTGTTCAAGGATGATCAGTGCACATTAGCTGAGTATTCCCTCCAGCAAACTCCAAACAATGGTAATTCGGGTTCCTTGCAAGATGGTGGTGCCAGCTCAATTGATGATGATACACCTTTTCTTCCAGAGATGACATTTACACATAACTGCATCCCAGATAGTTCCCTGCCCACACCATATAGTGTCGAAACTAAGCATAAAGTGGAGCTTCGTTGTATTTTTGATACTTTGCCACAGGTTGCCACCAAGAGTGCTGTTATGATTGAGAGACTTGGTATAAGACCTGAGTACTTCAATCCCGAGCAGGCAGGAAGTCGGGGGAAGAATGGTTCTGATGGGAGTAGAAAGAATCTAAGCCCAGAACAAGCATCAGTTAAATGCCAGGAAGTTGTAGCCCGCATATTAACCAATGTTGGTTTTGAATCTGCCACAGAATTTCCAGTTGAAATCCTCTCTCAATTACTCAGCTGTCATATGTGTAAACTAGGCCGAACCTTGAAGGTCCTTTCCGACAATTATCGAAAGCAGTGCTCCGCTGTTGAATTACTCAAGATGTTTCTCCAAGTATCAGGTTATAGGTATGCCTATTATTAATGCTCATGCACAAGTTGCTTTAATGAACTTTCTGATTAGTGATGAGGCTTTGACATTGTCACCTATGCTCAACAAGGAGATGCTTTCTTTTGGTACTAGAATTTTTAGTTGTATGAGGATGGTGAGACCAGCCATTAACTTTTGAATGCAACTTGCAAATGTTTGATTTGTGACAAACTCCTGTTTTATGTTGGTGCATTGGAGAAATTATCTTTACATTCTCTTCCCCCTTCCCTTATAGTTGTGATGTTTCTTTATTGTCAAAGGAGGAAAAAACTTAGAAAGAGGATAGATAACCCTTATGCTCCTTTTGAGATCTTTCACTAATATCTTCTTATTATATATTGCTCCCTGTACCAAACCCCCACAAAAAAACAAAAAGCTGCATCCCATGGTTAAGTTTGTATATAGTAAATGTTCTGTTTAGGCATTGATGTCCTTGTTGTTTTATTTATTTATTTGGTGAGGTTGAAGTACATCTTTATCAAAATGGCAGTAAACTAAACTACTGGACCAACTCTATAGGCACATTACTTGTAGGTCACCCTATTTAACATGTAAAACTATAAGAGCAAATCTTCAACATCAAAATCACTATCAGCCTAACCATGATTCACTGGTGAATAAGATAATTACCTGAAAAAATATTGCAGGGTGGATTATAGAGAGAGGAAATCCCTTAACCTCTCGCTAGAGTTTCTACTGTAAAAAACCACTTCTCCTAGGGTTTAGATCTTTTAAACAATTAAACACTTTAACCTATCCATTTGTTTCTTAGACTTCCTCTTCTCTTTGTTTTGTTTCCTTTTCAGCTTAGATGGTTTCTTTGTGTGTTCTGTGTGGGTTTTTTAGAAGGCCCTTGGATTCAAAGTTGCTTAGTGGTTTCCAATATTCCTACATATGTTTTCTCCATAAGGTCCCGATTGTTTTTGTCTTAACCATGGTGCTTAAAACTCTCTTGAGAAGAACAAAAAAACCCCTTCCTCCCTCAAACCATCCAAACATTCTTGCTCATTGGAAACTTAAAGAACTCTTAGCCACTTCCTTTTGTGAGTCAAAAACCATCTAGCTCTACCTCAACAAAACCACTACCCAACCTGCCTCTAACCATGGTTCAAGATATTGACCCTCTTCTTCAAACCAGGACCTTTTTGTGGAAAACTAGTTAGAGAATATCATGACTTCTCCTTTGCATCATAACAAGCTACCTAATAAAAGTATCTTTTCAAAAAGAAGGTGCTATTCCTACTAGCAATGCCAAAACCTTGGTGCTTGGAGTTCTGAACCCTGCG
The DNA here is from genome assembly GCA_024138005.1 of Lumnitzera racemosa. Classification (NCBI taxonomy): domain Eukaryota; kingdom Viridiplantae; phylum Streptophyta; class Magnoliopsida; order Myrtales; family Combretaceae; genus Lumnitzera; species Lumnitzera racemosa. The sequence continues at coordinate 36,447,887 of JAMXBC010000008.1, forward strand.
TGTCCCTTTTAGGTGAAAGTCAAAAGTTAAAAGTTTACAAGTGATTCAAGATTGTAAGCTATTATAAAAGTTGCTTAAGACATAGTGACTCTTCTTGCTTTTTTGGAAAGAGGTCAACTAAGTATGCTTTCCACCCAAAACCACTTACCACCTCATATGCAAAAGTGGTTTCTAGAATTGCTTCTCCTTTGAAACCATAGTTGATGTCTTTTAAGACTTGTTCTTTCCCCTTCATCTAGGTGAATGTATTCGGATAAAACTTTAGTGGGTTTTTTCTTAGGTCAAAGCCTATCTTTTCTTTCAGTTCAAAGGATAGCTCAATCCTTTTAGGGGCAATGAAAGGTGTCCTTGAAGTTATTAGTAATGGCTATGGGTTATTCTTCTTTAGGTTCAACAATGAAGCTTATTTCTCTTCTCAATGTTCTTTGTCGATCATGGTTCTTTGCAATCTAGTACCTGGTCCTTGAATGGTGGAGAGTTTTTTGTAGGGTGAAATCAGATATTTTTAATATTTTATTTTGGGTATAAGAATAAAAAACAAGAGAAAGAAAAGAACCATACAAAGAGAGAAGGACAAAACCCAAATGGAGCACATAGAGACCTAATGGACCCATCGAAGCATGAAAAAGGTAAAATGGTACTAGGATTTGTCTCTTGGCGATTACAAACTAAGTGTTATATTAATTAGCTAAAAAAGAAGCCCAAATATGCCTAGAAACAAAAGAGGGATCCAAGCTACTAAGACTGTCTTTCGTTCCTCTCTTTCCACACTGAATAGATCACTATGCTTGAAGCTTTTTTTTTTTAAGAAGAGCCCAAATGAGAACCAAAAGAAGCAAAATGCTCTTCAATAGAACCAGCATTACATGGGGCACACAAAGGGTCTTGAATGTACTCATTCACCCTTAACTAGATGTCTAACCAAAGCTGCTCTTGAGAAATAGGTGGATATGCGTTTCCTCTTCATTAGAATTGAAATAACTTGCATTTTGCATTATTATAAAGCTATTGTTGTGCCACTAGCGAAAGAATGAAGGCATGTTTAGGCACTACATCTTTTCTCCACACTAGGCTAAACCATGATAGACAAATGTTGTGAGTATTAATTGCTCCTTATGCTTCTCTAATGGATAATAGACGGAGGTTTATGTTTCCATACAAATCTCTCTTGGTAGCTACCAATAGGGTGAAAATTGTCATCTAAACCCAGTTAACAGCTTCTCACAGTGAACATGAAGGCCAATCCTACTGATTTCTATTGATGATCAAACATATCTGAGCTTCTTTAGGCCATGAAGAATTATAAATGGCTCTTCCACCTAGCTAATCACAAAAGGGATTTCTTGAGTTCTACTCATCATATCAAAGAGAAATGAGATTTCCATCACTTACTTCCCATTTAAAGAGGCTTCTAGCAAAAGGCCTTGCTTATAGCAATTTCTTCTAAGCCAAGAGGAGTGCCTAGGAATCTTGGTACTCCAAAAGCTACAACCTCTAAGTAATTCAAATTAACCCAACCTTGCCACAAGGATCCATCCTACTTAGAGCAAAGATGCCATATGTGCTTTAGTTAGGCAACTTTATTCCAAGAAGAAATGTTAATGATACCTTACCTACCTTCTTGCTTTGGTTTACAAACATCCTCCTAAGCAACCTTTGCTTTTGCTTCATAATCATCATTTCCACTCCATAAGGATCTCTTCTTCTTTATAGGAATAAACTTTAAAATGCTCGTAAGCAATAAGAAAGGGGGAAACAATGCACTTAAAAGTGAAAAAGAACACTCTTGATTAGTTGTACCATCGATAGTGCCCTAATTGTCCAGTTGTTGATTTGAGAAGTGAATATATCCACCAAACTTTTGTAGGTTTATTTAGGAGGTTATGAATGGGAAGGAGGAATACTCAAATATCTTATTGGAAGATCACTTGCAGGAAGTCTAATAAGGCCAGAATTTGCCGTTGAGTGGCTGCCTTAACTTCGTTAAAAAGCGCTTGGCTCTTTGATTGACTTGCCCTTAAGCCAATATAATACTGCATAAATTTGAGTTCAACTTGGTTAAGCTTGTTTTGGATAATGTTAAAAGAATATTATTAATTTAATTAAAATGATATCTAAATTTGTTTGAATTTGACTAATATTTAAGCTTGACTTGAATTTGATTATTCTCGCAAACTGATTGAGCTTAATATCGTAAAGCTCGAGCTTAAGCTCAAGTTGGACTTCGTTGAGTTTGTGTAAATGCTAAATTGAACTCGAGTAACTTATGAATAGATTTATCTTATTTACGCTTGTAGCAGTAACTCTTGTGATCTATTATATTTGGAAAGAATGGAATGAGGGTAGATTGGACTTAGTGTCCATTCTTTTGATTTTGCAGGTAGATGCATTTCAACCTTTATCTATATATATATATATAATGGTAAGTGTTAGAACACTCTTTTACTTGTATTGCTGAGATATTTAGCTATTGACCCTTCTATTTTTGGTTCATAGATTGACGTTTTAGGTCTCTTGTATGAACTTGCTTGTTTTTGTAGAGTGGATTGTAGCCAATTCTATAACTTACCTTTTAATTTATAGAATCTGACAGTAACGGTAGGAGGGAAAAAAATCTAAAACTAACTAAAGCTGTGTTTTGCCTATTCAAAAAAGTCTCTCTATAATATTTAAGCCCTATGGGCTTTCTCAACTGCCATTTGGTGTCTTAAATAAGTATACGGTCTATATAATTTAATTAAATTAAATAGAACATGCATGAGCATTACTTTTGATAACTACCCACTGCTTGTCTTACTCTTATCCCCATCACTTCTAATAACCGTCCCATCTCTTACACTCCGTGTCTTCTATAACTACTTTATCCATTACTTCATATTTACAATTTCCACTTTATTTTTTCTATATTAGAATAATATCTGCAAATGCATAGCGTGAGCAAGATCCACTAGTATTGTTAAGTAACAAATAACATAAGAAGGCTTCATATTTCCTGCATTGTTCTTTTTCTTGGTATGTCAAATTGAGATCTTTTTATTTTGTACTTAATTAGCACAGGTGCACTTGTGATATGTGTGTAGATTATAAATTTGACAATATAGTTAAATTTAAAACATAAAAAATTACCGAATCAGACTGTACACGACCAATGATTAAACAAATAAATGCATAGAATTATACAAATGCAGTAATACACTATTAAACCATCTGTTAAAATATCTAAAAGTTATGCTAATCATATTTAATTTGATTCATTGAAGTAGTTATCGTGTACCTATAAAAAGATAAATTAAGTATTACAATCTACATTAGCTAGTAATTAGCAAAATGATCCCCATCAAGCTTATCATTTATAATCCAATTGCCAAGAAGACGATGAAAATATTCACATAAATATTCCTTAATTCAAAATTCTTTTTGTTTAACCTAATACCAAAAATTGAAAATGTAAAAAGGTGAAAGTTTGTTGCTGTGGAAAAGGAAATGCTGCTTTTTTATTCATGATCTGTGACAGAATTCAATGAATAGGAGGAGGAGGAGGAAAAGGTTGGTTGTTTGGGGGGGGGTGGGGGGGGGGTGGTGTGTGGGATTTGTGGTTTGAGAAGGCAAATAAAAAATGTCATTATTCGATAAATGATGCCAGTAGATTTGAAATGTGAAAAATCATATGCTAAAACTAAAATTGCACAACTTACATTTATCAAGCCAAGATAAATTAAATATTACAAAGAAATGTAAAAAGTATTTGAGGAAAGATATCACATGTGCCTATTATCTCTTTATCATTATTTCTATTGGATATCCTTTCCCTAGTACTTTACTAGAAAGTGATTTGATATCAATCGCACAGGAACAGAGCATTTGGAAATAAAGTAAGGGCAGAAGCATTATTATTTTAAAACCGTCTTTCTGTTTCCATGTATAATTTCTTTCATCTTTCTTTTCCAACTCCGTTTTCCTGCAAACTTACTTCCTCAAATTACAAATGATTGAGGTTGAATTATTAATTGTGTTTTAAAAGGTTACTTCCTCAAATTACAAATGATTGAGGTTGAATTATTAATTGTGTTTTAAAAGGATATGATGTCAAATGAAAACATATTGGAGTAGAAATAGAATATATAAATATGATCGTTTTGAAGGTGGCTTCTAATTAAAGAAAAAAAGATTCTCAGTTGTTGATTAACTATAATCTAATTTAGGTTACTAAATACATAAAAGGTATGCAAATGCCCAATCACCTTGTAAAGTAACTTACAGTAAATAAATGACTGAAAAGATCTTAAAATACATATCTTGTCTTCTTTTTTGGCTTGTCTTGGATCGGCTAAGTAGATTTATAATATTAAATACTGATAAATCCACAAGTAACATGAGAAACATGTAAAATTGACAGAAACTTCATTAAACATTGAAGCCAGGAACGTGAAAATTGGAAAACAAAAAATGAAAGTAAGCATCTGTAAGAGTTATTGCAAAATGTTTGTAGAAGTCTAAATATATACTAATGGTTTAAAGGATTGAAGAGTAACAGGACTACCAGGGACTACATACATTATTTTGAATTGGCACTTTTTGATAGCAAACGAGAAAAAATATTCCAGGTTAGATATCATCTCATTTTGGAAAAGGAAACAGAAATGTTTCAGCATCTAAACATATGGGAGGCACATGGATATGGAAAGAAATAAATTGACAGCTCGAGTGTGATAAGAAATAGATCTATATATTTCCAAAAAACTCAAATTTGGATATTACCTTCAGTGATGGATTGCACGTAAGGAGAGAGATGAGAACACCAACACCAAAGCAAGCCCTTAGCCATCCAAGTGATTTCTATTATCTTTTGTATTTTCCATGTTGCTTGTTCTGTAGGAAAGAATTAGAAATTACTGAATATTACTGATATGAAGTGGTTTAGTAGTAATATCTGATAGGATAGGAGCCAATGTTATTGTATATCTCAGTTGTGTCTGAAGTTATCACATACTAACGATGGTGGTGCAATGATAAATTCAATTTGGCAAATGTGTGGCTACTGTATTCATCTTCTCTAAATCTTCAATGGCTTTTAAGGAATTTGTTCAAAAGTGGAAAATGTGTCTCCCTTCAATGGGAAGAGAAAAATGAGGAGAGAGAGAGAGAGAGAGAGATGTGGAATGATGAAGCTAGCATTCTGTGGGTGGTTGTGCAGAATAAAATAAAGCGTATGGCAGTCAAAGAATTAGTAATTGCATAGTCTTGATATAGCAAATGATGATGGCAGTTGGTAAAGGATGGTGGTTAAATTGTAAATAAGACAAAAACTAGCACCAATTTTTATGATTCAATACATTGTAAATTTTAAGGGGTTGTGGAGAATAGAGGAAAGGTATTCCCTTAATAATATAGATTAAAGTAACAGGCACCTTTTTGTTTACATGGTAAATATATACATTTAGAGCATTTTTCACTTTGCAATTCAAGAGGAGCATAATTTCCTTGCTTCTAATTTTTGAATAAATGATAAAATCATCAGTACTTTTAGAATGGAAGAACTTACTGTTAAATTGCTTTAGCTTCAGTACTCTGAGGGCTTATATGGTTACCTGGCTTTCCCTCATGTCATTTGTAACTATTTTCAATGGCTTCTACAGTAACTTGGGGCCATTAGCAGAGCTTGTTATGGATCATCCACGGGCTTCTGCACAGCACAGCCAGCACATTTAGAGCATTTTTCACTTTGCAATTGAAGAGGAACATAATTTCCTTCCTAATTTTTGAATAAATGATAAAATTGCCAGTACTTTTAGAATTGAAGAACTTACTGTCAAAGTGCTTTAGCCTCAGTACTCTCAGGGCTTATATGGTTACCTGGCTTTCCTTCATGTCATTTGTAACTATTTTCAATGGCTTCTACAGTAACTTGGGACCATTAGCAGAGCTTGTTAAGAATCATCCACGGACTTTTGCACAGCAAAGCCAACAGCACCAAGTACAAGAATTGCAGAACCAGCTGCAAGTCCAGCAGCAAAACACCCTTCGACTGCCTCAGCAAGTATGTATATTAGATGCCTTTCCTTTTTTATTGGGGTTTTCATCTTTATTATCTTATGGACAAGAGAATTGTGCTCATATGGTAGGATCATAGTTGGAGGGACTACCTATTTTTTAGGTAAATGTTATAATGTAGAAACATTTCCTTACCAGGATGGTTCTATTCTCATACTTATTTGAGAACAAGCAAATCAATTGGTTATATTCTCAACCCCTCTACATTTCTCTATGAAACCAAATTTATTGTATTTCAAAACAGTCAGCCATGAAAGTTGAGAATTTGTATGTCCTCTAGCAGATAAATGGATTGGTGTTTACAAAGCAAATTTTTTCTTGTGTGGCCTAAAAAGCAAGATGGACTCTTTGGCATGGTTTTAAATGAAGAAACTGGGGTATCCTGCCATAGACTTTGACTCTCCCATGCTTCAATGCAGATGCTAATCTTTCACCTGGAAAAAAAAAAATAAAATAAAAATCTATTACTCAATGCATTTCCAAAAAAAGGGTAAAGTTCTTAATGCATTTCACCTATAATAACAATGTATATTTGAATCCTATTGCTTTATTAACATAGGTTGCCTGTTTGTCAAATCAAGATGTAATCGTTAATATTGTTGCAGACTTAGGTAGTGGGACCTATAGCTTGAACTCTTCGTTTTGCCAAAATATATCTTAAAACTCAATTTCAGAACTTTTGCTCAGTTTTTCTAAGAGAACTAATAACTTTATGGAAGATTTGAACACAAGACTCCTTCACCATCTTTTTGCTTCCTATGAATCTTATCCTTGGAGAACTACCTGAAAAAGATAGAAAGAAAAAAATTCTTTTTGTTGGAGGTCTTCCTCTATTTAAAGGGTCTTCTGATGTGAGAATGTATTTATAAGACTTTCTCAGCAAGGTTATAGAGAAGCATATTAAACTCTATATAGGACAATACAAAGTAAATAGTTTAGTAAAACTACAAAATCTCTTTAATTCGGGGATTCCGATAAATTGATACTCGGCAGGATTACCAATTTTGATTTGACGTAGGTAAGAATCCTTTTAGCTGGTATAGCAGGCTGGATACAGGTACTCATTAGTCTGATTTCAATTCTCAACCGCCAAATGCAATAAACAAAAGCTGCCAGAGCTATATGCCATGATATAACAACTGATAATTGGGAAGCAGACATGGACATAAGTCCTAGCTTGATGCTATATTAGGATCAAAGAAGAATTGATAATTAAAAAAAGAGTAAAAATACTTTAGGTAACTGGGTTTTTACTGTCACTAAGCATACCTTTCTGTTTTCCTTTTGGACTCTTTGTAAGCCTGCTTTTTGTCACTACTTATCACTTTTAATTAGAGGATATGTGTCAGTTTCTAATTGTTCAACAATAATTAATTAAATAGTACAGTAAAAGACAATACAAATTGCAAATAAGTCAAAAAAATTTGCAGGAAAAAAGCCCTAGGGGCTTGATCAGGCACCCTAAGGACAGGGAGTAGGTAGCCACCACCTGGGGCTCTTTTGTATTTTCCCCTATACTTACTGTCAAATTCTTTCATTTTAATAGTTTTTGTGATACACGACCTCTCAAAGGTGGTAGCTGGTTGGGTTGCGAACCACCATGAAGGAACGGGCTTGCCTAGCCACTCGAAGGCTAAGAGACAACTGGGCTAACCTTCTAGGGCCTTTTTTTTATTTTTTTGTTGGGTGTTTTTGTGTGCATGTATGCGTGTTTTCCCATCTCCCCCCACCACACCCCTCCCTCCCTGGTGGCCTACAATTTTTAAGTTTTCTGTAATTTTTTGTTTCCCCTTTTCCCTGTTGAATTATAATAGTATTTTTATTTTATCAAATTGATTATTATGGACCATTGGCAAGATGATGCTGTTTTCTGATTAGGAACCACAAGTAGTGATAAAACACGTTTATGCAAAGTGTCAGAAATAAGTATATACAGTGATATTTACTCTTAAATGAGAAAAGTTGGCGTTAGTGGCCTTTGTGCCATAGAGGCTGTATGTTGAGTTCAAAGTTGAGCCCATCCAACCTGTCCATAGTATGCGACAACTTATTCCAAGGAAGGCATGGGATAAAGGTATATGTTGGAATCAGCTTGTTATGCCAAATAATTTTCTCCCGACCCATTTTTTAGAGCAGTGTCTAATCTGATGACATGCATTTTTAATGGTGAATTTGCCAGATTCAGATGTTGCAAAAGTGACTTAAGGCTTTTGGTGCAATGGCTTAATACCATTTAGAATAGAAATGCCCTGCTAGATAGCCTCAAGAGGGAGGGACTAATTAGCACTCTTGGTAATGGCTTCACAATTCTTGGTACTCTATAGCTGCAACAGCCCTTAGCTTAAAGCTACAACTATGAGGACCTGATGTCAGCTAGATTTCATTCCAAAGAGCAATAATAAAACCATCTCTAACCTTCCAAGTGAACTATTGAGAAATTTGTCAAGGCAAACTTAACAACGGACCATTCAAATGGGGGTTTAACTACCAAAAAGCCTCTCTTCTTGAGAAGACAAGAATGGATCTAATCACCCAAATGCCCCTAAATCTGCTTTCAAACACGTTATATGTGCTTGAACTTGGCAGTTTCTTTCCAAATCTCCAATTTAGGGATAACAAGACCTCCTTCAACTTTTGGTCAACACATTATATTCCACCTGACCTTTGCTTTGGCTGAATCGTAAGGTCTTCCACTCCATAAGAAGTTCCTCATCAGTTCAATTTGTTTCACTGCTTTCTTGCGTAAGATAACATCACCTAATAAACATGCTTGGAAAACACAACAAAGGTGATAAGTTGTAATTTTCTAGTCTAAGATAAATCATAGAAGTTCAAGGCTTGATGTGCATTAAAATGTTTTCCACCAAAGCTTTGCAGCTTCCCCCCACCCCCAAAACCCAAACTCCCATAGACAAGATCAAAGGATCTCCTAAATAGCAAATGGGCTGTCTCTCTATACAAACCCCAAAGAAAAAAGAAAATCGGCTTTAATAGGTTTAGGCACATTACAGAAAAGAAGAAATATTGACTTTTATATAGACTTTTGATTTTCTCTAAATTTGGCCATAAACTTAAAAATGGATAGTGCTTATTGATTAAGGACATAGTTGATGTGTGACCTCCTCGAAAGATAAGGAGGTTGTATGCGATTCAACAATGCGACGTCCCTTAACAACCTCTAAAAGATTCTCGCCTCCAATATAAAAAAGACTGGTGTTGCGGTCATCTTGGCACAGCCCTCTAGAATTAGGAGAGGAACCTGCTAATTTATTGTTAGTGTTTAGGAAGAAATGAGGAGTGGATATGTACTGAAAATTGAGTAACTTGCATCGGAGAATTTCATTAAGAAAATTTTGATTGATGATGTCATAGGTATTCATGATAGCAGCGTTGATGGCTCAATAAGGACACCCCTTCTCTTGATGATATCTATGTACAAATTATTGGGCAAGGAAAACACTCTTAGCTATATTCTTATCAAGGATGAAAGTTTTATGACCACTTTTTCTTTGGTTAACCACTTTTTCTTTGGTTGCTAGAAGAAACTATGTAGCTTTTCTAATCTCATTGCTACATGAGATTGCTTTGAAGTCTACTATGGTAGAAGAATTTATATCATGTTTTGTATATATGAATAGATTGGTATGGAATTGTGATTTTGGGTTTCACTCCTTTTTCTGTGTAAAAGAGCTTTTAAAAAATGATATTACTATTTCTTAGAATTGGCGATTCTTGTTGTAAAGAGGAATTCAATTTTGCCTTTAAGGAGGTGGAATTGTGATTCCATTAAACTCTTATTGACTACATTAATTAAAAGTTATTTTTACCTTCAGCCTAATTATAATATCTAATAAATTAAGGGCTTGTTTGATAAATACTTCTACATATGAATTTAATTCCATTTTGTTCCATCCCATTCTGTAGCATTTCGAAACGCAGGAAATGTTTTATTGTTCTAGTTTTTCAATTCAATTTTGTTCTATTCCAATCCAATCTAGGCCATTCCTGCATACAAAGCTTAGCATTATAACTTTGAAATTTAAGATGATACACGTTATATAGTTCCTTCAACAAAAAACCGACAAGAGAAACTCTGTAATTGCATTCATGACTTTTGCTGCAGTGTTATGCCATGTTAATTTGAAGAGTGCGGGCTGAAAAACCTTCATGTCCAGGAGGGTTCCTTGAAGTGTGGGAGAAACAGCCTGAAAACTGAGGCTTTAAAACCATCCATGGTGAATTTGACCGAATTAGGGGCTAGAGCTTGCAAATGCTGCCAAAGAACCTTCCTTGAGACATCAAAATTTCAGTCATAAACAAGAGGTGGTACAAAATCCTTCTTGGCCCTTAGGTTGTGGCATACATAAGAATGATAGTATCAAGAAGATTCCTTTAGTACTAAGAATGCTTCATACACTTGGATCTCTTTTGCTTTCTAGCTTAGGAATTGACAACAAATTTCCCCTTGGGATTTACCCTCATCATATAGTGTTTCATTCAATTGGTTTTCTTGAGCTTTTGACATGCCTAAGAAAGAGAGATTTTTCTCAAAGCAAACTTTCTCAAATTCGAGCTTTTGATGGGGTCATTCAGACCACTGATGTTGCAGGACACAAATAACTTTATACTGAGACAAAGAGGGAATTAGGTTCCTTTGCCTCTTTCAAAGCACTTTCTTCTGCTACCTGAGGAGCTAATAGAGCTGCCACCACTTCCCACCACTTCTAGAGCTTCCACCAACTTCAGGCCCTTATTGTGTTTTGGAAAAACAAGGTGTCTCACCATCATCACTGGCATCCTCCACAGTCTCTGCTTGAGGTTGGACCGCCATAAGAAATAGGAGGTTCTTGTCTTCTATTACTTGATGAGATGGCTTAGTTCAGTTCAACTGAGTTCAGGTACAATTAAATCCATCTAAGGACTTGGGGGAGTCAGTTCTCCGAAATACCATGAGCGATGCCCACAGAACTTTGAGCAGCCTCTCAGGCACCATAACACAACCATATTCTTAGCCTTTCTATCATGTATAAGAACCAGATTTCTCATCTCACCATCAAGACCCAAAATCCTCTCTCACTGATTTGGTACCAGTCATTGCAATTTCAGTTTTAGATCTGGTTCATTTCTTTCTTTGGTAAATCTAACATGGATGTGGAGAAATTGGGAAATTTACGGGATATATTTTTTGATAGATTTGAGGGTACCTGATCATTTGATTGTGAAAATGCACAGAGAAAAAAGACATTGTGAATTGTATCCTTGTTAGATGTGGGAAATGTTCAAAAAATAAAAAATAAAAAATCCATCTTCTGTTCCATGAGGATAGGAAGACCCATCAGTTCCTAGAAGTATAAATAAAAATGTTTTTTTTTTTTTTTTCTTTTTCTGGGTTTTGTTTTTGTTTTTGCTTTTTGCATTTTTTTTTCACCCTTTTTTTTTTTTTGGTTTTTTTTTTTTTTATTTCCCTTTTGTTTGTTTGTTTCCCACCACCACCAGAAGAATATGGCTGCCTTATATACATAATTAGATTCATGTTAGCTGAGCATGTTTGGCCAATACAATGGAATGTACTATATGAGATTATATGCAAATATATGTATTGGGTCTATTTATATAATTATGCTGATATACCAAATATTTTTCTACATAAGAATATACATATTTTTTTATTATATTATAGAACTAGTTATATGTCCTATGTGATGATATATGTAGTAAGCCTGCATACCATGTAGCTATGAAGGTGGTGTATTGTGCAAATTGTATCACGTTTCAGATGACCAAAGCTCTACCTCTACTTCCATCCCCAAAGATCTACAGATGCCCAATCTGATAAGATGTTGATCTTTAAAGTTGGCTTACTAAACATGAATTGTAGTTATTTTCATAAATGGATTGATCACGTGACAGCTTCCTGGATCTTGGGGACAGATTCTGTCATCATACACCTTTAATTGTTTCTGCAATTCGATATATGATTCCATGAATGACATGTAATCTCTTTTTGCTGTCATTCCATTCAGATAAGGATGTCTATTTTACAAGTTTCTTTCCCTGGACTATGTTGCTTATTCTGAAACTTTACTAATCTGTGAAGGTTTGCTTAAAGGAATAGATTAGATATTCTTATGTCGGGTGAACTATGTCAAAGAGATAGTCCAACATATACAATATATACAAATCAATAATTTAGTAAAACTGTGATAATTTGATTTACTTTTCTTTCAAAGAGACATTATCCCTTTTAACAGATTTTGGTTTTGAAACAATATTGCAACTCTGTAGAAATCCTCCTCCTGAATGAATTGGTTATTCTAGTTCTTCTTTAGATCTAAGTAGGAGACCTATCTCATTGTGCTTCCAGAACCGCTGTCTTCAAAATATCATGTATGCCATCATATCCTTGATAGAGTTATTCGATTTGGGCATGCTTTTTTCCCCCTTTTTCTGCTGAAATGATTTGGACATGTTTAAATGAAAAGAACTTTCCTGAATGAGTCTACAGCTTAATAGCTTTTCTTCTTTCATTAAGCATATATACTTAAAGCGATATACTCATAGTATAGCATATATACTTAAAGCGATATACTCATAGTATAGCATATATACTTAAAGCGATATACTCATAGTATTCCAAGTATTTTGCCTCCGGTGTGCTTATGTCTATTCTATCTGCCCATGTTAGTGGTTGTTTAGGACTTTACATCATTATCAAAATATCGTGAGAAATAATTGTTAAATAAAAAAATCACGAGGAATATCGACAACGTGGAGTATTTGATTATAAAAAGAAAAAAAGAAACAAAAAACTAGACTATTTATCTATCTACAGCTTTGGGTTTTTCAGTAGGCTATTTGATTTTCTTATTTTGTTATTATGTGCAAACCGCCAATTAAAAGAAATGGTTCACAGTATAATATTTTGGATTTTCAGATCCCAAGGCACCCACAAGTGCAGCAAATGCTTAGTTCCCAAAATCTTGCTTTTCAGCAGCAGCAGCTGGAACTACTTCTTCGGAGACGTCAGGCATCTGGTCTTCGACCTGGCATGGATATGGATAAAATGCAGCCAATGGTCCAAGTGAAGCTTGAAAACCCACCAGATCATCCGATGGATAACAACACCTTTAACCCTGTTAATGTTAGGCATCAGCAGATGCAGTTTCGGCAGCAACAGATGGCTGCATTGTCAAATCTACCTTCTCAATCTCAATCTGGAAACCAATTTAGACAAGTGTCATCTCTTCAACTTCCCCAAATGCAGATGCAGTAAGAAAGATGCTTTTATTGTAAATCGTTTTTGACAATGGAATTGTACTTACGAACTTCTTTTGTCTGCAGGAATATGGGAATGGTCAGGGCTCCACCAGTCAAGGTTGAAGGTTTTCAGGAATTGATGGGGGGAGATTCATCCCTGAAACATGATTCAGATGAAAACAAGCTTACCTCTCCACCAAGCAAATAGTTCCATATTTAAATGTAGTCCTGATTGTTTGTGCATATTGAACATCTTCACTCATGCAAGCGTAATATAAGCCATGTACAGGGCATAGTAGCTTTACATCAGATAATAATCCATAGCTTAAGACAAAGCTATGGATTATTATAGCCCATCCCACCCGTGTTAGAGTACGATCATGCCTATGGCTTTATATAGATGAACCAAATTAACTTTTGTTTTCAGAGCAATCACAATTTTCTCTCCCATTCAAATCCTTTTTTCTGAGTGTCGATATTCTGGTAAGTTGTAGCCTAGGAGATGTGAAATGTGCAAGGGGTTGAAACGATGAGGGGATTCCTTAGATTGCTTTTGCTGAAGTTGCTAATACCCCTGAAGTATGTCTGTTAACTAACCGGTGACGGTAATGAGTTCCTCCAGGAGGATGCTGGGAACGACAACAAAAGGAAGACAAAAATAGGTAGTGAAGGAGGTTTTCTCAATTTTTTTTTTTCCTTCCGACATCGTCGCCTGTAATTCACCAATCATCTTGGGCACCTTTTGAATTGTCACTAATATTGGCTATTATTTATGTTGTTCCAAATGATGTCATCGAGGTTGATATTTTTTTTCCTTTCTTCTATGTGACGGGAAGTTGATAGTACGGATAGGGGAAAAAAAAAAGGATTAAAATTATAGTTCTACTACTAGGGTCTTGCAACGGTCCATTGGTACCATAGCGTGCATTTTAGTTGCTATAAAGTATGTATTGGTGGATTTCAGCTATTTCCATTTTCCCTGCTTCTGAATAGCGTTATTTCGGAGTAATTATTCTTTTTCTGGACTAGTTTGATCTTGGTTTATTGAATTGTCTCCTGTATATATGTAAGGATGCAATTGAGGTGTATATATGTAAGGATTATATGCAAGGATGCAATTGAGGTGGGTTTTGTAAAACTCCAATTTACTTTGATAGGGTTTGGCTTTTTCTAAAATCTTATAAAGTTTTATTTTTTATTCTTAGAACCTGATTTTTTAGGTTTATATAGGATTCAAAAGATCTTATAAGAAAGGATGTTTTAAGAGTTTATATGAGATTAATAAGGAATAGAAAAAAAAAAGTTAAATAAAATTATAATTATATTTATTGAATTATATAACATAAGATTTATATAAGATATGTATGTTGTATAAGTTAAGAATAAATATTTTTATTAATATATATATATTTTTTATTAGATTAGATTTTTTTTGTTAGTTTTTTTTTTTAATCATAAAACCTGATTTTAAATTATATAGGATTTTGAATTATATTTTAAAATATGATCTTAAATCCTATAATTTTATAGAGTTCCGTGCATTAGATATCCTTTATCTACTTACCTCATTGCATTCTTTTATATATATACGCCCTTCCATGCGGACACAGCATGTCATGAAGGAAATAAGAGTGTTTGGCGTGCAATATATTTAAATTTAAATTTTTTTAAAATAATAGATAAATAATTACTATTTTTTTTGGCTAAATATAATTACCATTATAATAAAAATTATATTTAGGTATTATATAAAGAGTAGTAATAATATGGGATCAGTAAAAGATTTTGGTAATTTGAGTGAAATGCTTCTTTTTAAATTGGGAAGTTGCTTAGAAAAAAAAAGTCACTTAAAATATTTAAACAATTTCTTAAGTATCCGACTAATAAGCATATTCTTAACTAAGCCCTAACAAGTGTAAGATGACCAATGTTCCGTTCTTCTCGCAAATGGAACAATCAAATTAAAAAGGATGGCCAAGTGTCATGGATACTGTCGTCTCCCATACTAACTACTTAATCAAGCACAAAAAGGTCCTTTTTTTTTTTTAGTTTTATATAAATATGGATTCTTTTTTGAAAAATATTATGAAAAATAGGTGTTTTGAAAAATATTATTATTATGGTATAGTGAAGCACCTTCACTTATTTTTTTCAACTGAAGATGCATATATTTTAGCTTTAGACTATTAAATTGAAGACGCATGTGATGCATACGCCTTCACTTATCTATTTATTTTTCAATTGAAGGCACATGTAATACATTCTAAAGACGCATAGATTGTATGCACCTTCAGTTATTTTGAAACACCGAAAGCACATGTAATCCATGCACCTTTAGTTTAATTGTTTATGACAAAAAGCGCAGCCATTGCATACGCCTTTAGTAGACAACATATATATTAAGTAATGAACTTCTAACCATAAATTGTAAACTGAATGGAAAGTTTAATACAGAAATTGATTGCATAAAATTACAGTTGGTGAAATACCTCAATAAAGATAGCAAGTAGGGAAGAAATCAGTGTATATAAAGATCATCCAATGATCATATGAGTTGGTTATAGGAAAAAATAATTGGAAATTGTAATGCTTGGGTAAATAAATAATGCATTAGACTGCAATCTTTATTGACAAGTAAATTATATTTCAAATAATCAGTATATACACAAAATGTCAATACAATGGCCAAAAAAGAAGAAAAGAAAAAAAAAATAGACAAAACATATTTACTTTCGCTTATATCATGCAAAGGTCCTCACGATACAAGAAAGAAATGAATGCCCCCATCTATCCTTTGATTGCATAGATTGAGGTGGTAGATCATCGAGATTAAGTTCCTTAGGAGGAATTAGGTCGATCGGAAGGGCCGGATGCAACTAAGTGATACCTTCCCTTATGGATGACTGTGTGGTGGTGGAACGTCACTTTTGAAGTATTGGTAGAGTGGCAAGATCAAGATGTTGCTGCAATTCGAGAGTTATGTAAGAGTTAAATTCAGCCTTAGAGCTAGATTCGACTCTCGAAGTGAAGGCAACTCTTGATTCAGGGATTGTGTTGTATCTCTCACTGATCTGTCTTAGGTCAACGGAATGATGCCTATGTGGTGGGATATCGTCACTGAGGTTTGCTTGATGACTTCTCAATTGAGTCCTACTTACTCGAACTCTGGCTCTATTAATAGGTGGTGCACAAGGAGTCGGTACATCCTCATTCGCAGGTAGTCCTTGCTCCTTACCGTAGTCTACTTAGGGTATCTCATGTATGCCCTCCCATTGTGAGTAGAGAAAGAGGCCACTATACTGCTCAATAAAATGAAGCTCCTTATTTGCAATACCTAGTGTTGTGGGATAGTTAAGTGCCAATCATACACTCTTGAGCGAGTTTACCTAAAATAAGTAGAAAAATAGTTATTAGTATACATGATAGTAAGTATATATGAGTGTAAAAAACTAATGAACGATTTTAGATGTACTTACTAGCCGATCGGTGATAGCTCCTTAGTGTGTAATGTAACGCTGGGTGATCTGTCTGTACCACAACCATTAACTCTCATTGACCCCTTAGGGACCTTGGATGTGTACTAAAAATCCATGTCTTTGTCCCCAAGCTTGGATGTATGTAAAGTGCATGTTGATCCAATTAACATCTATCCTACCTTGAAGGTCTAGTTGGTAGGGCGACTTAAAGGTGTTGACCTCCTGTGGGGGGTACTGATATCTACTAGACTGTTGAACGACACGATCTGAAGAACATCACTTAATGATTTAGAAACATATGAGTGGTACTCAAGTAGTCTAAATGTGTCACCCAACAACATAGAAGTGAGACAATAACTACAGCAACTCCTTCGTATAAGGCTCCCAAACAACCTAACAAGCACAAAAAAGAAGAAACAATTAGTGAAACAACGAAGGTTAGCACTTACTTCCGATAGAAGGACAATAAAGAGGATAACTTATCATATAATGCCTGTGGCATCGTCTACATGTGAAACGCTATGTGATATGCATTTACTACATGCATCGGATGTTGAGTAGTATCTTGCACCACCCTTTATCTAGTCACTAATGGCTTATTTCCATTGATAAACAAACCTGTATCAAATAAGAGCGGGTAGGGGCGGGGGGCGGCATGTGGGAATTTATCCTAAGCTCAAACCTAAAGTAGAATTGTGACCCCTCCAAGCTCATGAGAGTCAGATGGTAAGGTAAAGCATAGCTGTTTATACAATCATGCTAAGTAAGCGCTACCTTAGTTAAACTGCCTAGCTAGAGAGAAATCCTCTAGTAATGGTAGGAACATTAGGTCAATAAAATTGGAGGATTTATCTATAAATATGAATCTTTCTATCAGGCTAAGTTTGTACGCACACATGTATTGTCAGACCGTCTTATTGTTTGCTCCATGGGGAACTACCCGGAAGTGCTCCTGTAACCATGTTAGAGATAAACAAGCATCTTTCATCCAAGCAGGCTTCACACCTAGCAGTGTCTCCCCTATGTCAGCCCATCTCTCCTCATCATCCGTCTTTGTTCAACTTACTACTACAAAACCCTTAATTAGAAGTTTGAGTTGGACCTCAACATCTTGTAATGTGATGGTCGCCTCTCTAGTGGGTAGGTGGAACATGTGTGTCTTAGGCCTTCATCTCTCAACTAGAGCTATAATTAGAAGCCAGTCCAATATAATAAATGGAAGCTTTGCAACTTCCTAAAACTTAACCTCCTGTACCTAAAGCTTCACCCTAGGATGTATAGCAATATCTTGCTCAATCTTACATAATGACATCTTGTTGTGCCGCACTTGTAGTGCATAGGCAACCTCCTACACAAATATTCAACAAAGTTAGCAAGTAACACATCTTTAATGAAAAACTTGATTGTAAATGATAATGACATTACTTACCGTATCCTCTTAGATAGCCTATGAACAATGACTAGCCTACTTAGTAAGTATGTATATATTAATAGGTCTTGGCTCCATTTATCTTGCGAACACATAAAAACATGTTTAGTAGACAAAAAAATAAAATAAAATAATGTGCATCTCATTATACAAATGCATGCATTATAATGTAATGCCTAAGTAGAAAAGAAATATGTACTAGCCTTATTAATCTTCGGATACCTTTTCCTATTATGTCCTTCCCGCCCCCATGTGTTGCATTTAGTTTTGTTTGACTGCTCTCGAACGTCTATTTCCATGTGATATTGCTTACACCTAGGTTTACTTTTCTTTCGTAATAAGTCATTGTTTGGGTAGAGATAAGGGAAGTTAACCCATGGCCAGTTCAATGCATCGCCAATCGGGTAGAAACGAGCTTGGTAAAAATCTACTTGGTTTGCTTAATTATACCATGGTCATATTGCCAATTTGCTGTCCACCTTCATGCTCGTAGCAGCAGCACATGCATAAGAGTAGGGGATCCTATATATTTGCCACTTTTGACAAGTGCATGTACAAGCCCTAAAGTTAATTGTATGTTTCCTTCCTCCTCCCTTTAAGCTTGTCCTTGTCATTTGATTGCTAGTTAAAATGTTGAAAAGATCGTTCTGGAAGCTAAATGAAATGACTTTATGTGCACTTGCTCGCCCTTTCCACGTTTCATACATCTTTGTAATGTAATCAATGTAGATCTTGCTGCCTCATTGGTGTCCTTATGCCTCTTCTCCTAATAGGTGATACGTTTGTAAAATATCTTCTTTACTAATGTAGCGATGGGTAATCCACGCGTTGATTTCAAAACGGAGTTATAACTCTTGATAATGTTTAATGTCATATATCCAAAATGGTAATATCCATCATATGTAAGCATCCACTTATCCAAATCAATATTGTCGAATCACGCGGGAGCATCCTCCTTAGCCTGTGCCAACTTCTCCATGAAACATTTGAATTTCCTTTCCTATGCTCAAACACCAGCAAACCATACAAGTTTCTTGGACAATTGGTTTTTGTGGACTGTGCTGAAGTTACTAATAATGTGCCACAAAGAGTATCTCCAAACTGCAAACAGTAGCTGCCAGCCTACTGATGGTTCCTTGTACTTAGAATTAATACCGGATGCGTTGTTGGATATTAGGCATAAGGTTTCCCCTTTCTGGTTGACTACATGCACTTTAAGCTTTTGTAGGAATCACCCCTACATTTCTGCTGATTTTGTGTCAATAAGAGCAAAGGCTAATGAAACTATTGAATTGTCCTTATTCATGTTATACTATACCAACGACTTATGCCCATACTTTCCATATAAGAATGGACCATCAATACATACAAGGGGTCGATAGTATTTGAAGGCTTCTATACATGGTCCGAATGTCTAGAAAACTCACTTGAACTGGGACTGACCTTCCTTTGGAGAATTACTCCAACCCCAATCTACCTTTGTCTTCGGATTTGCTCAATTTCATTGCATTTAATAGTCTCAGCAACTTATTATATGACTTTTCCTAGTTACCGTATACCATCTCAATAGCCTTCCACTTGGCCTCGAAAACCCTTCTATTGCTTATTGTCTATTCGTACATATTTTTCATGTTAACTACAAGATCAAGTATCTTAACATTAGGGTTTTTCCATACACTATTGATGAATAACCTAGCCATTATATTGCTATCGAGCTGAGGATGATCTTGGTTCATCTTCGGGTTCACATAAGTTTACAGACCCTCTAAAATTGTTATTTCTAAAAGACTCTCTACTTTCTTCAAATAAGCTCATAACCTCTACTTATAACCCTATTTTTTCTTGTTACAACAAATTGAGTATACAATTGGTTTCAAAATGTCCAAATGAAAATTACAGTGGTTCTTTAGGTGGAACGGCTTCACTGCATTTATGAGAGCCTTCTTCATATTGAAATGCATACTAACACTTAAGTTATTGGAACTGCTAATGTTACTGCACATTTCATTAATATCTCTCTTCAATGTTACGTAGTTGCTGCCATCATACTGGCTATTATAAAATGGGGCCTGTCGGGCTTTCTCCATGAAATGGTCAAATCAGTACACTACTCTTGACAACATATGGTCTCATTTAGGCCTCTCCCAAATCCTCAATATGGTCATCTTCGAGGCCAACATCATCTTCATCACCATCTTCATCTGCCTCATCCTCCCCATCATCGTCGACATTTTTGTCCATGTGCATTCTCTTTACATATGGATCATAAGACTTTTCGTGTTTGATAATAAGACCCAATGCTTTGTTAAGCTGCTTTTTTGTAATATTCACATACTCGTACTAAGAGGGTTTATTTGACTAATCCATGTTTATTTACTTTACACTAGTTATTATTGAATGTACATTGGGATCCAGACGGGTCAGATTGTCTGGCTCATGCATTTCATACTTGTCTCGGGCACTTGATTCGCAAATGTGCCTTATGTACACTTCTTGAATGCTTAGTTCCCCAAAAAACTCAGCCATTTTAATGAAATTCTCAACATCCCCATCATCTTTAATGACCATCAACTTGCAGGTAACTCTAGCATCATGGAATAATGGATGCTTGTGCATGAGTTCAATACCACTCGAGTCAACTCTGGCACATCCAAAAATTCTCTAACTGAAATGAAAGAAGTTTGAATCCTTCTTAATCTTCAACTTCTTAACAGACTTCTTACCATACTTCGACCCTCAGCTACCCATCACAATATTTCCATTTGCATAGACGATAACTTTTACGTAATCTGCTATTTCCACTTTAGTAATGCCATGATGAATCGGATATTTAGATGGCATTAAAAACTTTATGTACACATCAAGTGACAACTTTATAAAATGCACTAAGTCATCTCGTTAAGTTGCATCACGACAACTTAATTTTAACTTAGTAATTCGACCCAACACATTACAAATGCCAATATATATATATATATTCCACCTACATTCCAAAATTTTTCATACCCACATTTGTATAACTTATCTACCAAAATACAAAAAATGCCTTAATTTAAACAAAATATAATAAACTTTCATGAAATATCAATAATTTAATAACTTACAGTACATCTATGACTATGAAATATATGTAATAAAGTAACATTTTTTTTTTCTAAAAAACAATTGCATAATGTGGATTACCATTAAGATTAAAAAAAAAAATCAAGTTATGGATTATTACCTATTTTAAACATACATTAGCATTAAAAAATGGTTTTTTACTTTGACTGTGGGTTTCCTCGCGTTTTTTCAATGTTTTATAAATTTCAAAAATTGATAGGGTAAGAATGAAGTTTGGCTGTGTATATTAGGGTATATATATGTGGTCTACTAGAGGCATCTGCAGTGGCTATGCCTTCAGTTATAGACAATTAAATTGAAGGCACATGGACCATATGTGCATTTAGTGTTTCAAAATAACTGCATGTACCTTCAATTGAAAAAAAAAAATGTGTATGCGCCTATACTATGCCATATTGGTAATATTTTTCAAAAGCAGCCTTTTTTTTTTTTGCAATATTTTTCGAAAAAGGACTCGTATTTGTATAAAACTCCTTTTTTCCCTCCCTTCATTTCACACAGAGGCTGTAAAATGCTTGTCTAGGGGAACTTCTGTAATAGATCTAGCCAAGACTATGTTTTGCAATTTTGATGAAGAGTAGAAATTGAAGGAAATTGGTGAAAAAGGAAAAGAAATGGAAGAAGATATAATTTCTATTATTTGGATATAGAAAGTAGCAATGGACATAAATTGATGGAAACCAATAAAAATATTTATTTAACTTGACTAAATTATCTTTTAGCTAAAAAAATAAAAGAAAATGACTAAATTACGCTTTTATGTTTAATGAGCTAGAGGGGAAGGGGAGGGAGAGAGAGAGAGAGAGAGGAGAGAAATGCAATGGATGACAGTATAGAAGATCAACTGTAATTTTTTCCTAGATGAAAATGGTGAAGGCTTTTCTCAAACGAAGAAGAAGAAGTTATAACTTAATGATAATTTCTCCTTTTCTACATATTTCTCTCTAAATTTAGGGTCTGTTTGAATTGTCTTTTTTATTTTTTTTTCTTTCTTTATATCTTACCTATATCTTGTCTATATCTTATTTATATCTGTTTAAAATTGACTGTTTATAAAATTATCTTATTTGTTTTTGTTTGAGGTCATTTGTTTAGGAAATTAGTTTTTCAATATGGTCATTTGTGTAATTATATCATTGTTTTTTTCACATCTATTTGTTGTTAAGTAAGTCTATTAAAGTAAACATTGAGCAATTGCCAAACAGATATGGAGTAGACAAACCAAACACAACCTTAGAGAGAAAAAAATGGGGCTCTTGAGTGGAATTCTTTTTGCTTGTTTCCACTTATCAAAACATATGCTTTCTTTTCATTTTCTTTAATTTCTACTAAGAATAGAAACTGACTAATGCTATATTGACCAATTTTCACTATCCATTTATTCCCATCAAATAAAAGCCATTTACTCCTTCTTGTTATCGTCATTGTTTTTAAATAATGTTAATGAGAAATAATAACATTTGTAACCTATAAAGTTGATCACACCCATTTCATTCTCTCCCACTTCATTTGCGATATCTTTTAACACATGTATTTGAGACACATTTATACATCAATAGATAGAAACATTATATAGATTTATACATGTTGGGTTTCAATTAGGATTAATTGCAAATATACATTACTTTATATGCATTTTAACTCCTTATCTTTAAAAACTAGGTGCATCTAAACTCATAAATGAGTATTTCCTCCTTCATTTTACACTTTTTAATTTCAATTTTATTTTTTTTAATCTAAGGGAAAACTAGTAAACTAGACTTTAAAACAATGATATTCCAAATATTTATGATTCTAAACTGCTTAATTTTAAAGATGAGGGGTTGAACCTATATGAAGTATGGTGTATCTACAATCTACCCTTACATTCAATATGTATGTGTAGATAAGGAGATCTAATTGATACAGTCACATGCGTATGGCATACATCTTGCGTATCACTTGGTCTCAGATGAGCGATATAGAAATGATATGTAATGACTTGAAAAGAATACCATGGAAGAGAAATAGGTAGTCTTAGAATCTTGAATACACAAGTGACAAAAAAGTAAGTAGTAGTTTAGGTCCCCAACATTGCAATTTTTGAGAAATTAAGCTTGTTTTTCATCTGACTGATTGTTTGATTTTTGAGATTAAAGCTTCTATAGTAGAATAGTATTGCTCTATTCTATTGGTTGTGTAAATTAGAAGGCATTGCTAAGTATTTATAAATTCTTCATTCAATGACATATTGACGAATAATATGAAGCTTTAATTAATCAAGAGTTGTTTTGATGAGTTTATAATGAGCTAAAAGTTATAGTCATCTTTTTAATTGTATGAGCTTACCAAAGAGAGGATGAAAGCAAAAAAACTAGTCAAACAATCCCCACTTGTCAAACCAAATCTCTATAAATCATCGTAAGATATGGACTAAACTCTCTATACTCTATTATTAGTCTAAAGAGTAAAGCCCATTTTAATATTGGGTGTAACTTAATATTCGCATATGGTTAGTTTAACCCCTTTACATATGAACATATTAAA
Source organism: Lumnitzera racemosa (assembly GCA_024138005.1). Taxonomy (NCBI): domain Eukaryota; kingdom Viridiplantae; phylum Streptophyta; class Magnoliopsida; order Myrtales; family Combretaceae; genus Lumnitzera; species Lumnitzera racemosa. The sequence goes on from JAMXBC010000008.1 coordinate 36,471,749, forward strand.
TGCTAAAAATCTTACATGTATACATATCTATTAATATAAAACTATCTAAGTTATTAAAACACATTGTTTTGGCAAATAATAATAATAATAATAATAATAATAATAATAATAATAATAATAATAATAATAATAATAATAATAATAATAATAATAATAATAATAATAATAATAATAATAATAATAAAACAAAAAATAGCACAATTTAATCTTCCATGAAAGAAATATTTATTCTCAAAACTATGATAATTAAAATTAACATAGGTGAGTAAATTTGGGTTTTGAAACAAATACGTAAAATTTAGAAGGATAAATAATAATAGGATTATGAAAACGAATAACTACATAATGGAATAGAAATATTACCTAAGTGTATATTTTTAAGTCACGTTTAGTATGTATGATAATATCGAAGGATAAGATTTATGTACATACATATTTGTTGTTATAAAATGACAATTTATTGAACACATTGTTAATTTAATCTTCCATGAAAAACAATATTTATTTCAATATAAGTGAAAATGAAAATTAAAAGGGGTAAGAAAATAGTTTTTAAAGTAATAGTTAGTTTATATAGAAATTTAAGGATGAAAATATTTTGCATACATACATATATTAATGAAAAAAAAATTAAATAAATGCATATATATTGAGATACATTTAATATGTAAAAATACAATAAGGACTAACAATATTATATACATAAATATATATTACTATAAAATGGTTTATCTTAATGGAACATGCTACTAACTTTATCTTCCATACAAATTAATACAATGTTTGCTACCAATTCTATTAAACTATAAAAAATAAATAAAAATGTAAAAATCTATGAATACATAAGTTAAATAGAAATATTACATAGATGTACATTTGTTGAATCATGTGTCACACCCCAAACCAGAGAGTCGTATTAGCCTCGCCATGTAAATCAACCTGAACTAGAGGATAGTTACATTAGTTACTAACGTAAGTATATTTTACACAAGGCGTTTACTATTTCCTCGCTTTGAGTTATCCAATTTTGAGCCAAATAGATATCAACTTGTGATGTGATACTTCAAAATAGCTTTGAAAAATAAATTTGTGGCTTAAATGATTAAGAAAATTAAGCTTTACAAATCTTTAGAGTATGACATTTTAATTTCAATAAAAAATTATAAAAGTAAATTGATTTGAGAAAATAAAATGATTAATAAAGGGCTTATAAAAGATCACACATTAATAGAGCATAATAATGGTATCCATATTTGAAAACTAGAGGGTCACTAGTAGAGGCCCTATTTGTAAAGCCAAAAAATAAATAAGAATATAATCCATTAGTCTTAAATCTCACTCCCTAACTTCGTTCTCTAGTTTTCATGAAACTTGGTGTAATACTAGTGATTGTACTAGAAACTTGCAAAACAACTATAGAGGAGTGAGTGACAACTTACTTAATAAGTAGGACAGAGATAATAGCACATATCAATTAATAAGTAACTAGGATTTTCAAGTAAGGTGAATTAGATGCAATGCATGTTTAAATAAATGTTATCATATGACATTGACTGATCGTTGTAAGATTAGAGAAATTTAACTCACTTTAATCTAATTTTTGAGGAGTTTGACATTGCGTACTTTACGGATTGAAACTAAATCGGGGCTTATGCAATGGAGAAATAGGCTCTACCTGAGAGTATCTTTGAACCATGGTCCCCAACCATGTTGCAAACTCCTGTCTTGTCACTTAATTTAACTAAGAGTGGGGAAAGGACCATTTGTGTTATTCTCATTTAAGGGTTTGTATTTGGCTCGAAAATCCTAGGCGTTTCCCCTAGGGGGTTATAATGCAGGTCTTGTTAGAAGTTAGGTCAAGTTTGAATTAGTTTTCCTCTTAAGGTGATTAAGGAGTTTCACGCAATTCAATCAATACAATACTATAAAGCAATCAATATATAAAGTCTAGCACTCCAAAATAGCAATATAATATCCAAGCACATGCGCTGTACACACATAGGCTACTAACTTACTATCACAAACAAGACACATAGTATAGTCTCTAAGTATTCTCAAATAATACTCCAAAGTACGATGATGTACTAATCTCACTTACCTGGAACTTAATTACTCGCTAACTTGGTTGTTCACTTGTCTTTGTGGATGATCCCTTAATGTTTATCTTGATTTTATTTTATCTTTTATAAATTAGGAAATATTGCTAATTTACTCGCTTACAGTGGAATTAAGTTAAGTAGTCATTGGTTCATTAGCCTACACCTTAAGTATTGGAAGTTTAAAATAGTATTATAAATTTATGTTACCTTCTGAGCTATCCCTTACATTAAGATTTCCTTGAAATATTTACTAGAGAAGCTTCTAAGATATCCTTTGCAATACTTATGTATTGAAGCTCACCACAGATTCATCCTCTACTTCAATCTCTAAGGTTAGTATATCTCTAAGATTTTCAATAGACATCATCTGAACCAAGTTCTAAGTTAAATCATTCTTGAAGTTCTTAAACTAGAAGCTTCTAAGTTATTTTCTAAGTCATATCTTGGTTAAGGTTTCAATAGGCTTATCCCTTGAATCATCTTAGGACTCTTTTAACTACTTAAGATTTCTTATGAATTACCTTCTAAAACAACTTCTGAGTATGTACATATCCACAATTACCTCAAATATTATTCTGAATTACCTTCTAACTAAGTTGTTGCATCTACTATAATTTAAATCTCTTCATGGAAATCCTTAAGATATCATCCATGTTCAATCAGCTTAATAATTTTAAGGAATCTACCATTTGAACTATCCTTTAAGACCTACAATTTTGGAGTTCCAACAAATGCTCCTTTTGACTTAGCCTCTAAGGTTCCCTTATTTCATCATTCGTTCATACTCTTACCTTTGATTTAGCTTCTGATAAATATCTAATAAAACTTGTGCTCTTTAACTTCCTCTTAAATATCCTCTAACTTTATTATTTATAACGGTTTAAGAAAATCATCCTTTGATTAAGCTTTTGAATACCCTTCTCTTATATATTATTCATAAGTCTTGCTTTTGACTTACCCTCTAGGTACCATTATAGTGAAAAACTCATTCATAGAATCCCTTGAGTTATCCTTTGCCAAAGTTCAATTTTACATACACTTTGTTAATTCATCCACTTCCATCCCAAACTCCATTCAAACAACCAAAGTAACGCTCCACTCCATACTTCATAGCAAACATCCAAATTCCCTATATAACATAGCATCATTCATTAATTTGTTCAATTCCCATACTACTAAACTGTTCACATAAGTGACACATACTTAATTTTGGTAATTTCTCTCAATAGAACCCCTTCTAACAGCACCGGTACAATACTATATACTTCAACAATCAGTAGACCTTAGAATCCAAGTGAGGTCTTTAGGAAAAATATAATAGTTTTTACCAAAAACACCATTTTAATTATAATTTAAGGTTAAAAAATTCATAAAAAATATAGAAAATAATTTTGGGAAAAATATTTTTGTAGCATTCTAGTATAAACATAAGAAGGTTTATAGAAAAATTTTAGAGTCAAAACTACGTCATAAGACTTGTTTATTTCAATATCAAAAAGTGTTTAGTTTCATCGATTTCTTAACTACGTATATTGTATCAATTAAATTTTTACAAAATAATATTTTTCCCACTTTCTACATATGAAAATAGTTAGAAATAAATTTTTCTTAAATTTTTATATTTTTAGTAATTTTCAGAAATTTGGCCTAAAAATGGAGTGGCCAAAGCTCCTCTTTCTAGTAAGGGCTGCCACCTTGTCAACTAGCCTAAATGCAGCCTCCCTTATACTTCTTTAAGCTTTATTTACATACTAATTTTTGTAAATTTTGCTTAATTTCTTTCTTAAATCTTCAAGCCCGGAGTTTAATTTTTTTAGATCCTCCTTTGCTTATATGAAACTTTGAAGAGTGTTTTCAGATTTTTCAAAACTATTTCAAGTGTAAAAATGATCTCTCTCCCCCCGCCCCCCCCCCCCCCCCCCCCCCCCCCCCCCCCCCCCTTTAAAATTAGAGCTTTTATATGTCCAAATGCATGCCTGATCTCACTTAATTCGTTAACACTTGTTATATTCAGCTTTATATGCTTACACTATCTACATCCAATTGCCCTAAGTGATTTTGTGACTTTTTTTTTTATGAATTTAATTAGCTTATTTTGGCTTAAAATGCTATTTGTCAGGTATTTTAAGATGTATAAACATAAAAATTATATATGACACACACATACACACACACATACATATATATGTTCCATAATAATTTTATTATATATATTATTTATCTCTAAAAATTTATGAACTAACAGAATCTATTTTATGCATTTACAATAAATAATACGTATATAGTTAAATTACAATATTTTAGCGCTATTATTATTATTTTATCATATTTTTAATATCTGAGTCTATGGGGTGTTCTTGACTAATGTTTTATGTTTGCTTGTAAATTTGTAGGTCATTCAAATTTGTTTCACTCTGCCTTAAATTACTTGCTTGAATGACTATGTGAACTTACGAGGCTTACATTTCCAGACTTCAATATTCATTTAGATGTTTTTATCAAGATAATATGATCTATCCTTACCCTTATCTCTAAGTAATCACATCTCAATCTAGTGAATTTGTTTATCAAGTACCAGAATGAGTTGCTCTTCCATTTGAGCAATCTTTGTTTAAGTCTATTATTTTTATTGTCAATCAGTTCAGCTTAAGGCTATCTCTTTATGGTACTTTCACATATTTCACATTTTAGAGATTTACCTATTCAGTATCCGTATGAATAGTTCCTTTAGTGCATAATCTTATTGTAGGTCCATTGTTTTAGCTCTAGTGTTGTGGTTGCATTCTTCATACATTTAAATATTGTCACCATGTAACATACTTCTGTAATATTTGAATCTTCTAAGCTTGTGATATTGAAGTATGATACTGGAGAGACAAGGACATGGACCAGTTTCCAACTTTTTAACTGACACAACATGTGTATTTGACTCAAGGACAAAGGGTTCCCAGAAATGGCACAAGACTAGTAACATACAAAGGATTTAGTAGGAGAGATATAAGAATTACAAATTTGCCATCTTCTTCTTACTTATTCATATGTACCAAATTTACAACCATCATCTTCTAATCTAGTACATTTGTTTATCTCCTATTTGCTTTCGTAACCAACATATAGTAGGCAACTTTAATGACCATTCCATAATTTATTCCTGTTGTACCAAAAGTATTACATCAATTTACTTTAAACATTTACACTCATGTATTCATTGTAACATTCTTTTACTATCTTCCTAATTCCATTTATCTTTTACTTAATCCTAATTTCATATGTTCATCAAAATCCTCTTTGTATTATTTCCAAATTATAACTCTAACAATTTCCTCTTCTAATTATTTACTTGATTTATTAAGTTTCCGATTATTTCTTCAATCTATCTCCTTAATAAAGTTTACTTTCATCAAAATTTCCCTTTGTAATAACTTATCCCTTCTATTGAATAGATTGATCTAAGTCTTTAGTTGTAACTTAACCATGTCCTTTACTCCTTATTACCAACTATTTGACTTCCTTAAGCATCTCATATAGGTGTAGTACATGTATTACTATTCCTATCTATCCACTACGTATGATAAATATAAAATCCATGATAAAGAGTCTTTTTTTTTTTCTTTACTTAGAGCATACATCATTTACTATCCTAGGTAAATTCACATGTTAACCTTAAACTAGAGAGAGTTTATCTTTGGCATCTATTTCAATCTTTGTCTATTCATTTCTATTGCCTTATACATCATTCTTCATACTATCTTGATTAATATCTTTCTTAAGATATCTCATAAGTTTATCACTCTATTAATCTTCCAAAAATCTTTTGTCTTACATCTTTTCATGATCTAGCTTCTATCTTTTAATTAAAGTTAATTGTGTCTCCTTCCGTTGCTCACAAATCCTAAATGTTTTCATTTTATCTTAATTTAAGTTATTCAATTTTCAATTTAAGTTAGCTTGTCTTGAAGTATCAAGCCATCTTGATGAATTCAAGAGGGTCATAGATCTTCTAAAATCAAAGTTCCTGATGTTACTCTTTATTGTACTTTTGTCACCTAAGCATTCTCTTCAATCATTAAATGTTACAGTAATGTCCCTATTGCTTGGGTATTTACTTCAATTTTCCACTATCTAACTTCTGGTAGTTCTATCATCCCTAGGGTTAACACTTAGTCATTCTTTAAGTATAGAAATACTTACAAATGAGTTTACATTTTCCAATCATTTTCCTAGGTTTCTAACTATTTCACCAATTCAATATCATCCTTTTGAATATGATACTTTATCCTATATTTCATCACATATAATTCGCAAGTGATGCACCACTTAATCTCAATTAATTATTTTAGGTAGAACTGTCCTATTTTTGTCTGTAAAAGTTCCATAAGGTACATCCCATTCATTTCTCCTAATCTCTACATAACATCTTTAGTTAATATGTCTTTGCATATAAATACTACTGATGAGATATCTCTTGCACACAAACTTTTTATGCATTCAACATTGTAGCTCGACATAGAATTTAGGTCATTGAACTATTCTTCGAGTTATTACTCCCTTTTGAAGCAAAGTCACAGAATCTCTAACAATATATCCCTTATTAATGTTTTTGGTATTCACAATTTATTCATTCTAATCACATCTGGTATATTCATAATAACATAGAAATATCTCCTATGATACCTAAGTTCTTTCTTATAAGTAATAATAATAGATCTATATCTATAATATCATGTTATTTTGGTAGTTTCTTGATATCTCCTGAATTAGAAAGTAAAACAAAAGGACACTTGCTATGAGTCATATTTAAATACTTATTTTGGGTAGTTTATAGCCTTAAGTTCATCTTTATATACATTTTAAACTCGTAGTCCATTTGATGTCACTCAAAATCATATCTCTGTAACTTTCAAGTTTCAATTCCATGATCCAAGAGTATACATTAGAATTTCATATTTATATCAAAAACAGATTCATATCAGGACTTAGTTTTATATCGTAGAAGAATCACATTAAGAATGAACTTTGTACAATACATATACATTGAAATATCACATTTTTCCTTTTTCCTAAATACATTACTTCCACATACTATTTTGGTCAACTATTTCTAAGATAATGCTAAGAGAATCGAAGCACAACAAAGGATATCAAATACATTAAAACAGTAGAAATTCTTCTCATAAGTCACACTTTAAGCATGTTAAAGGTAATTATGCTTTAGTCTATTTCACTATCAAAGGAGTTATGCTTCCAAAAATTATTTTATCCCACTAATTCTTAACTTACATATTACCAAGCCTTAAAAAAAAAATGTCACAACACCTTGTAGAAATCAATTCATACTCATTCTCCTTCATCATTATCATTTTAATTTACAATCTGTACATATTCATCACATACTTTAGAGTCTTATAATACTTGCACCTATATACAGTTTATTATTATTATAATCATTCTCTATACTAAGTCCTTTCCTTTTATTTACTTCATTGACTCCTACATGAATCTTCACTTAAGTTTGAATGAAAATCTTCTCGTAAAGTTTGATATGCAGCTATGTTTCCTTTTATACATACATATACATATACTACTTCTTGATTGGCTTATTCATTTAATTATCTTTGCCTTATCCTTAGTTGTTATTTTATCTAAATTAATGTCAAAATCTTCTTTAGGTTCTCATTTAGATTCCTATTATGTACCTCTTAAAGTTCCTTTAACTTTTACAAGTATGCTTTCTCCAAACTTGTATTTTTAATATAATTTCTAACTCTTTTTTTTTTCCTAGTATCTTTCATTTAACTATCAACTATAAGACATATTTTGCAATATGTATTTATGATCCTACCAAAAGTATGGAATATCCTCTAATTAACCTTATTATTCTACAATAGTTAGTCTTCAAGTTTATCTTAATCCTTTACTCAATCCTTTGAATCAGATTTTATTGTGTCCTCTAAGTCAAGTCATGCTTTACTTATTATTACCATAAGCTTAAGCAATCCATACTTTACAATTTAACCATGACTACATTTCAGTTTTTACTTACACCCCAACTCTCATTTCAATCCTTCTTAACATACCTCTCACCACTTTTCTCTAGTCTCCCCTAAGCTTCTCAAATTATACATCCTTCAATTTCACCAATAGTGCAGTAGTTCAACAGATAATTTAGTACCACTTGACTCTATAATTCTTAACAACTCATAAATCTCTATGTGCATTATAATATGAGCATGGAAATCAATTTATTTAAACTTAATGATTGCTATTCAAATATGCAAAATAATCATGAGAACTAAACCTACCTTTACCAACTAAGATTCACTCAATATTCCTATATCCTTCAAACATTACCATCTAGACCACTTTTGACAATAACACTAGAAATTATATCATTAAAACCACTACAATCATGACCTTCTTAATTATCAAACATCGTCCTCCCCATAGCAACAATATTAATATAATTTTCTACTCATCCTTTAGTAATCTCAATCACCTAACATCTACATGATAATTCACTCAATACAAATATAATTTCACTAAAACATAGAACAACACTCAATTAGTCCATCTCAGGACAATACCTATAATTAAACTCGACAATATAAACATGTTAATGATTCAAAACCCAAAGGTACATAGGATGCAAGTTAGATTATCACTTACCTATTATTTGTTATAGCTTTACATTATATATGATCTCGTATATATATCTTACTAGTTTAAGTCTTTTATGTACTACTTATTTTCCCTACTCTTAATATCTTTAAAGTATTCTACTCATTTTAACTATAACGTCCTATGGTTAGCTTAGATAAGTCATGCTTTAAGTAGATTACTGAGGACCATGCTCTGACATCACTTTACAACCGTTATACCTTAAACTAAAGAGTTGTAGTAGCTTCGTCGTGTAAACCAACTTCAGTTAGCCACTTTAGCCACTAACATAGGTATAGCTCATACAAGGTACTTACCACTTCTCCGATTTAAGCCATCCAATTTTGAGTCTAACAGATATTAACTTATGATGTAACACTTCAAATAGCTTTGACAAATAAATTTATGGCTCAAATGATTAAGAAAATTAAACTTTACAAATCTTTTAGAGTATGATATCTCGATTTCAACAAAAAGTTCTAAAAGTAAATTGATTTGACAAAATAAAATCATTAATGAAGGGTTTATAAAAGATCACAAGTTAATAGGGTATAATAATAGGATCTATATTTGAAAAATAAAGGGTCACTAGTAGAGACCCTATTAGTTTCTCTATAAGTTAGTAAAACCAGCAAATAAATAAGAATATAGTTCATTAGTTTTAAATCTGATTCCTCGACCCCGTTCTCTAGTCTTTGTGAAACTTGGTGTAATACTGGTGACTATACTAGAAACTTTCAAAACAGCTATGGGGGAATGAGCGACAACTTGCTCAGTAAGTAGGATGGAGACAATAGCATATATCAGTCAGTAAGTAACTAAGGTTTTCAAGTAAGGTTAATTAGATGTAATGCATATTCAAGAAAATGTCATTGCACAATGTTGACCAGTCATCGTGAGATCAGAGAAATTTTGCCCTGTCTAATCTAGGTTTTGAGGAGTTTGATGCCATGTACTTTACGAATTGAAACCAAACTGAGGCTTGTATAATGGAGAAACATACTTCACTCGAGACTACCTTCGAACCATGATCGCCAACTTTACTACGACCTCTTCTCCTATTATTTAGTTCGACTAAGGGTGGGGAAATGACCATTTCTACTATCCTCATCAAAGGCTTTATGTTTGGCTTAAGAATCTTAGTCGTTTCCCCTAGTAGGTTCCAATATAGGTTTAGTTAGAAGTTAGGTCGAGTTTGAATTACTTTTCCTCTTAAGGTGATCAAGCAATTTCATACAATTCAAGCACTACAATACCCTAAAGAAATCAATACATAAAGTCTAACACTCTACTATAGCAATATAATATCTAAGCATATGTGCTACATACAGAGAGGCTACTAACTTACTATCACAAACAAGATACATGCTATGATCTCTAAGTATTCTTAAATAATACTCCAAAGTATGATGAAGTACTGATCCCACTTACCTGGAACTCGATTGCTCGTTAACTCGATTGTTCACTTGTTGTTGCGGGTAATCCCTTGATGGATGTAGTACTTTTTTTCTGCATATAAATAAGGAAATATTGCTAATTTACTCAATTACAATATAATTAAGTTGAGTAGTCATTGGTTCATTAGCTTATGCCCTAAGCATTGGAAGAACAAAATAGTATTATAAGTTTATGTTACCCTCTAAGCTATCCTTTTAGTTAAGATGTCCTTGAAATATTTATTGGAGAAGCTTCTGAGATACCTCTGTAATACTTAGGTATTGAAGTTCAGCACATATTCATCCTTTATGTCAATCTCTAAGGTTAGTAAATCCTCAAGATTTTCAATAAACACTGTCTAAACCAAGTTCTAAGTTAAGTCATTCTTGAAGTTATTAAATTGGAAGCTTTTGAATTATCTTCTGAGTCATATCAAGGTTAAGGTTTTAATAGGATTATCCTTTGAATCATCATATGAATGTGATAACTACCCAAGATTTCATACGAATAAACTTTTGAAACAACTTTGGAGTATGTACATATCCATAATTATCCCAAATATTATTTTGAATTACCTTTTGACTAAGTTGTTGCATCCACTAGAATTTAAATTTCTTCATGGAAACCCTCTAAGATATCATCCGTATTCAATTGGCTTCATAATTTCAAGAATTCACTCTCTAAACTTTCCTTTGAGACTTAAAACTTTCCTTTAAGACCTACAATTTTAGAGTTCCAACAAATGCTCCCTTTGACTTAGCCTCTAAGGTTCCCCTATTTCATCATTTATTCATACTTTTACCTCTGATTTAACTTCAGAGTAAACATCTAATAGAACATGTGCTCCCTAACTTCCTCTAAGATACTTTCTGACTCTATTATTTATAGATTTTTAAGAAAATTATCCTCTGACAAGTTCAATTTCACGTATACTTTGTTAATTCCTCAACTTCCACCCCAAATTCCATTCAAACAACCAAAGTAATGCCCCATTCCATACTTCACAGCATCATTACATCCAAATTCCCTATATAACATAGCATCATTCATCAATTTCTCCAATTCCCTTACTACTAAATTATTCACATAAGGGGTACATACTTGATTTTGGTAATTTCTTTTAATAGAACCTATTCCAACAGTGCTCGTATGCCACAATATACTTTGATAACTTGTAGAGCTCAGAATCTAAGTGAGGTCTTTAGGAGAAATACAGTTTTTACCAAAAAAACCACTTTAATTGTAATTTAAGGCTAAAAAATTCATAAAAATTATAGAAAATAATTTTGGGAGAAATCTTTTGATAGCATTTTAGTATAAACATATGAAAGTTTATAGAAAAATTTTGGAGTTAAAACTGCATTATGAGACCTATTTATTTCAATATCGAAAAGTACTTTATTTTGTTGGTTTCTTAAGCATGTATACTATATCTATTAAATTTTTATGAAATAATATTTCTCCTACATTTTACATATGAAAATAATTAGAAATAAATTTTTTTAAAATTTTTTTGACAATTTTTATATTTTTAGTAATTTTTAAAAAGTTAGCCTGAAAGTGGGACCTCATTGGAAATAGGAGCTCTAGCCACCAATGGTGGCTAGCACCTTTTTGGCAAGCCCAAACACGGCCTCCCCTGTTGCTTGGTGGTAGCGACTGGCTTCTAACAACTCCTTAGATACTCATACTCCTCCAAGCACCATTTATGTACTAATTTTTGTAAATTTTACCTAATTTCTTTTTTAAATCTTCAATCTCCAAGTATAATTTTTCCAAATCCTCTTTTGCTTATATGAAACTATGGAAATTTTTTTCAGATTTGTCAAAACTATTGGGAGTGTAAAAGTGATTTCTCTCTCTCTCTCTCTCTCTCTTTTAAATTTAGAGCTAGCTAACCCATGTGATTTTGTGATTTTTATTAATTTTTTATGAATTTAATTTGTCTATTTTGGCCTAAAATGCTATTTTTTCGGGTATTTTAGTTAGTTTTGGTTATATGTATATACATAAAAATTATATAAGACACACACACACACACACACACATATACACACATATATATATGTTCTACATGTTGTTTTATGTCCCATAATCATTTTATTACATATATTGTTTATCTCTAAAAATTTGCAAACTAATATTACGCATTTATAATAAATAATACACATATAGTTGAATTACACTATTTTAGAAATATTATTATTTTATCATAATTTTAGTATCCGAGTTTATGGGGTATCCTCGACTAATTTTTTAGTTTACTTGTAAATTTTTAGGTCATTCAGGTTAGTTTCACTAAAGTCCTAAATTATTTGCTCGAAATTTAGAGCTAAAATAAGTCCAAATTTAAGTCAAGTTAGTGATTAGAGTCTTGAAACTATAAAAAACTAGTTCAACCACCAAAGATTTTAGAAAATAAGCGTATTACAAAAGGTCTAGATAAGAAGTCTAGAAGGACCAAATGAATCACAACAAACCCTTAAACCTTAAGAAATACACTCTAAACACCAAAGTTTTTGGGAAACTTACTTTCTAAGTTATATGAAATTGCTTGCCATCAAGATTCCTAAAACTTTAAATCTAGTCCCTAAAACAAAGTTAGCAATGTGTAATGTAATTGAATGTGCGTTAAAAGCATACCTGCCTATTTTCTCTCTCTATTCTTCATTTTGACACTTGATTTTCTCTTTACTCTCCCTAAAATATCAAATCCATTTCTGTCTTTAGCTTTAATACCCTTTTTTTCCCCTCTCTCCAAGTACGCACACATAGACGTACACATACTCTCCTTTCTTATTTTACCCATGCAAACCATTGTCACCCCTCTTTTGTCTCCCTTACACATGAATGTCATGACTCTTTCACTTATTTTAGCCACTCAATTATGGTGGGAACCTCTTGCTCTGCCCTTACTCACACATAAATTTCCATTTCATACGTACAATAAAGAACCAACCATAACCATCATATTTGATTGGAATAAGGAAGAACCATTGAGGAGGAGCTCTATTTTCCTTTGTTTTAGCGTCATAAGAATAATTTCAACATCTTCTATCATCATTTTAGCTTAAATTAAGGTAAGTCAGGAATTATTTTTTGAATGCAAGTGGAGATTTGGCAGGTTATTGTTAATTTCAGATAATTCATGAACTTTTGGATCATTTATCAGTACATTTGTAATAGATTCATAGAAGTATTTTACGTAGCTGATATTTAATGGGTTATTGAGTTTCTTGTTAAAAAGTGATTAGATTTTCTAGTGAAAAAGCTAAATGGAGAATAATCTAGAAATACTTGCATGATGCTGATGTTGTTGCTTCATTTAGAAAATAACATCATGTTTTCGACCTAAAATGAATTTTTCCATCAAATCGGTGCATTAGTGTGCAAAATATGTGCAAGTATGAAAGAATTCATGTCTCTGTTGAAGTATATATCGTAGAAATGATATTTCAGCTAAGGCAGAATAGGATGGTGTTCGATCTCATTGATTTAGATTTCATTGTGTGAGATTGTTATTTGGTGCAAGAAAACTATGAAAGTAGACACAATTCATTGTGTCTAATTTCAAAAGCAAGGCATTCGAATTCAGAATCATGGAATTTACAAGGAGAGGGAAATGACTACCCGCCATCCCTAAGCTATTGTTTGCTTGAAACAAATGAACTCATAACTCAATAAAATCTAAATTACATATACATTAGTGAAGACTGAATGAGATACATGACTTTGCATAGTGGCTTAATCATTCTTTAAAAAGTTGTTTCAATAATTGGATGTTATGGAATTCAATTATTTGTTATCTTAACAACTACACTCACTTGGGCCATAGCAAACCTACTTAAAAATATTTAATGTTCTAACTCTCGTTGAGTAGGAAGAAATTGTTGTAAGAAACTATCAACATTTCCACCTTAAATTTAATTAGTTATAGTAGTTAATGATATTAAGGGGTTCCTTTTATAAAGAAAATCAATTGAGACTTGATGTTATGGATCAAGTAAGGACAAATCAATGAACTGTAATGAATAGTTTAGTAAAACAAGCTAAAACAAAAGATTTTATATATCTTTTTAAAATTAATAGCAAACTTAAAAATTTGTTTTAGTAGGTAAGGCCATATGAGTCCTTAACCTTTTCAAACTTTTGCCCAATCCCATAAACATCATGTGCTATTTCCTTCCCTCCTCTATCTCCTTCTTTTACACACCTTTCCATCATCTTAGGAAGTTCTTTCTCCTCCCTCGCTGATTTCATCTTGAGTTCGAGGATTTTCACTAGATTATTAAGAAAATTAATGGAAAAATTGATCCTAAAAGGAGTTTTAGATAAGTCTTGAAATTTATGAGGCATTTACATTTCCTTGCCATGGTTTCTTATTAGAAGTGCTATATTGTGTTAAATTGTAGAAAAACATCAATGGTGTGTGCAGTTGCTATTGGTATGCCATGAAATCAAGTAAATTTCACGCTTGGTTTAGTTTCTTACACATAGTTGGGAATGGTCTTGCGATTCTAGAATTGGTGAGTTATGTGTTTAGTTTGGTTATTAGTGATTTGAAGGATTGACAATAGTTGTGATGTAGGTTGTCGTAAGGTATAGGGTATGAGTTTGGGTTTTATAATTTTTTGAGGGCTAAAATTTGCAATCCAAAGATTTTATAACTACCATCTAGATGGTATGTAGTATTTGGATGGTAGGGTTAAAATCAAGCCTAAATTGCTTTTGGCTTACGGTTCGAAAAGTAATCCCTATGGCATTCAGATAGTGAGCTCCTGATCAATCATAGAATGTTTCAATCTTCTATACTTTGTTACTTTTTAACTTAAAATTATTTCTACTTAACTAACATGGTTCTTCCTATTATGCTACAATCTATTAACATACTTCTAACAACTTTCTACTGAATTTTAATATGATCCTTTCTTATTGGGTTTAGCTAAAGGGTGAAGTAAAAGGGGTAAAATTGCAAGTGCAATTGAGATCTTTGAGAATGAAACTGAAGTAATTGAACTGGTTATCAAGTTTTAAGGGTGAAGATAATCTTGTTTCTCGTGAGATGCATTATTTAAGTACAGATATCTTACATGTATGGTTGTGCATGCTAGGTTAGAATTTGTTGGGTATCAATAGAAACTAAATTCTAAGAGAGAAAAATGTAAGCTAATAAAACATGGAATAGGAAATCTTCATGGACACAAGTAAAAAAGTGTCTTCTTTATAACTTCATTTGCTCATACTCATTCAAGAAAAATAAAATGACATCATGTCCTTACATAGAGATTACATGGGGATGAACTGTTGAAAATGGATCGCTATTATCCTTATAAATTAAGTACAATAATAATGTCATTGGCGCGATGAATTTACAATTAGGAGATTAAATATTGCAACTATAACTTTATATTTGATAGCCTAAACTATAGTCAAAATCTTCAATATATGTGATGGCTAAAAGTCATCTTTACTTAGCCTCAAAATAAAAACAACTATTATTGCTTCATAATGAAGTAATATTTTCAACTCCAACATAGAACTTTTCACCACCACTAACTATCATTAATCTATCTTCTCTAATATTATATTGCAAATTATATTTTAATACCCCCTCTTAATTTGTAATTATAATACATGTTCTGAATTATTCAAGTTTTTTCACTGTTATGGCTTTAATAAATATATCTTTGAGTTGATCCTGTGTATTAACAAATAAAGTTGAATTTTACCTTCTTATACTAAGTTCCTTACATAATGATATCACAACTTGATATGATTTATCTTCTACGAAATACTGGATTCTTTATCATAGAAGTAGTTGAAATATTATCATAATGGATGACTATGGGGGTTTCTTGGCTTTGATTTAAATTTGATAAAATTCTTGTTAACCATATCGCTTCACATGTTGCATTTATGGTGACACTTTACTCTACTTCAAATGATGATGATGATAATGGCTTTTTTGTTGCTTTGATGACTAAGATATAATATTAAATCCAATGCAAAATACATATCTAGATGTACTTTTATTTATTTATTTATTTTTTTATCATCAATGGAGTCAACCAAGTCGCTATTTGTATATCTAATAAGCTTAAAATGCTTATCTTTCATATAATAAATACCATAATTTCTTTTCCTTTTTTTTTTTTTGCATAAGTCAAAAAGTTTCATTGATAAAGGAATATTGTACAAAGAGGTCTATACAGCAACTCTTATAAAATCAAAAGTTAACAAAAAGCCGTGGAAACAAAAGTAAACTCGAAAAGCTCTATGTAAGCTGAAATTTGGTTGGCTAGTGAAGTTAGAGATAGAATTTGTTTCCCTAAGTGAACACTATTTTTTGTGTGCCAAATACAATACAACATTGTTACTAAAGATGCTCTCTATGTTTTTATGAGGGACAATTTAGAGTTTGCTCTGGCAACAAGGCCATTTGTGGCGCCACACTAGGAATTGTAAGAAACTGGACAATTTAAGGAGATACAAATATTTGCCCAAACCTAGGAAGAGAAGTAGCAATTGAAGAATAGATGGGCATGAGTTTGAAGTGTGTATGCACAAAGGTAGCAAGAGGACGAAATGGAAATTCCCCATCGAAGCATGCGATCCAATGTTTGGAGCTTTCCAAACCATGCCAACTAAAGGAAAAAAGCATGTCTTGGAATAGTGGTTGGATTCCATACTACTTTGTGTTAAGAAACATATGAACAAGGTTGAGTTAAGAACTTGTAGCCACGTTTAATAGAGTAAACATCCACAAGAGAAGGGCCCTAAAACAAAGAGTCAGGTTGTTGTAGGTTGGGATGAGTTGAATGGGGAATGATAAGACTATACCAAATAGGTCCCTTAAGTAAACTTCATTTAGTACATTATGGCAAACTAGAATTTGCTCCATCATGTGCATTACATAGGGAATCCAATGTACCATATGGTAGCAAAAAATCTAACCAAGTCAATATATAAAGTCCATCATTTACTTTCCATCTGAATTGTCTACTTCCAAAGGTCATAACTTTAATAATTTCCTCTAACTCCAAGAGCAAGTAGTCGGAGTCTTCACTGCCCATATGCTATGACCTTTAAGGTAAGTTGATAGGATCTAGTCCTTCTAAATGCCTTCCTCCCTCCCTTTTACATAGATTCCATAGGTATTTTATGTAGGCTACTCTGTTCCAAGTGGCCAAGATGGGGATACAGAGGTCACTACTGCTTTTTGGCTTACATACATCCTCTTAATGTATCTTCACCTTGGTAGAGATAATGAGGCTATCACGCCATAAGAAATTTCTAAGCTTTCTCTCAGTTTGCATCATAGACTTTAGGAGAAGAAAGATTAAGCTTCACTAATCTCAAATAGAGAACAAAATAGACTATATTAGTTGAAGTCTACCTATAAAGGACAAGAACTTTGTTGTCTAAGATGAGATATGGTTAAATATTTTGTCTTGCAATACTTCACAATCCTATTTCTTTAATTTAGACTCCTAAGTACTTAACCGGTAGAAAACCTTCTTAGAACTTCAGCTTATGGAGAATAGCCTCTTTGGTTCCCTACTGTACATTGTAGAAGAAAACACAACTTTTACCCTCATTTGCTACAAGTGCTTACATACTTGAAATGAGCTTCAATGCTTCATTTATGTAGAAAACTAACTCTACCCTACAGAATATAAACAAATCATTTGCAAAACAAAGGTGAGTTGAATTTTTGGCTATACATCTCTAGTGGTAGGAGAAATTAGGATTAAAAGGTATACATCTAAGAATAGATGAGAGCACTTCCATTCATAAGATAAAAAGATAATAGGAGAGCATATCCCCTTGCCTTAGCCCTCTTTGACTAGGGAAGAAACCAACTAATTCACGATTTATGTTGATGGAGAACTTGGCGATTGATATGCATCGCTGAATAAGGCCATGAAAGTAGATTGGAAAGTCCATGAAAATTCCAACAAAAAAGCCTAGTTAGGGAGTCATAAGCTTGTTGAATGAATTTTGAGAGCACATCGAGGTGTCCCTTTAGGGAGGTAACAACCAACCTTTAATTCTTAGGCTTGGAAGATGTTGTCGGTAATCCTTCTCTTAGGAACAAATGTTGTGTGCTCCTTTCCAACCAATAAGGGTATCACATTCCAAAGTCCAGTTGTAAGGACCTTTGAAATGGCCTTATAAATAACATTACAACAAGAGATAAGGTAGGAAATCATTTATAGATGAAGGGTTAAGAATGTTTGGCATAAGGGAAATTATGGTATTGTTGGTTTCCTTGAGGAAAAAACCCAAAGATGGAGATTCCTTTATTGTTGCTAGATTATCCCTTCCAATAAGATCCCATGAAGCTTCAAAGAACTTGGTCATGTACACATCGACCATAGAGCCTTCTCATTAGCTTGCCTAAAAAAAGTAGCCATAATCTCTTCATCAAAGTATGGCTCCTTAAGTTCTTGTTTTTCTGAGTTTGTAAGCTTTCTTGTTCTAAAATTACCAATAGCATCAAGGTACGGGAGATAGCTATGGTCATCATAAAGGTCTTGGAAGCAAGAGAAGATTTCATGGTGGATCTACTAGCCCCTAGTTAACTCACCCCAATCATGCCTATGGATAGAGTGGATGGCACTTGTATTATGATGGCTAACTATGGCTTTATCCCCAAAAAACGTGTTTTTTGTTCCTAAGACATAGCCATTTAACTCTTGATTTTTGCTTAAAAAAGCATTCTTTAATACCCTGTAGAAGATGATAGTCTTTATATGCTTTATGCTCCTCTTTCACTAGAGAAGGATCACTACTCCTCAAAATATCAAATTGCAAACCAATCAGATTATCTTTGGTAAGTTTCACTTGGGATGATACATCATAAAAGGTTGAGTTGTTCAAATTCGTGAGATTCTTCTTTAGGTGCTTCAACTTTGAGACAATTTGGAACATTTTTTATCCTTAAACTTGCTCATTCCAATGCTTGGAAACTAATCCCTTAAACTCCCCATGATCAGTCAACAAATTGAAAAACTTGAAAGGAATATGCTTTAAGTTATTTTGGATATCCAAAAAGACAACTACCAAAGAGTGATACGTAGAGTTAGGACACTAAAGAGAACCTGCATTCTCAAGAAACTCAATAACCAAGAGTGATTTGCAATGACTCTATCAATCTTGCTAAAAATAGAGCCTTCTTGTGGGTTGTTCATTGTATTGAAAAAATTTCCACCAAATCTTGCATTTACTAGCTCAGTTAAGTTAAGAAACTCTTGAAATTCAATCATGCCAGCTGTAGTCCTCCTTTGAAATCCCTTGCATTTAGAAATATTATTTACAATATTTAAGTCCCTAAGCACTAGCAAAGGGGAATCACGAATCCAAATGGACAAAGGCCTTAAACCTTCACAAAGAACTAATTGGATCCATAAATAAAAGTTATCGATGTATGCACAAATTAAGGGTGCACCATTTCTACGTAGGCATCCCATGTATTAGATTCTAACAAATCCAAATTTGCTTCTTCACCAACCAACTAATAGCAAAGGATAAATAAGGTCATATTTTGTTCCTAATATAATCCTTATTTTGCAAGTTTACTTTTATTTCTAATAAACCAATGAGAGAAATTCCATTTTTGACACATATCTTCCTTACATCACTAGCTTCGATGGGATCATTGATTCCTCTAACATTTCATGAAGCTAAATTCATCTATGTACAAAAGGAAATAGAAAATGGGGCACTCAAGCATGAGTACGTCTTATTTTCTTTTGTTTGTTTTTGTGCTTGCTCTTGCTTGAAGAGCTCAAGTTCGGCCACTAAAGAAAGAAGTACTTGATTCTCTTGACCTATTTTTATTTACTACCAAGGCTTTAAGGGGAGTGTGAGTATCTTTTATACTAAAAGTATTCTCTTTTGCCTCATAATCCCTATTAGACCCCCTAAATCTAGCCTCTCCTCATCATCACCTAATGGAGTTCTAAAAATGTAAGTGTCGGCAGTATCATCTCCCATTGCATTGGAGCTAGTAGCATCATCTACCTTTTAGATGGGGTCAACTTAAGGTAGATTCTCAATAGAAATAGGGGTACCCTTAGCCTTGTCAATGGGATGTGTAGCTTGCTCCTTGAGAGGCAATGCTATTTCTTCACTAACTTCCATTAAGTTTTGGTTTTTTAAGAAAGAGGAATCGATTTCCTACAGTCATGTAAAGATTGCGAAGGTTCCACTTTGTTTCTCCTCTTAACCTCAACCTACTCTCTTCCTCTCATGTTAGAAGATTTACCTTGAGGTCAATCATTCTTAGATTGAGATAAATAAGAACGATAAAAACTTTGCATTTGGCATAAGGTTTAGGAATCCATTAGTAATCAAATTGCACCAAAACAATAGAACCATCCTCTTGTTTGACTTCAATTTGGCTAACAAGGTCCTCCTTTGCATCAAGTTTCGTCAAGATTCTAACTTAGTTTGCTCGATTTCTAGACATAGTAGGTGTGTTGACTATAAATGGAATGTTAATACCACTGGCAATAATGCTTACACCTTTAGCTTTTTGAAATTTGCATGGAATGTAAGAGAAGAGAGTCTAAACTAGAATGTTGGCAAGTTGGGGTTATTCTAAGGACATACCCTTATGCCATCTTTGAAGTATAAGGAGCATCTATGCAAAGTACCATGTTTTCACAAGAATAGGTGTGGGATCTTGGTGCTTTGCAAAGAAAAAGTAGAAGAAACCTTCATCACTCACAATCGCTCCAATGAAACCATGGTTTCTCCAAAATCTCATAGTAGTTGATTGAACCAAAGATAAGGGGAGTTTGCAGCCCAATACTTAGCCCTTTCCTCCTTAACAATTAACGTAATTCGGACCCTAGATGTGTTACCTTGCTTGCTTGAAGGGATAAAATGTAGGTTGAACTCCATAGAAGATGAAGCTTGGTTGGCAACACATGTGTCCATGTAGGACTTGGGTTTGTAAAGAGGAGCATGACCTTCTTAATTTGGTTTAACTTAATCTACATTTTTAGCAATTTTGGTGGACTTTGGTTGGTTTTTTACCACTACATTTTCAAAGAATTTATTTAGCTCTTTTAGGGTAGCATTTCGATAAGAGGAAATACTTTCAAAAGGCTTTTTAGGGTCCTTAGAAAAGGATCTCTTAGAATGTGCAAGGGATGAACTTTTGAAAATAGAGCTAGAGCCTTCTCTAAAAGTATACTGCTTTAAATTGCCTTTTTTATGAAGCTCAACAGTTGGCTTTTTTAAAAATTTAAGAGAGCCTTTTCCTTTGTCTTTATCTTTGTTAGCCTATAAAACCACCTTGAGTTCTGAGCTATCTTTGGCTACTCCTTAGCCAATAAGGGAAGCTTGATGGGAATGGCCTACCAAGGCCCTTCGACCACTACTTGGGTTAGTGGAAGAAGGGACACTTCGCATGAGAAAGGAGAAGAGAACGTAAGAATAGAGATGAAAGGAAAAGAATAGAAATAGGGAGCAAAACAAGAAGAAAAGACGTAGGGAGAGGGGAAAGCCTAAGAAAAGTGGTTTCTTAGGTAAAAAGTAGGGAGGTAATCTAGAGAGAGGAGAGAACATTTTCTTACTATAGAAAAGTCAAACTTGAATCCAATCTACAATACCATTACTTTTTTTCCTTGTAAATACCGTAGTATCCTTTTGATTTTTGCATAATGTAATTTGCTTGAACTTTGCATAAATTTATAATTAAACTAATTGAGCAATATTTGGTCTTATGTTTGTTAGGTAAATCAATGACCTGGCGAAACTTCTATACATCTTTGCATCAACTTTTAGTGCTCATCTTCTAACTATAATTCTTCATTTGTTGCAAGTAGAGCAGTTATTAGCTTGCAATTGCTCTTATAAAACCTTTTCAATAAATCTTTCAAACGTTTTTCTTTAGAGAGAAATATTTCTCCTTAGATGAAATTGAATTCCAAAAAATATATCATATGACCTAAATCTATCATCTCATATTCTTTCATCATTGCAGTTTTGTACTCATCTAACATTAGTTGACTCATACCTATATAGATCAGGTCATCTGCATATAAACAAACTATAGGAAAATATTTCGTGCCTTCTTCATTGGTTTAAAGTAAGGGTTCATTTTGACTCTTTTGAAATTTAGAGAAATAGCTATCAATTTTGATAATCTATGCATGCGATTATAGTTGTCAAAATTATGATTTTACGATTCATTTAAACTTATAAAGTTGGTAGAATTGCATAGAATCGTGCAAAACCGATAAAATCATACAATCAAAATTGATAATTTTACAAAAAATTTACATCTAAATGATTTTACATTTATTTTAACTAATGAAAACATCATAAAATCATAAACTCGTAGAATCTTATATTTAACTTACGATTTTAACAACTATGCACACGATGCTTACTTCAATCCATATAATGCCTTTTTTAGTAATAAACTTTATCTTCTTTGTCTTTGATAATATACCCCTCAGGTTGTTCCACATAAGCCTCATCTTATAATTATCCATTTGAAAATGATTTAACATCTAACTAGATAATTACTAGCTCCAATTAAATTGCTAAAGCAAGAAAGATTCAATTGTTTCCATATGTGCAACTACAGCAAAACTTTCATAGAAATCAATGCTTGGATGTTGTGACTATCCCTTTTCCATAAGATGAGATTTATGTTTCTAGATTTAGCCATCTTCTTTCCATTTGGTCTTTTAGATCCATTTTAATCATATAACTTTGTTTTCTAAAAGATCAACAAGATACTAAGTATGATTTTTCTCAATAGTTGTCTCTTTTTCATCCATTATTTTTGTCCATATTTCTTCCTTTGTTGCTTCTTCATAATTTTTAGTTTACATTTAAAAAATATAGAGTTACATGATTCATAGATATCACATAAGGAGTGAATTTCCTAATTAGACTTTTTAACTTTAGATAAAATTCATGTGCACTCACTAGTGGAAATGTGCTTAGATTAGTTAATGAATTATCTTCAACTTGGTTAAGAATTTAGTTTTATAATATTAGATCTTGTAAGGAAAATTTTTTGAATAATTGGAACTTTTTGTTCCAATCCCATGTTCCTTCTTCATGAAAAATAATGTCTCTTCAAATAATTAGCTCATTTATCTTTAGATTAACAAGATGAAATCACTTTTATTCATCACTATAGCTAGCGAAAATATATTTTTCTCTATTTCCACCAAACTTTGCTCTCTTCTGGGATGGAATGAAAGAATATGTGACACATACAAAGATCTTCAAAAGATTAACTTGATGTTTTTGCATATGCCAAACCTAATAAAGAGTCTTATTAGGGATTTATTTTGTTGGAGATCTATTTAGTATTGACTACTTTATCTTAATAACTATTCAAAAGACCTTTCCTTGTTAGCATACTTCTAACCATTTACAATAATACAATTTTTACATTCCATATACCATTTTATTGTAGAGTATGTCATGTTGTTGATTGCCTTTTGACTTTAATCTCTTTATAATAGTTTTAGAACTCATTAGATGTATATTCATCTCTAAGATTAGTTTGTAGAATTTTGAACTTATGTCCACTTTGTTTTTCAATCATAACCTTGAGAAAGTGAGAAATGCTTTTGACTTATACTTTAAAAAATATATCAACATCATCTTATTGTAATCATCTACAAATAAGATAAAATATTTGTTGCATTTAAGGATGGTGTTCTTGTCAATTCCAAATATTTTAGAATGAACTAACTTAAGTAGAGCTTTAGCTCTATAATATGTCTTTAGGAATGGCAATTAGAGAATATACATCCTTTACATTCTTTTTTAGAAAATAAAATATTTGGCAAACCAATCACTGTATATATTTTTTTCAACAATTGAAATCCCTTAAAAACTTAGATGGCCATGTCTCATGTAACTGTTACTCATCAGTGTTTACACTTTGTAAAGCAATTTCTTCATTAAGAGATATTGATAAAGGAAAATTTATTCCTGATCATTTTCACCTCAACTACAATGCAATAAGTGATAATGCACTCATTTTTATCAAAATTAGCCTTATAACCTATTTGTAGTAATTTTCTAACACTAAATAAATTCTAAATTAATCTAGGGACGTAATGAATATCATAAATTAGTTTTGAGTTACCTTCTTTTGTGTTTACAACAATGAATCCTTTTTTTCCTACAATTTCATGAGTCTTGCCATCTTCAAGCTTTACTTTAGATAAAAATTTATTATTGAACTCCACAAACAACTTTTTGTTCGCAGTCCTATGATTCAACATACCAAATATTCTCGAGTGATTTCTTAGCATTTATGCGAGAATAAAATACCTACTTATTTGGATTTTCCTTAATTAATTTGCATTGGTTATCATCTTTGCCATTTTTATAATAACAATCTCTCTCTGAATGATTGGGAAATCTCGTATCTACCTTATCTACCTTATCTACAAGCATAGCTAGAGGAGTTACCATCATTATTTTAATTTTTTCTTGCTAACTATATTGCCTATTGAAGTTGACTTTTGAATGGAAGGCTTACTTTATATTTTAACTAGAGAATTTATTCATACATTTCTCGTGGGTTTCTAATGACCCTTAAGTTCATCCATTTTTTGTTCTTGACAAATATTTAAATTCTTTGATAATGGCAATTATACACTCAAATTTGGTAAGTAAGCTTCTTGAAACTTTCTTCACAGTTCTCTTATCTATAACTGTATCTCCATGTATCCTTTGATTTGATTGATAATAATGGAAACCCTTGAGAAGAATTCTTGCACTTCCTCATTATCTTTTATATTTAAATCATCAAATTCTCTCCACAGATTTTGGAGTTTGATTGAAATCATTTTATCATGACCGTATTGCTTCCTAAAAAATTCTTAAGAGTCATATGCTATGGTTGCATCCATAACTCGTGGTAGAATTAATTTACCAACCCATGAAAGACAACGCTTTAGTATCTTTCATGGTGTTTTCTTTATGCTTTTTCCTTTGAGGTGCATTCCATGTTTCTTTTACATCTAAATTGGTAATGAAGATTGCATAACCATTTTTAATAATATCTCACAAATCTTGTGAGATAAATAATGTTCTCATTATTGTTCTCCATATATCATACTTTCTACCAACAAACATGAGAATACCTTATTGGGAAAAAATGAATACAACATTATTGCTTATTGGTGCCATGGCTAAGTTTTATATATGTGTATTTAAGTATCTGGGATTTTTTTTTTCTTTTTCAATGGAGTGATAATGTCATTCAAGAGAAGCAAATAAAGGTCTAATTATTACAATACATTATACTGCTTACATCTGTAATAGATAAACTAGAGCACAAGTCTTTCAAAATAGCACTAGAGAGAAACAAATGACCAAACATATCAAAAAGCAGGTCTTTACCTTCATGGTATGCCCTGTTCAAAAGAACATCATCAAAGAAGAGCAAGTTAGTGTTATAGGAAGATAGACTGAATGACATATGTTTAAGTTCAAGTCTTACTTTCCAATCCAATTTATAACCTGCTGTGAGTCAAATTTGAAAATCTCTTTATTTAAGTTTAGACTTCGGTGATGTCTATGCCTTTTGAAATGGCCCAGAGCTCTACTTTAAAGAGGGACATGTTTCGAAGACTCTTAGATACACATGCCATCATATATCCCTCGTGGTCTCTACAAACAACACCAATACTTGCTTCATCTCCTCTACTACTAACAACCCCATCACAAATGATTTTAAACCATCCCCTTAGGGTCTTACTGATAAGTTCCAAATTGCACATATTTTATTTGGTTATTTTTGATGATTTTCTTTGATATTTTAGTTTAGTTTTAGATAATAATATTTAATTGACTAAATTTTGTTTTCTAGGTTTTAAAATGATCTAAGTGAAAAAGTGAGAAGATAGAAACAAATTTCACTCAAATCGAAGCTAAAATGAGTAAGTTATAAAGGTTTGAATATCGATACAGTCGAATGATATGACTGTATCGTTTTTAGGTAAAATCTGGGCTAATTTTTTATTGTCACAACCTAAGATACGATCAAAAGACATAGTTTATGTCCTTAGTTATGTCTTTTCCAGCTAACTTATTTTTTTATTTATTTCTTATATAAAGCCTTGTTAGGGTTTGTTTAAAAGAGAGAACTTAGCAAGACTTTTAGAGAGTTTTTGAAGCTAGGAACAATTAAGAAAGCGGAGAGAAGAGAAGATTTCAAGATTTAATTTTGTTTAGATTTCATGATGCTTCTCTCTATTCTTTTCTATACTTTGTTTTTAAATTCTTATTTTGTGATGTATAGAAAGTAGATCCTTGGTATCTAGGTTTTGTGGAATCTAGATCTATTTATGTGATATTATTATTGCTTGATTAATTTAGTTTTTTATTATTTGCTTGATTCAACTATGTTTGCTTCATGATTTAGGTCATTAGTTCCTTAGGTAGTAATCTAGAGTTTGATATTTTATAAGAGAATCGAGAGATTTCTTATAAGATTATATTTAAGCATAGTTGGTAAGGATTATTGCAAAACTATCGATGATTTGCAAGATTCTTCCAGAATTACAAATTAAAATGTAGAGAATTCATTGTATAATAATGTAATCTTAGGTCATCCTATCAAGAAGATATTCTAAGATTAAGGTTCATTGGCTTGAAAAAGTTATTAACTTTAGTAGAGAATTCTCCCGATTAAGAAAGATTAAAGAATAAATTAGATTATCTTTAAAGAAATCACATGATAGATCTATAAGAAGCAAGATCTAGGTACATCATTAAATCTTGAATTAATTTCCAATTGAATTGCTTTCTTGTTTATTCTTGAATTGCATCTTAATTAATTTGTAAATTGGTTTTAGCAGCAATTTATATTTACTTCTTTAAATTTCTTAAAATTTAATTTTCCGGTTAGATAATAAAGATTTAGTAAGTACTATTAGTGAGAATCTTTAAGGGATCAACATTCGGACTTATATTCGCTATATTATAAACTGAGGTGCACTTGCCTACATCACTTACCTAACTAGCATGAAATTTCTGATGATCCACCAGTCTTCTTTTAATACAAAGTGAAGCCCAACATCCATTAACCTCCATTCAGATTCGATTAAAGTCATCTAGGCTTTCCTATGGGTAGAAAATTTTCCTATTTTGTTCCTTCCATATTGTTCTCACACCAAAAAGAACTTTGGATCAAGTTAAGGAAACAAAAGACTCCCAGTTTTTTCTTTTACAGATGGTATTACTGTAGATCCATGTGTTGAACTTAGAGAAATTCACATCATTATTTGGCACCCTGACATGAAGATTAGTCCAAAAGTTTTTGGTCCAACTATATTTTAGAAACAGATGAGGTGTAGATTCTTCCTCTTCATTACAAAGAGAACATTCTGGAGATACATTGATACCCCGCTTTCTTAAACTTTCCCTAGTTGGAAGGCTGTTATGCAAGATTTTCCATATTAACATCTATACTCTAAGGATAGTTGGTGTCAACCAAATCTACTCCCAACTTAATGTTCTTTCCCTTATCATATCTTCAACACTCATCAACTTATAAGTAGATTTTGATGATATCTCTCCATCAATCATGTCAGGCCATAAGATTTGATCTTCTATCTCCTTCTCATCTAACAAAATGACCTAATCGAGCATCTTCTTGATATGATCATCAAGCGGGTATTCAATAATGTCCTCCTTTTAGCAACCTGACCCATCCCAAACTTAGTTAACTTTAAGCTTCTCATCATACCGATTTAGACGACCATAAAAACATTTGTTCAAATTGCCATTCACTGCCCAATTATCTAGTCAGAAAAAAAGTTGTTCTACCATTTTTTAGTCGAACCTTCACTTTTTCATCAATCCAATTGGTAGCTTTCACTAATTCCTTACCAATGTTCGATCCCTTCTACACTTTAGGATGTTTTTCATCTAAGTTATATCTTTGTCTAAAAAGGGTGACCTAAAGGACCTTCTTAGAGCATGCTTACTAAGAAGCTTTCACTAGATTTGCTTCATTTCTCCTCCTAACATCAAGCCCCCCCCTAAACCTACATCATCTTTGCTTAGTTAGACCTTATCCTAGGCAATCTAATGTATTTTTTGGAAGTCTTCCAACATCCCCATAAGAAATTTTGATGTATTTGTTTAAGTTGTTTGGCTACACTCTATAAGAGAGGGACCGCTTGAACGTAGTAGTTCATGATACTATCTAGCACTGAAGATAAGATAATCTGCAGTACTAAAGTGCTTAGGAGCTTCTATTTCCAGTTAGTTAGCTTCGCCTTGGTCTTTTCAAAGAGGAATGAGAAATCCTCAGATCTTAAAGAGTCCCTTACTTTAATTGTGATGCTAAGGAATTTACCCATATTTGCATTAGGCCAAATGTTGAACATATTGCAAACTTCGTCCTTAACCAATCTAGGGGTATTCCTTGAGAAAATGAAGCAAGACTTAGAGAAATTTACTTTTTTTTTTTCAAGATACATAACAAAAGCATTTAATTGTGCTAAGCATGGTTCTCGTGTTTTCCTCTATGTCTCGTCCTATGAAGGGCAAGTTGTTCGCAAAGAACAGGTGAGAGAGGTTTAAATCCGAGTGCTTAAATCTAATCGGGATCCACTTTCCTTCAAAACCATGATAAAGAGATAAGGCGATAAAGGTTCCCCTTGGCATAATCCCCTATTGGCTAGGAACTCTTTCATCGTTGCTTAGTCCAGTATCAATCTATACTTAGTAGACGTGAGGTGAGAGATAATAAGGCTTGTCTATGAATTTGGAAAGTTTAAACTCTTTAACATAGTATGCACAAAATCTCACTCTATTATATCGTATGCCTTCTCCAAGTCTAGCTAAATAACCATCTAGCACTTCTTACCCTTCTTCTTATCTAAGAGCTTCAAGGCTTCTTAAAAAAAAAGAAAAGATTGTCAATTGTATTTTAGCCTAGAATAAAGCTTGACTACTCTAGACTTATTAATCTATCCAGAAAAGGTTGCATATGGTTAACTAAAAATTTAGAGATAATCTTATAAACTGTTGTATAGAGATTGATAAGGCGAAAATCCTTAACCTTATTAGCCCCTAGAATCTTTGGAATTATCACAATGAGGGTTTTATTGAGCTTAGGAGGAATGGACCCCTTTTGAAGAATAGTGTGGATATCTTTACAAATTGTATTACCAACTATCCTCTAACAACTCTTAGAAAAATCAGCATGATAGCCATCAATCCTCAGAGCCCTATTATTGCCGATGCTTTACAAAGCATTTTTAATATTAGCGTTCATCTATGCTCTTTCTATGTAGGAAATTTTGACCACCATTCTAGATTAAGCCATTTAAGGGCATCAAAGCTCTCTTAGTTGTGAACAAGTTTGTGAAAAAGTCCATGAAGAGCTGTTGTATCCCATCTAACTATGTCACCCAATTTCCTACATTGTCATATAAATCCATTATACGTGACTTTGCTCTTCTTGTCATTACACTAGCATGAAAAATCTCTTATTATGCTCCCCATCTGCTAACCATAATGCTCTAGCTTTTATAGCCCATATCTTTTCTTCTTGTTTAAAAACCTTACAACATGTCTTCTAATCAATAAGGGCTTGAGTTGGATGTGAGTGAAGTTTTTTTCTAACTTCCTTTATCCTTTTCTCAACCTCCTTTCTTCTTCTTGGTATTATCTTAAAGAAATCCTTGTTCCATTTTCTTAAGGCATTTGTTAAGTTCTTAACATCCTTAAGGTAATTAAAATCGAACCATCTCTACAAGTCTTTTATGAGATCCTTAAAAGTCGAGTTCTCCAACCACATAGGTTGGAACCTAAAAGGTTTGAGTTCTCTTGGCCCTACTCCCACACTTGGGCAAGTATTAAGAAACAAAGGTAGGTGATCTGAGTTGGTAGAAGACATGTGAAACACCTTAGTTTCTGGAAATAAACTTCTCCACTCCTATTTTGCCTAAGCCCTATCTAGCCATGATTGTACTAAGTTTGCCAGGTGTTTTGATCTCTTAGACTAAGTAAATTTTGGGCTTAGCCCAAGTCCACCATGAGATAGTCATTCATGTACTATTGGTACAAATCTGCTCAGTATTGATTGATACTAACGTGGCCCCATTTTTCACTACTGACTGCCACTTCATTAAAATTGCCAATCATCATCCATGGTCCTAAAATAGTATTCAACCAACTACACAACTCACTCTAGAGTAATTGTCATTCCTCAAACCTAGGACTAGCATTAATGGCAAATAAAAACCATGGAAAAGAATAATCACGTACTTGTAATTCAAGGAGCATCTGCTAATGTGATATGCTTCATTCGTGTACATTGATGTCATGGGTGTTCTAGAGCACCGGAATCCCCTGCTCGTTCCCTTTGATTCAAATTGGAGAGTCTATCAAAATTTAGGAACAAATAAAGGATTTCTACGGTAGCCATAGTCAACTTTAACCTAGTGATGAGAACCACTTCCGATTCATACTGTGTCACTATGTCCTTTACCAACCTTCTCCTTCCTTTAACGTTTTGCTTCCCTAAGCTCGGCATCATTGAAGAGGATAAGGAATCAAGGTTGCGCTTAATCTAGATGCTTCTGTTCAACATTTAGCCTCCATAGGAATGGCCATAACATTATTTGAAATAGCATGACTTGCATCTCCTAGGACATGAGGAGACCTTGCTATTGTTGATCCTCTACTAGATTCAAGGTGAACGGTACCCTTTGGATGTCCGAAGGAAAGAAGAGACTCATCATAACTCTTTCCAACACCACTTGCATGTCCATTCCATGGTGTTGAGAATCCACTCCCTTACTAGATCCTCTCGAAATAAAGGCATCTTCACTAAGAGTGCGCCCTCCATAGTCATGGTTATCATCCTTTCACCCTGGTAATAGTGCTGCAATTCTTACTAGAGAAGGCGGAAAATGATCTTTAGAATTCTCTTCTTTTTCCATTGGGCTTCTATCATCACAATTGATCGGATCTCGACTACCACTTGCCTTAAAAACAAATCCATTTGGACTTCCCATATTTGTAGATTCGAATGTGCTTTTGGTTCAAGAGAGGTGTTGTGCAACACTTAAAGGTGGATATCTACCTCTAATATTGGTGCCATTTAGATGAGCAATTCTCTTCACTGCTAGCAAACTTTTAGTTTCGAGATTTCAAAGAGGAAAAAAGCAGTGTATTTTCTTTGTTTGAGTGGTCAAACCTTTTATTACCCGAGTGGTTAGCATCTGTTGAGGACTTAGAAGGTCATGCCTTTTCCATGGTAGAGTTATGGCTCTTACGGGTAACAACTCCCAGCTTTAAATCCTTTTGTGTATCTTGACCAGAGATGTCTTTTCCTTTTACACTCTTGTTCCTTTGTGTGGCAACATTTAAGGTCTGCTTTTGCTTCTTTTGGATTCCGCATAGTCTATTCTCTACCTTAATCCACTCCCCATAAGGTAAAGAATGACTTTCGACTATTTCCTTTTCAGACGTCATAGTACTTTCCTTTCGGTTATTTACATCATGATCTTTCAAAGTATCCACATCTCCTTTTTCCATATTGTTGACATTGACATTCGTTCCTTCATTTTGATTATTCACTTCTTTTGAATAGCTCAGGTCCTTCGCACGCTCAACAGAGGCTTTCTCTTTCGCCTTTTTTGAGCACCTAACATGATTCTGGTCTATTTTCCCCTAATTCCCATAGATATTTGGGAGGCCTTCATACTATATTTTATAAGGTCTTTTGTTGATAAAAATTGTATGCTTTAGGGGAGCATTCATGCTTACTTGGATACATATTCTTGCAAACCATCCTCTCTCCAACTCAACCGTATATGGATCAAAACGCAAGATAGGACCAAATTTTTCTCTAATTCTACAAATCGCCAATGGAGAAAAAAATTCTATAGGGAGCCTAGATATGGAGACCCACACTACCACTATAGAGAAACTTGTTGTATTGAGGTGGAAATCTAGTTCCCATTTTTTTCGTGTGAAATAGTGTCCATTGACAAACTAAAGACCATTTTAAATGATGGAAGTCTGCCATGCTATCTAGAGAAATTAGGCAAAACCTTGATCCAGCATAAATGAGTTTAAAAGCATTTAAACCCTTCCACATCTTATTCAGTCTGTCCTATATGATTTTGTATTCGGGTTTTGGCACCATAACTTTTGCTATCAAAGCATTTTGCCAAGGGGTATATAATATGTTTTTCTCCAAGTTCGAAAAATTAACATAGCAATGCCTCAGATCTACTTTTTCATTCATCTCGTCTTCCTCTTCTCTTGATATTAGATCTTCCTCCTCCAAAATCATATTAGCACCAAGTGCCCTGTTGCTCAAACACATTTTTTCGTAGGCGCCTGGTATATTTGTCAAAATAATGTCTCCTAAGGAAAGCCTCGTTGACCTTGCTTCACTTAGGGAGCATGATTCCATAACCATTTCCGTAGCTTGGTTGTCATCGTTGATGGTGAGTCATTTTTTACTACAATTCAAAAGGTCTCTTGCATCCTCCTTCGACGGATTTCTTGCGCTCGGGTTTTCGTAGGGGCAAACCATAGTTTTAACTATTTCTTGTAACAACAAATATTTGGGATATAGGAATGCAAGGGGCTTGACTTTAATACTAAAAATATGTTGGGTGCAATAGAAACTAAATTTTAAGAGATAAACATGTAAGCTAATAAAATATGGAATAGGAAATCTTTATGGACATAAGAACAGAAAGTGTTTTCTTTACACCTTTATTTGGTAAAACTCATTTCAGAAAAATGAAAGGACATTATGTCCTTACATAGAGATTACATAGGCTGTAAATTGCTGAAAATTGGATATTCATCCTTAAAGATTGAAGTACTATAATGTTGTTGGTGGGCTAATCTTATAGCTAGGAGGTTAAAGATATTGCATTTGTAACTTTATATTTGATAGCTCAAACTATGGTAGAATCCTAGGTATATGTGATGGCTAGAAGGTGTCTTTACTAAGCCCTAAAATAAGAACAACTATCCTTGGTTCACAGTAGAGTAATATTTTTAACTCCAGGATGAACTTCTCACCACCAATAAGTACCATTAATATTTCAACTCCAATATTATATTGCAAATTATATTTCAACATAATTCAATGAACCTAATTAATTATTTGGCTTCAATAAATGTGTATTATGTGTATGACTTTAGTCAATACCTTGGGAATACCAATCTGTTGGCAAGGTATCTCAATGATCTTTGTGTGACATTATCTTGAGTAGACTCATACATTTGAATGGTGTAAGCAGATTTAGGTTGATTCTTAGATTACGGGATGTAAGGAAGCATCTAATACCAATACTCTATGATATTATGTGTGTATATGTGTGTACGCATGTATATGTATGTGTTGGGGTCATGCATTACCTAAAGTATTAGGATGCCTAGATGTATGACTTACCAAACTAAATGAAGATAATTAGTAAGTGCTTATTACATTTACTTTTCCTTGCCATGCAAGTGACTTTGTAATTTGCTTGTTTATACATATGAGCCTATCATATTTTACATTGGGCTTTAGCTTACACTTAAATGACTTTTGTTTTTCGATTATATAAATAGATACTGTAAATAGTGTAGATCCTTATAATGAATTAGGATATGATTTAGCATGGTGAATGATGTAGATTACTACCATCTAAAGGAGTAGTCCGCAGTAGGTTGTGTTATACTCTTTGTTATGTTTATTATTGGCGATTATTAGTGAATGAGACTCATTGATAAGAATCAGAATGCCAAACAACATAAGTCAAATCAAGGCTTAAGTTAAAGCAAATAAAATCGGATCAAGTGTGCAAGGATGAACCAAAATAGATTAAGAGACAATCACATGGCGGAAGAAGAAGTCTGCCTAATAGTTTAGGGAAGAACCATCCTGATGGTGTTGTGAATAGAAGGTTGCAAGATGCACTAGAAGAGTTGCATCACTAGCTTGTCGATCCAATAGCAAACCCACTTCTAGGTTAAGTATGAGCATTGTTTTAATGGCATGAAGTAGGACATAGTTTAAACAGCAACCCAATTACTTTGGCTAAATGGTTGTTTTCCTAACCAACTTGATGGCTTGTGTAACTCTATGCGGCTTTTTACTATTTTATTTATCTTTTTGTGTTTTCACTTTTTATTGATTTGTGAATATGCAATTAGGTCTAAGTTAGTATAAATACTCTTTTATAATTATGTTGTACACATCTTATCTATTTTCATTTTTGGTAAAACCTTAAAGAACATTCCATTGAGAGTTTATTCATAGTGAAATATTATCACTTCATAATATTGAATCTTATTAATCTATATTAAAGAGATTGTGATTATTCCTTAACTTGAGTATTTTGTGAGTAATATTGAAATATTTGTGTTAATATGTTGTTTTTCCAATCTTCATGGATCATGTCACGTTTTGAATAACAACTCTAGATTCGTGCTTAGAATTTTAGGCATATCATCGTGGTATTAGAGTAAAGGCCAATAAGCGGGTAACTACAGTCTAGATTATTCTCTTTGTTCATGTTGTTGCTGTTGGGATTAGAGATTGTTGTGTGGTGGTGAATATAGTGGGTTGCATGGATTGTGATTGATTGTTGGAATGAAGTTGAATATTGCTATTGAATCATTGTAGTGTGTGGTGTATTGTGGCATTAGCGAATTATTGTATGGTGGTGAGTGTTTATGAAATTGTCTTGTAGGTTGTCAAATTGTTAAGGGGAATAGTGACATTATATTGAAGTGAAGTTCTTGTAGTATTGTGGTGTGCTGTGAAGAGTGTTCTTAAAGTGTTTGATAAAATTACTTATTGAACTGTTATCCATATTAAAGTGAAATTAAGTAATGAGAGTAGCAGTACAGATGAGGATGAGGGAGATGGGTGAAGTGGAGATAGAAACAATAGAAGGAGAAGGAATATGTAGGAGCCATTTAATGATGATCAAGTTATTGTACTAATTAACATGTTTTAGGGTATATTGACTTAGTAATGAGAACTCATGTAGAATATGACATAAAACATGAAGACCCATCTCGATTCCTTGAATGAGACATTGAGTGGTGGAAACAGTGGTGGAGGTAAAAGATGAGTACAAGGCCAAAATAATAGGAGACGTATAGAAGATGTAGCTAAACGGGAAGATGATAATTTTGGAGAAGAGCAAGTAATGAACCAATAGTAGCTAGTGAGAAATATTGACAACATCAAATTGTTAATACCTAGGTTTGATGACAAAGGTACTCTAGATGATTATTATGTTTAGGAAAGCCAAATCGAGTAGTTAATGCTAGAGTTGGGGAATTACAATTGAAATATTGACAACGTCAAATTTTAGATGATATTGTGGTTTGATGGGCAATGCCAGAAGCATACACTAATTCTATGGCGATCCAACAATGGACACATGGTAGGAAATAAAATGGGGTTGGATGGAAAAGACTGATTTTATCCTTTGTATTATATTTTAGCCTTTGGGGAAAGCCCAATTTAACTGTTAATGTGAGTAGTAATATCTAACCACAATTTTATTTCCACAAGGAGAAGGGCTTATCTAAGCACTAGATTTTAGCCTGCTGATTTAATCTAGGTAACCAAATAGAGAGTTAGGGAATTGCATTTGAAAGTAAATGTGAGAGCAAAAATATGATAATTAACACAAATAAAAAAAGTTATAGGCTTGTAATAGGCTTTTGATTTAGTGGTGAGGTTATCATTAGGATATTGGGTATGGTCTTTAAGTGGGTTTTGATGGAATTCACTGAAGGTCAATCTTAGATAGAGCATTTCACTTAACTATGTAGTAAAAAATCTACTCTTAGTCTCATAATGTATTCTAGATCTCATAAACACAAAAACCCATTAAAAGAATCATGTAAAACACCTCAACAAATTTAAATAGGGAATCAAACACCAAAATCCCAAATGAATAGATCATGTAAAACACCTCAACAAGTTCAAAATAGGGCATCAAACACCAAAATCCCAAATAAACAGATGTACCATATCTAAACTATAGTATTTCACTAACTACATCATTAACATTATCATGATCCTACAAAAGCAAACTTAGCCACTTATGGTTCTAGCAATAACATTAAGAACAAATGCAAATATACCAACAACTTCCACGATTAAGCAAGATAACGGAATACCCAAATGAAAACAAGAGTATAATGAAGATTAGGGTGATAAACAAGCTAAAATCTACTTCACCGATAAATATTCATATAAATCTTAAGAACAAGTGTTAAATATCATAGAAATAGCAATGAAATAGTAAACACAACAAAGTACTCATAAAACTAAGTTAAAACCTAAAGTAATCCTAATTGCAGCTCACTGTTTTTTCATAAAATGCAAGTATTTATAAATTTAGGCTACCAATTAATTAGTAAATATGTATAAACTTAGTGTTGCTCATGTATTTTATGAAATACAACATTTAAGAACTAGGGTTTTAGTTAAAAAACCCCAATCTTAGTTTCTTATATTAACCAATTGATAAGAGAAATAGCGATCAATCAGTATGGTCGAGTCCCATTTGATTGCTTCTATTCACACATTGTCCTCCTTTTTAGATAAATTAACCAAGAGGTTAGCTCACCTCTGATGGTTCAAGGCATGTTAATCGATTGGTAGTATGGCTACTGATTGATTGTTAAGCTTGATTCCAATACCCTTCTCTTTTTAGCTCTTATGATCGAGCGGCAAGGGCTATCAAGACCATTGTAGCCTCTATCCAATTGCAAACACAAGATAAAAATGATAAGATTAAATTACAAATTGATCTTTTTCATGTAGTTTAACCAATTTTGTTCAAGTTGGTTCATTTTGTAAATAAACCCCAAATTTTATATAAAATTTAATAATTTTTCCTTGATTTATACACAAATGCAAGTTTTAAAGTTGGGGAAAATTGTGTATTTTGAACTATGATCTTCATTCTTAACTTTAGAACCTTAGCTGTCCTCAAGTAAGTATTAAAAATCGATTTATGGAAAAAGAGAGGATAAGCACGCACTTCTTTCTACTTTTATCCATTCAAACTTTACAATAATAATGACATACCTAAAATGTAAGGCATTGAGTGTAAAGGAAAATGGACCCAACTATCATAAAAAGATAATTAATTTAGGTTCTTGGAAGGGACAAGTTTACATGCATTAATTCAATTGTCAACAACTCAATTAGAACCACACAACTATTTTGAAGTTCATATCTAACTTTACTCACCCCCAACTTTAAGTTTTGAAATATATTTGGCAATTCAACAAACGCACAATTGAAAAATAAAAGAGGAAAGATTAGAATAGGACTCCCCTAGTTTCTTAGTGTGTTTTGAGTCCTTAATTCCCTTCTAAATTTCTTTTGGATGGTACCTTTAGATGATGGATTAGACCTTCATTTATTTAGTTACGTGTGCTTACATAACATAAAAGAATCACAATTAAATAGACTCTAGAATGAAAAGACTTAGACATGAATTGAGTAAAAAAGATAGAGAGGATGGCAAGTTGGGTTGCCTCCTACTAAGCACTTGTTTTTAAGTCTTCAGCTTGGATTTCCAATATTTTGTTCATGGTCAGTCCTCCATCTCCTAGAGCTCTTGTCCTATAGCACCTTAGCCTTTACTCGACTCTCCATACTACTTGCAATCTCTTCTCTTTTCATATGACTCCTTTCAAACTCCACCTCTAGATCGAATTCTGTGTCTCCTTCCTTTACTTGTTGAAGTTGCTCTTTGGCTTGAAGCAACACATTTCTCTCTCCATTTTCTAGAATAATCACCACCTTTCTCATATCCAAATAGCTCTAGAAGTGACCAAGAACAATCTCCCATAGATTAAAAGTTGATCTTCATCTTTCATGTCTATCCTAATGAAATAATAAGGAAGTGATAGGGTCTTACACTTACTGGTATGAAGTATAGCTCTCTCAAAGATGTTGTCTAACCTCTATTGATGGTTCTTGTGTAATATGGGCTTTCTTTCATGAAACTTTCCAATCCTAAATCTCACATCATTTTACTTAAAATAAAATTATCTGATGTACATGTATCTAAAAGAACTCTAATGAAAATTTTACTCATATTAGTGCATGGCATGGTGAATTTCTCTAAATTTCCCAATTTGTGTACAAATTGAAAGCTATTGGCACCTTTCTCTTCAAGCATCATATCAATGATTTTAAACTTATTGATATTGGGTTTCTCTTATAGACTAGCTTCAACCTCTTTTTCAATTTCAAACTTCCCAAGATTTTCTTTCTCATCTTTCTAAGTATCGCTTTCTTTGGTTTCATCACTTTCCATTTCTTCATACTGGCTAAGGTTGTATTCAAACTCTTCTTCACTTAGATCCTCCTCTTTAGCATATTCCTATTTCTCCCTCTTAGACTCCTCAATATCACTAAGATCCTCTTCTTCATTATTTTCCCTCACCTTATTCATCTCTAAGTTGCATACCCCATCATCACCTTAGAGCCTCTTCTTTAACTTCTTTTGGTACGACAGATTTTTTCATTCGCCTGCTCACCCCTCCTTCCTAAAGAAGCAGGGATGGCATTCTTTACTTTTTGGTTCTCCCTTAAAGGATGCTTTTTGTCATTGGGTAGATCTATGAACCAACAACTGCCAATCTTGAAAAGGAATCTCTCCCTGGAAAAAGCTTTTGTAAATGCGTTAGAATAAGACTTTAATATCGTCTTTTAGGAAATTTGATTAGTAACTTCATTGCAATCTAGATGCTACACAAGTTAGGATTGTAAATTCCTTATATCCCCCTCCAGTTCTAATAGGAATCAACTTGTGACTATCTCTAGGTTGAGGCTAACCTGATACTAAAATGCTGAAAAGAAGAAAAGGTGTCACTTGGCATCAAATCTATCGTTTGCTGAGAAGCTAAGAGGTTACACAACTAAGGCCTTAAGGCCATAGATCCACTTGATATGGCACGGGGAGATTAATGCCAATTAACCATAGAACTTGACAACTGTGGGCTAACCTTTTAGGTATCTCGACCAAGCACTGTAGGAATTCAAGGGTTCCTACCCAAACCCAGACATCCAATTGTCGACCTCGCCTAGTTCGGGTCCTGCTCCTTTTAGGATAACCCGAATGATTGCATGCCAACTTTTTCTATTAAACATACAGTTTTGTATTCTTGTGAATATTTTCTTTATTTTAATTATGGGCCTATTCTTTAGGACTTAAGGCTTTATACATTATTTATTATTTTACCACTAAGGCTTTAGGATTTGTCATTTGTAATTAGCAGAAAGATATACAACATCAGAGAAAGAATATCCAGACAATGTTTTACACTTGAACTCTCCTTTTTTGAGTAAGGATACTCTAGAGCTTCTAGAGCTTACCTTTTCGGAATTCTTGAGTGCTAATTAACTCTTTTATTCATCTTATGCTCTTATTAATCTTAACCTCAAGATTGTGGTTAACCCCTCATTTGAGTAAATTAGTGAGTTACATCTAGCCCTCATTTGAATCTCAAGTGACATTTAGTGTTCATGAGTCGTATTAAACCTTATTTCAAGCTTAACCCCTGGTTGTGTTTGTGTCTCTTGGTGTATGACATCCATACACATTAACCATCAATATCCCATTTTCACTCTCTATTCCTTGTTCTCATTTGAAGCCTAGGTACCTCATCTTCAGGTTTCGAGAATCATTACGTATCATCTCAGTTATTAATTCTTCCTTCGACTATGTTGACATTTCCTCTTCCATAGTCTCAATGTATTCCACAACAAAATCCTCAAGGCCTCTTATATTTGCTTCCCATTATAGCATAATTCTCTCTCTCTTACACTAGCCTCTTTATCGTTCCCATTAAATGTATCGGCTTGGTCTCTAAGATTTTGCTCAGTATTGCTAGGTAGTTGCCTTAAGGGTCTGTTGGCAATATTTTCATTATACTAAGTGACCATTTTTTTGTAAATCTTGTAATGATAATTTCTACACATTCATCCTCATATCACATTTCTAAATGAAGCTTCTCATTAAGTCTATGATTGTCTCTTCTTTGGGTTTTTGTGTGTATGGAGGCAGAGGTTGTAATTGGCACTGGCTATAATGCTTCTTTAGTCCCTAAAAATATCTACTAAATCCTCCTCCTTGATTACCTTCCCATGACATGTTCAGATGGCTTCTCCAGTTTAGATTATACGTGTTAGAATAGGAATTATAGTTCCTTTTCGAAATTCCCCATTGCAATAACTTAATCTTCCTGAACTTTTCTTGATGAGCAAAGGATTTCCAACTTGACAACTTATGCTCATGTGACTTACTCTCCCATACATACAACAATACTCATAAAGCTGCTTACGAGAACTAAAGGTACTAGCTTGGTCCACTTTTTTCTAACTAAGAGAGTTGAGTGGTAAGTAAAGTAGCTTGTTCTTTAAGTTGAATTAATTCATCATCCTTATGTACACTCGCCACTCTTTTTAGTTGTACTCTCTCAAAATGCCAACCATGAGCATGAGCTGATATTCGTTCAAACATTTCATAAACTTCTTCAACACTTTTGCTCATTATAGTGCCTTCAGCAACAACTTTAATCATCATTCTCAACTGATATTCTAGACGATTGTAGAAAATGCTCACTATGCTCCATATGGGTAAACCATGGTAGGGACATTTCCTTAACAACTCCTTAAATTTCTCTTAACTTTCAAATAGAGATTCCATATCTATCTATCTAAACGTAGTAATAGCATTTCTCATTTGCACAATCTTACCAAATGGGAAAAGTTATGACAAGACCTTCTGTACTAATCGATCCCATATGGTAATGGAGTTAGGTGTTTGGGAACTCAGCTAACTTCTTTCCTTGTTTATTAATGAAAATGGGGATAACCTTAGGCATATAACATTGTTTGACATCATATTTATTTTCATGGTAGTACATAATTGCAAAAAATTTTGAATACATTCATGCGGGTCCTTGGATGGTGATCCACCGAATTGATTGAGTTGCACCATTGGATCAAAGCTAGCTTTAGTTCAAATTTTTTTGCTTGAATTGTTGGCTAGGTAATCAATAGTACAATGTCATTCAAATTCGGGACATAACATTCCCATAAGGCTCGGTTATCACCATTCTCATTTCCATAAGCTCCATCCCCATTATTTCCATCATTTACTATGTTTGGTTGCCTCCATTAAAAGGTCTTTACTAATTTTCTACACCTCTTAACTATTCTCTTCCCCTACAAAGAAATGTTCTATCTCTCTCAAGGTCCAATTCCTCAAATGCTTTTCATACTTCCTTTTGCATACAAAAGAACAAAGCTTAGATCTACTCCTTCTAATTCCAACCAAACCACCAAAACTACAACATTCAAAGAGTGCAATAAATAAATATAGCATGATCTTAGCTCAATGTTAAATCAACTAGCGACAAGTTTAGCACTCAATTGAAAAATTAAATAATGAATTTCAAGACATTATATTCAAAGTAGCTTTGAATAACTAAATTTTAGCAAAATCAACTCATGCCAACAAGAAAGCAAATAAAGATTGAAACATTAATAGCTAAACTATTAAAAATTAACAAAGATTACACTAAACTATCAACTATAGCTAACAACTAGCTACACTAAGGCCTAGTCTTAGAGTAATAATTTTATTTGGCATTAGATCATTTTCCTTCTCTATGATAATGATGCCGAAAACTAATTGACGACATAAGACACTAATAAGATAATAGCTCTGTAGAATTTTGTTTTTAAAAATGTGTCATGCTAACCAACCAATATGTTGAATTGCTTGCAATAATAAAACTACTGAGTATTTGCTAGGTCATTTCCATGAAGAGGAGGGCTCATCCAAGTACTAGATTTTAACCAACTACTCTAATCTAGGTTAACCAAAGAGAGAGTTGAGGAATTGCAATTGAACGTAAAATTGAGAGCAAATATATAACAATTAGCAAAAATAACAAACGTGGGGCCTATGATATGCTTTTGATGTAGTGGTGAGGTTATTCCATTAGGATATTGGA
Organism: Lumnitzera racemosa; assembly: GCA_024138005.1. Classification (NCBI taxonomy): domain Eukaryota; kingdom Viridiplantae; phylum Streptophyta; class Magnoliopsida; order Myrtales; family Combretaceae; genus Lumnitzera; species Lumnitzera racemosa. The sequence goes on from JAMXBC010000008.1 coordinate 36,513,985, forward strand.
TATAGTGTTTAAGTGGAATTTGATAGAATTCACTTGAATTCAATCCCCAATAGCATGGCATATTGATGGTGGTGAGTTTACCCTTGATGGTTCAAGGCATACTGATCTATTGGTAATATGGCTACCAATCAATTGGCAAGCTTGATTCCAACACTTTTCTCTTCTAGGTTTCCTTGATCGAATAGTAGGAGCTACTAAGACCATGGTAGCCCCCATGCACCTATAAGCACAAAATAAAATTGATAAGATTTAATTGAAAATTGATCTTTTTCATGTCATTTAATCAATTTTGTTTAGGTTTGTCCATTTTGTGCATAAACCCCAAATTTTATATAAAATTTGATAATTTCCCCTAAATTTCTGTGCAAATGCAAGTTTTAAAGTTGGGAAAATCTTATATTTTGAACCGTAATCATTTTTAGCATAGGGAATATGATGAAAAGACCAAGGTGAACCTAGCACCACTTGAGTTTTCGAGTTACACTTTGTTATGGTGGAACAATTGATAGCATAGAGAAGAGAAAAAAGGTAAGAATGAAGTCACCACATAGAATCTCATAACGCAACTAATTGGGAAGAAATTTGTTCATTCATATTATATGTATGATTCATATGCACAACTTGATACCTTGACATAAGGCAACAAAACTATACTCCAGTATGCCTAAGAGTTTAAGTCCTTGCTAATGAAATGAGATTGTAAGGATCTGATAGAAAATAATTACTTCCAAATTTTTCACTGGAATCAAATAGAAATTGGAGATGTAGCTGAAGTGCAACAATATTCAATCTTGGATGAGGAAGCTAAACCTTATAAAGATGAAGAAGATATAATGCTGCCCTTACTAATCAGCTAAGCACTTCATGCTATGATTAGTGAAGAATAAGACCTGCATAGTAGTAGTTCATAGTGATAGTTGTGATAATTTGGCATCTACCTCATTTGTGCATTATTGGGGATTGAAGATGGGACCACATCCTAAGCCTAACACTTTGAATTGGTTTAGATAGAAGGGTAAGTTGTATGTGAATAAACAAGTTAAAGTTCCTATAGTAATGGAGAATTATGTGGATAATTTGCTATGTGATGAACAGTTATGGAAGTTGCCCATATGTTGTTAGGAAGGCCATAGATGTATGATCAAAGAGTGGTGTATGATGGTTTCAAAAATACATTTATGTTTGTCGAGCCTGGTTTTTCACCTCCCGTAGGTGTATACATTCCGGCTATTCAGGATCAAATGTACGTAGTTCTTTTTGTAAAACTTTAGTAGGTTGGTTTGGTTTTTATTTGAAAATGAATAAGTTTACATTTTACTCAATTTGATTTATTTAAGAAAATTCTAAAAAAGAAGATCCTAAATTGGATTTTTTATTTTTTTAGAAAATTCCAAAAAGTCATAACTTTAAAAGGAATTCAATTATATATTTTATTTGGAAAGCCTGATTTTTCTGTGTTAAAAAAACAATTAACTTATTTACTTATTTTTCTATTATTTATTCCTTATTATTATTATTATTATTATTATTATTATTATTATTATTATTATTATTATTATTATTATTATTATTATTATTATTATTATTATTATTATTTTTATTCTATTTCTACTATTAAAAAAAACTAATTTCTTTTTTTCTTGTTTTTCTTTTATTCCCTTTTTTTTTCTTTTTTCCTTCTCTCTCTCTCTCTTTTTTTTTTATATTACAATGTACAAAAGTCAATAAATAAAAAATAAAAAAAATATGAATGAACAAAGCAAAAGAAAAAAAAAAGAAAAAGTTAAATGGAAAAAGGGCTGGACCAAGGGGGGAATGTGCAGGTTGGTCGGGTCAATCGCAGATTTGGGTCAGGTTAGTCAAGTTGGTCAGCTAAATTCAGGTCGGATCAAGTTCTTCTTCAATAGCAGCAACAATGCGTGATTTTTCTTGATTCGACCACTGAATTATTGGGGATATGGGGGTAGAACCAACGCCGTAGCTTGGGGTAGTTGTTTGGTTGTTGATCCACGCGGTGGTAGCTGGAGGTGGAATTAGAGTATGGGGTTAGGTTTGAAGGTGTTGCAAGCTCAACTGTAGCTTTAATTCGAGTTGAAGAAGGTCAAAGGTGGTTGTTTCAATGGTGGATTGCGGTAGCTAGGGTTTCAACCTAAGTGGTGGTTATGGAGTTTTAAGAGCATGGCGGTGGTGTTAGAAGGAAAATGGGTTACAGTTAGAGAGAGAAAACAAGAGAGAGAAGATTTGTGAGTGAATTTCTTGATTATATATGGTTGTCTATGATTGTTTGTGATTTGAATGCCCCCTAACACCCTTTTTATACATGAATTTAACCTAGAAATCAAGGAAAGTAAAAAATTGAATAAATGAAAATGTCCAAAAATTAAGTTTTTTTTTTTCCAATTTTTGAAGCTCAATTTGAATGCTCATTTGACTGAATCCATATGTGTTTTTTGTATCAATTCATAGTAGGCCAAGTGTGCTCTACAATTTCATCACTAATTTGATGAAATCGCAAGTAAAAAGGACCCAAATCTACCCACAAAGTGTACTGTTTAAGAAAGAAATGTGGGAAAAGTTAAGGAAAACGGAGGAAATTAAGGGAAAGAGGAGAAAGAGATAAGGAAGATGCTGATGAGATATCGACATGGCGCCACATTAGCTGCATCGTCTAATCACACCTTGCCATGTGTCATCACGTGACACATGGTAGCTAATGTGGCATGCTACATGGTGCCACATCAGCATACGTCTAATCTTATGATGCCATGTGTCAAGATATGTTTTGCAATTACATCCTGACACGTGGCAATTCTTAATATGATAAAATATAAAAAGGCTTTTACATACCTACACCAAGATTTGAATCCCTGACCTCATGCCTAAACTCAATACCAAGTCCATATGTTTAACCATTACGCCATTAGCTTGTACTTTATCAATATGTGCAATTGCACATATGGATCAAGTTAGCTTAGTCTAGATTTGAATCTAAACCTAAGCCTAACTTCTAAACCTATTTTAAAATTAAAAAATCTATCCTATTAAATTCTTATTCCCTCAAATCCATTTTTTTATTTTTTTTTATTTTTTTAACTTTTCAATTTTCTATTTTTTTTTAATTTCTTACTTTCTAAATTTTTTTTTGTGTATGTTTCTTTCTAGATTTCCTTATTTTTTTGTTTTTTTTTCCAAATTTCTTATTTTTTGTGCTTTTTCTAATTTTTGCATTTTTTTTATTTTTCTGAAATTCTCATTTTTTTCTAAATTTCTTTATTTTTGGATTTATTTTAATTTTCTATTTTTTGTGTTTTTCTTGATTTAGGACTTGTTATCCTATTGAAACAAAATAATAAAAAAAAGGGAGGCAAAAATTGAGTATTTACAGCTATCCCTCTTTATAGCGAAGTTTGAATGAAACTTTGCCATAAAGATAAAGAAACACTATTTTTGCCCCTAAGATGACTTTAAAACGACTAATTAGCTATCCTAGACTAGCTCTACCGGGGATTTGGTGAAGAAATGAAACCTAGTCGTGCCTTTTTAGGTTCATTAACCTAGGTGAGAGTGTCTCTAAGGGATAAGCAACATTACTTTAGAATTGATTTGGAAGACCTGGCCATGCCTCATTAGGCTTAGTAACCTAGGCGGGAGCGTCTCTTGCGAACTAGTAACCTAAAGCTAGGATCAATCTAAAGGACCTGGTTATGCTTCACTAGGCTTACTAACCTAAGCGGGAGTGTCTCTCAAGGACTAGCAATCCTAAGTTAAGATCGATCTAAAGAACCTGGCCATGCATCACTAGGCTTAATAACCTAGGCAGGAGCATTTCTTGGAGACTAACAACCTTAAGTAGGGATTGATCTAAAGAACCAGGTCGTACCTCTTTAAGCTCACTAATCTAGATGAGAGCGTCTCTCGAAGACTAGAAACCCTAAGTTGGGATCAATTTAAAGAACCTAGCTATACTTCTCTAGGCTCACTAATCTAGGTAGGAGCGTGTCTCGGGGACTAATAACTCTAAGCTAGGATTGATTTAAAGAACCTAGCCGTACCTCTCTAGGCTCACTAACTTAGGTAAGAGCGTCTCTTAAGGACTAGCAACACTAAGGTGGGACTTAATGTTGTGGCCTATGAAAATTGAGGAGGAGAAGTGCCTTATGGGTTGGCTGGAGAACTTCGAAGAGAAACTATAGAAGGTGAGTGCCTTATGGGCTAGCTAAAAGGAATTTATGAAGAGAAGTGCCCTACAGGTTTGCTAAGAGAAACTTGGTGAATAGAAGGGCCTTATGGGCTTACTAAAAGAAATTAAGAGTCTTATGGGCTCACTAAAAGAACTCTAGAAAAAAGAAGCACCCTATGGGCTTATTAAAAGAACTTGATGAACAGAAGGGCCTTATAGGTAGGCTAAAAGAAATCAAACATCCTATGAGTTCGCTAAAAGAACTTTGAATAAAAAAGAAGTACCCTATGGGCTTGTTAAAAGAACTTGGTGAACAAAAGGACCCTATAGGCAAGCTAAAGGAAATTGAGGACCAGAAGTACCCTATGGATTTGCTACAGAAGAGACTTGAATAGGTAGAAGGTGGGATAGCCCTTTTAATGGTTGGCTAAGATTGAACTTGTCCTAAACACTCTCTGATTAGAGGAAAACCTTTTGGTGAAAAACCATTTACATTGAAAAAGAAACATTAGGGATAATTTCCTTTTTTGGGATAGATTTGAAAACTTGGCCACTTGAGCTAACTTAGACTTGGATTAAAGATACTTTCTCTCTCTTTCCTTTTTTTTTTTTTTATATTTGCTAATAGGTAAAGAATCCTTCCTTAATTATCACATGGGACCTTTTATGTTTCCCCTAGCTTAGATGTCGAGCCGCTTGGTAGAGCCTTTTGATTTCAAACACCGTTTTATTTTTTTTTAAGGAAAAGGTAACTTATGACCATTTTAATCGAAGAGGACTTCCTTGCAAACTTTTGGTCCAAATTACACTCTTGACTATAGTCTCAAAATTATAGTCCATTTTACATGTGATACACCTTGATCAATCCATTAGGTCTTTTTCGATTTAATCATTGTGAATTTAGGCTTTTGGTCTAAGGGTTTCAAAAGGAACTAATGAAGAAGCCTATTTTGAAATAAATATTTTATTTACCCTGGGTGTACAATTCGAGAACCTTAGGAAAAATTAGAAATATGCTTGCCCCAGTTTCAAAAACAACTTTTATTAAAGATAAATTACCTGTCAACATAAGAGAGGCTATGAAGTGGATATAGAGCTTTTGGGTCTTTGAGCATAGATTGTGATTTAAAGCCTTACATTTTTGGGGTTATTTGGGCTTTGACTTTTGATTTGATTTGGTTGCCCCCTATTGGGATATGATATATCTTTTAGGGCTTTTGACTTACACTTGGGCCCAATTTTCTAACCTCTTTTCTTTATCTTTGTCTTTTTCTTTTCTTTTTTGTTATTATTACTTTGCCCCACTATTCTCTTGCTATCCTTTTTTCTTTTATCCCTAAGAACGTTTGTCTCCACTGCCAATTTTTTGCCTATTAAGTGATTCAAGGCCCCAAATCCATATTTTTCTATTGTATGAGATCAAGTGAGGTAAGTATAAGCTTGAGGTGTTAAAAAGATATGGCTCTTCTTCATTTCAAACGAAAACTAACTTATCAAAAATAAAAGTTGCTTTTGAATTTAACGTTACCGAAGCAAGCACAAACTAATTTTATCCTTCTCTCCTCATCAATGACCCTAACCTTTGATATGCCCCATTATGGGGTGGTTCTCAATGGGTTTAAATTTGAAAATTCTTCAAATGGGTCCAATGGGGTGAATAAGAGATGATTGTGTTTGGGATTCAAAAATGAATGCCTAACTTCATTTTAATCTGTGTATCATATTCAAAGCAGACCTCCTTTAAGGAATAAGCCCAAAGTATCCTTACCATTATGTCTCTCAACCCTCAAAATATTTCAGGTTAGTATGTATGGAAAATATTTTGCCTATTTTCATTCTAAACCTTTTAAAAGTGAGTTACAGATTCCTTAAGGAGAATTTATTTTCTCCAATAACGTTGCCATTATTCAATTGAAATAGAAATTATATTATTTCAGCTATTACAGACTTTATTGAAAAAACAACTTTCTTTGCCCCCATCTTAAAAAGCATCCAACTACTTAAAATAACCCGTGAGCTTATCAGAAGGCATTGGTATACTCAAAGGGAATGGAGCTTTAGGTGGCTCAGTTAAACTACTCCCATGACTTTAAGAAGGGCCGACTTGTTGTAGTTCTAGCTGAATGACTTTTTCATCAATCAGGTCTTGAATCTTGTTCTTCAATCTCCAACATTTTTTAGTGGAGTAGTCTTTCTGACCCATATGATAGTTGCACCGTGCTTCTAGGTCAAAGCTACGAAGTTTGTAATTTAAATTAGGGGCTTCACAAGTTATAATCCAAACTGCTTTCAAATAATGAAAGATTTGGGTAATTGAGATTTTCAATTGAGTGAATCGTCTCCTCTTAGTCCCTTAGGCTTGTTTTGTCTCACTCCTCCTTGGCTTTTTTCTTGTTGAGCCTTCTTCATTACTTAGGCTTACTAACATTTGATTAGTATTGAATGTCAAGTGTTGAAATCCTCTAAGTATGGGGTCCATTGCCATTTCTAGATCTGTAATGCTCTTTTGTAGCCTGGCTACCTTTTCTTCTAGATTCGAGAGTCTCCTTTCCAGGGTTGAATCTAAGGATATTTGGAGAGTAGTGATCATTAGGAACAAGACCTGCCATTGTTAGGCCATTTGATACATCGTCCTTTTTAAGGAGGCAAGTCTATCATCAGCAATGTGAACCTAATTGGAAGAATTCTTTACCAGTTGGCAACTTTTCTTTTCTTTCTTTCTTTCTTTTTTTTTTGAACAAAATCTCTCCTTTTTAAGAAAGAGAAAAGGAAGAAAGGAATATAAGGATAAGACATATTTACAAGTTATGAGAAACGAGTAGAAAACAATCCTAAGGGATTAGGGGCTAAATATTTTACAAACTTACAAGAAGAAAGATCTTAAGGATGTATAAGATGAGAGATTGGAAAGGGTTAGAGTAGAAGCTACAGGGAAAAGGACATAGAAACTTAAGGACATGACTAAATAGAAACGAATGTATATTTATAGGCATAATGCAATATTAGGATGATGCGAATGCAGAAAGGGGAGTTGACAAACTAACTACAATGTGGCAAGAAAAAGATTTTTATTGCATCTTTGAAGTTTCCCTTACATTATTTAGAAATTCATTACAAATGACCCCTAAAGTTTAGATCCTCTTTTTCTTGTGAAGTCTTGGCTCCTCTTTGATCTTATTTCTTTTCCTCAGCTTAGTAACCTTGATCTATTTAGCAACCTAGGAAGTATCTTCACTGTGGAACTTCTGGAAAGCTCTAACCCAATAATAAGTAGCAATACCTTTTGGGAGTTCAATGACAGCAGTGAATACATCAATGGGATTCATTTTCTAGATGCTTTATCTATGAAGGAAATCAAGTTTAGGGCTCTAAGTATGGCTGATAAACTAAAACATAAGTAAGGCCATATTAGTCTTTAATTTTCCATTCTTCTCTTCCTATAGACAGTTGAGCGACCTGGCTTGTATTGCTAGTAATGTTGGGACATAAGATTTCCTCTCTAAAAATTAGGTCACAAGCTCTACATTCCTATGATGTATGTGAAATATCCCATCAAGAAACAAAATGGTTCTAAATGCTGCTAAGATATAGTCGTTGACCCTATATTGCTGCCAATCTTCAATGCTACCATAAAAGAGTTTCTAGTTGTAGTTGGACTGGTTCACAAACCAAATAAAAAGATTATCCAACTTAATAATTCTCCTATGGGAATTTGTCTACATTTTGCATAGTTCAAATTTACGAAGGCCTAAGAGCTTTTTTAAAATTTTTGTAGATATCTGGGACATATTTTCTGTTTCCAACATAGGGGACTCCTAACAGATAAGAGTATTCTTCAACGGTTGGGCTCAGTCAGCATGGGCCAAAGTGAAAAGACTGATTCTGAGGGTCCCAAAAGTAAACCAAAGCCCATACCATGGTGACATTGGTCTAGACTTTGAGTAAAGAGAGGATGGGCTTAATCTTGTCTTCAATGAATTTTTGGTGGTTTGGATCGAAAAATTGAAACCATCTTTCAAGTATCTCCTTAGGCTCTAAAGGCTCTAGATATGGACTTTTTTTTAAAAGAGCTTGTTTAAGAGAGGACCTAACCATTTTCTACAAAAATGATGAAAAGAAAATTACATCAGAACTATCTTATTTACACTTGAAGTACATTGATATTTACAAGAAGAAAACATTTACAATGAAAAGATTAGGAAACTTCGCAAATTTTTCTTTTTTTTTTTGCCACATCATATCAATTTTCTGATTTTGAGAAAAAAGTAGATTCTAGAAAGGTCCTTGATGTGTCTACAATGTTTGAGAAGGCTAGTAAATCAATTAAATTGTTTCCAATGAGTCTTGATGATATTAAATGAGGACCAACTTGCTAGGAGGAAGTTGAAGGAAGCTTGTAGTAGTCTATTTGTTTGGAGCCTTTTTTTTTTCTTTTTTTCATTTTTGTAGGTTTAAGAAGCCCTTTGATTCTAAGGCAAATTATTTGCAACCTTAGGCCAAAGATAGGAGTCAAAATGCCAGACAACACAAGTCAAACCAAGGCTTAAGCCAAAGAAAACAAAATCGGATCAATTGTGTAAGGATGAACCTAAATAGATTAAGAGATAATCACATGGTAAGAAGAAGAACCAACCTAATAGTTTCAGGAAGAATTGTTGTGACAATGTTATGATCAGAAGGTTAGAAGATGTGTTAGAGGAGCTACATCATTGGCTTATCCATCCGATAGCAAACCTACTTGTTGGTTTCATGTCACCACCATCTCGATGGCATGAAATAGGACCATCTTAATGGTAACCCAACTCAACCAATTGAATGGTTGTTTTTCAAGCCAATTTGATGGCTCGTATAGCTCTATGTAGCATTTTATTATTTTATTTATCTTTTGGTATTTTCACTTTTATTCATTTACAAATATGTCATTAGGTCTAAGTTAATATAAATACTCTTTCATAATTATGTTGTAAACATCTTATCTCTTTTCATTTTTTATAAAACCATAAAGAGTACATCATTGAGAGTTCACTCATAGTGAAATATTATCACGTCATCTTATTGAATCTTATCAATCTACATTAGAGAGATTGTGGTGATTCCTTAACTTGAGTATTTTGTGAGTAATATTGAAATATTTGTGTTGAATTGTTGCTACAACCCGAAGGGGCTCGTCGTAGCAGTCACCGTATACTGTACAAAGGATTGTAAGTTAAATTCCCTTACAATCGATGACCCTTTTATATGATACACAAGGCTACAGCTACTGCTAACTACCAAGAGTGCGCAAGATTAAGTAATATCATTTCATGATAAATAATAATATTATAAAAACATAACACATAGTCTATTTGTATAAAAGTTTATAGATACAGAGTCGGAAATGTATCTTAAGTTAAACTAAAATAGCAATTACATATTCAAATCTAAACTATCAGAAGTACCCTCTGAACTCATCATGCTCCCACACTGATCCCGTGTAGAAAACTAACCTCAGGCATATGACGGCCCGACTTCATGAATAGGTCGGCCTGCAAGAGAAGACTGCAAGGGAAGACTGCAAGGGTATAAGCTTACTAGCTTAGTGAGATATTTTCCTTTAACCATATAGCAATTAAGTTTATACAATAGTTAAGTTTAACCAAATGAATGCATGAACAAGCAGTATATCAAACAAATACATGTAGGTGACCAGGTACTGCATGCAACTTAGATTTAACGCCCTCCTAAGTTAGGGTTGGAGATTCATCGGTACAGTCAGATCTAGGTATCATATTAGAACTTATTCCATAACGAAACTTCACGTTTCGCATTTCAAATGTAATGGTACATCCAATACTAACCTTATCAAAATGAGTTATACATATGATTGTAAGTAGGTTCACGCAGTCCTCACTCACCCCTAAACGAAGGCCTCTAGACTTGACCCAAAGCCAGGCGGTTGGCGCCTCCAACACCTAGTCATCTCACGAGCCGGGGTAAGGTCATATCGCATGTGTGCACCTTACGAAATTAACAATAATCAATAATCAACCCACGTATGGCCTCTCGCTACCTCCATATAATGTAACTGCCTGGAATTTGTTATGTAATGCATGATTTATGCATGGTCCAAGTTAACTTTTTCTAGTCGAATAAAAAGTTAAGTTATATTTAATCAGTGATCATTCTAAGTCACAAACAATCAATCTATTGAATCTACTATGCAACAAACATTATATTATTGAAATTTAAAGTAGATTCACCATTAACAATAATTATCATGCATAAGCATAACCCAACTCTATACACATTCATTTATAAATCATAATTTAGATTCACTAATTACAAGCACAAACAATTATAGAATCATAAGGAAAAACCCACTTAGTCATGGCTAGCTCACAGGTCGTAGTAGTCTGTGGGCAGGTCAAGGTCGATATCGAGATCACTTGAGAATAATGAACATTTTATAAATTCGGGAATTTACAGCTAACTAGTGTTATAATTTGTAAGGTTTATTTTACTTAGTTATGTGAAATTGTCGATTCGAGCTTTTTATCGAATCACGTGTAAATTTTTCATTTTAGCTCGGATCGTTATGAACTTATAGTCCATTTTGATCGTTTTTCGAGCATATTTTCTCGTAACGAGGTCCGTTTTGGACATTGTGGCTCATAGCATAAATTATGATAAAATATCACAAAATTTATTATTTAATTTTAAAAATTATAAAATATTGATTATCGCCTTTTTTGTAACATATTTACGATTTAATAATTAATTAAATCATATGCTTGATGTTTTTATTATTTTGAGTATATTTTCCTTTTTTTTTTTAGATTTTTACTTTATTATGATTATTATTATTTTCACTATTCTCATTTTCTTATTTATTCTTTTTCTTATGTACCTCACAATTGTACATATATATATATTCATATGCTTATAATATATAATTTATAATTTATGTTATTGAAAATTCTTAAATTACAGTATCATATATATATATATATATATACACCTTACATATGTACGAATTTAGTAAATATATTATATATACTAATACATATTCGGTATACCCCTTATATATATATATACACTATACATTACACGTATTATATACGTATATGTATTTATTTAAAACATACTCTTATACACATATTCATATATTTATATATATTTTGTATTTATTTATATATAGTCTTACATGTATACATACCTATAAATACATACATATATATTCGGCATATATATATATACTTATATATGTATACCATACATTACATATATAATATGCCGTATATTACTATCCTTATACTCTATATTATATATATATATATATATGTATATATCTCATATTACTACTTATGGAAGTATGCTAATATATATATATATACTAAAATAGTTATACATGAATACACACATACATATACATATATATAGATATATCTCACGGTACACACATATACATAGATATACTAAAATTATTTAATATAACTACTTAATACTAATCATATGTATACTAAAAAAAATAATACATAATACATACTTTTCCATATACTTATGTACATACATATATACATACATAGCCTAATATATGTATATATAATTCAATTTAGGTGCTTATGCTCATATACATGGACTTAGTAATATTATATGTACAAAATACCATATAAATACTATATTTATACATATTATACATCTACACTAGAAAAATAAATGACTTATTTATTTTCTTCTTCTTTTTCTTCCTTCTTCCTTTTCTTCTTTTCTTTCTTTCACGTTTTGTTGCTTCCAGTTTTTTTTCTTCTCTTTTCCTCTCGGTTTTATTTACACCGAATGTTTCCAAATTTTTCCTTTTTGTTCACGGTGGCATTAGCTTAAATTATAAGCTAAATCTTTGCTAATTATTTCAAGATTTTTTTGCTTACCTCTTTATCCAACACTTGGCAATTTAATTAATCACGTGGGCTGCTTATCTCATTTTCATTTTGCTGATTTTGGGTTAGTTTTATGTGCAGGAGGTGAACTTGAATTAGAAATGGAAGAAAGAAAATGAGATAAATTGGAAATAGAAGAGAAGAAAAATGAAAATTATTAACAAATATATATAATTTTTTGAATCATATAAATTATAAGGATTCTCCTCGTAAATTAATTTTCAATTTTTTATGAAATTTTATCAATTTAATTGGTACACATTACAATTATAATTTTTACAAAGTTATTATGGCGATTTCGTTATAATTTCGTGCGAATAGACGATTTAGTCGAAAATTACATTCGACTATAATTTTATCGCTATTGTGTAATATTTAGCTATTTTATAGGTTTATGTTTATGATTTTAGGGTTTCGAGCAATTTCGGGTTCAATTTTGATTAATAGTATGTAAACTAGTTTTAGGGTTTTAATGAGTGATTTAGGGTTTCGATCAATTCTTACGGTTTTGTTATCAGTGTTATATTTAATTTTTTAAATTTCGTAATCTTTTATTGTTACTAACCTTATTGACTTATTGTACAGTTTAAAACACTCGGACTTGAGTTAAGATCCAATTACTATTTATCCTAAGGTTTACAATTGTTGTTTTTCCAACCTCTGTTTATCATATTGGAGTTGGAATAACAACTCTAGATTCTTGCATAGGATTTTACGCATATCACTTGTACTTTATGATTGGTTTTCGTTTATTGGTTTTCAATTTTATGTTAGTAAGGTTTGTACTTATCAATTGTATAATTGATGCATAGGAGCCATTATGAGACTCCAACAATTGTTTGATGTTATTATTGTGGTTCTGATCTTAGTAGTACTTGTAGATATGGTGAAACTTTATAGAGCTGCCTAGCAGATTTTGTATGGAAAGATTTCCATTGTTATGTGAGTTAGCAGATATTATGTTTAAATTTGTAGATTTCAAGTAGGTCTTAGACATATTAACGTATCCTTATCTAGTAATGATGTGTAGCAAGCTGTAACACTCTAGGTTCTAGAGTGTTATGCCAACAATATTATAACAGTACTGATGGCCATTATCTAGATTTTCTACCTTGAATATATCCATATCAATCATATGCAAGCACCTCAATAAGCTATTTTTCTTTACAAACTCCAAACATTACCTTTCTAACTCATCGAACAACTTCCAAATAGTTTATTGTTAATGACACCTAAACTATTTATTGAAATACATAATCTAATAAAAAGATAAATTAAGGTAATTTGTATTGCTATATCATATTAGGTTACTCTAGAGATCAACTAATACCAACTAATATGATGTACATCAGGGGCTGACCATTAGGACAAGATCGAAGTCTTTGAAAGAAATTCTTATTAGATATGGAGTGATTAATGGGGATTGGGTAGAATTGGGATGGTGTAGAGTGATTACCAATGCTTTATTTCTTAAGAATAGTTTGCTAAGAGTGTTAGAGCGAGTTAGAAAGGAATAGTTGAAGTTGGAGGTGAACATTTTAAGTACGAACATTGGAAAGGTGAAGGGTGAGAGATTCATAATCTATCTTCATCGACCATAAACCTATGGAGTAAAGATTTGGGTATTACAAACAGAGGGAATCACTAGCAATATTCACCAGTCATGAACCCGGGGTATGAACTTGAGCGTACATTGTTGAATAGAGATTAGAAAGGTTCACTGGCAATCTTCATGCCTATGAACCTTGGTGGTGAACTTTAATGCATGCATTTTGAAGGGGTTGCAAAGGTTTATTGGAAATCTTTACCCATGTGAACCTTAGTGGTGAAGATTTTAACAACAAACCATCATGTATTTCTTTATCTTAGTCCATGTTTTATTAGTTATTATTTTTTGTTTCTCAACAGACTTCTTTGTATCTTTTTGTGTTTCTAAAGTCATCGAAGTTAGAAAAATCAACAAAATTCAGTGACTAGTGAATTAAATCATTGTAACCCTTAAGAGATCCAAGTATAAATAACTAAGAGAAATTATGTCTGATCAATGAAAGTTTATTACTTTTGAATGTTAAAACAATTATTTTGAATTTAAATACAAGAAAGCATGAGAGATTCCCTTCTTGAGTGAAAGTCTAGTAGTAGAACACATCTCTTATCACCTTTAGCGTATGGTGATTTATGTGTAGACTTTATCTAAATTTATACTCAAAGTTATAGCGAATCACCCAATTATTCTTAGTTGTGGCACCCAAAGGCTTATCAACTAAAAGGAGTTGGGTTCGTAAACTTTTGCAAGGATCAAAAGAGTGTCTCTATCGACATCCCATTACTTCCTCATCTACATAGCCCATCGTTTTGGTATTAGAGGCTATGTTTTGTTCCTATTCTTCATCTTGATTCTTATTATTTGTACCCCTTATTGAGTTATAGAAAGAACGTATGCTCTTATAGGAGTTCTTCCACTCTCTATGATAATACCAACTTTTGTGTCATCTTGTGTTGTATTTTGTGTCATTATGTGTCAAACAATCCAACTAACATGTCTTAAGAGATTGTTGAAAGTGTCAACCTACAAAACCATTAAATAAAGCCAAAAACACCATTTATACAACAAGCCTTGATAGAATTGATCACCTAACACTTACGGTTGGGAACTAATTCCTATTATCAACCTTAATCAACAACCATTCCTTCATGTTTAAGAACCTGCTTAAAAAAAAAAGATTTCCTAATTGACAACCTAATTATAAGAATGGAGATGCATAGAGAAATGTGCCCCATAATGCAGAACACTCAATTTTTTACCTACAAGACCCTATTGACATCCCCAGAATCAATAAGAACCCAAAAGCCACCATTAATATATGCAAAAATTAAGGTCCCTACTTTTAGAGGTATTAGTTCACTAGAAGAATATGCAAATTAGTTTAGAAAATAGAATAGATATTTAAGTATGCTGTAATAGATGAAATGACCATAATTACACTAGGCTTTATTGAATTTGTAGATTATGTTACTTTATGGTGGGAAAATCTTAGGACCCAACGGTAAAGAGTAGGAGAATATGAGGTTAACACTTAGGCTTTGATGACAAACTTATAGCTAAGAGATTTGCCCCAAACCATTATAAAGAACACCCATTCAATAGGCTACAAATGTGTAAACAAGGAGCCTTGTATGTTATCGACTACGTGTTTGAATTCAAGACTTTATTGGTTCGATGTGATATTAGAAAAACAAAAGAGCAAAATATAGCTTGATTTCTAGGAGGACTGTACCGAGAGATAGTGGATGTAATTAATTGACATCCCTATTATACTCTAGATGATATCATCAAATTAGCCCTTAAGATTGAGGAGTAATGAAAGTATATAAAACTACACTTTAATCTTAGCTGACCCATGGAAGTTGCCACCCTAAAACCTTTCGAGGCTAAAACAGTAGTTTCCAAACTTTTGAAAGATGTGAGACGAGTGACACTAAGGCCTCTACACTAAAAACTCCACCAGTGGAACCAAAAAGATCGAGGGAAATTAGATGTTTTAATTACCAAGGATTTCAGTATTTAGTTTCCTAATGCCCTAATCAAAAAGTCATGTTTACTTTTGAACAAAATGGAAAAGTAGAAAGGGAAGGGGATGGGCTAGTTGATGACTATGTTCCAATAGAAGAAGGAGAAGAAGTTAAGAATACCTTAGAGGAAAGAGAACTTTTAGTAGTTTAGAGTGTAAGCCCCACAACTAAGCAATCCAAGGTTGAGATCGGTTGAAAAACCAATCGAGCCTAAATTATAAAATAAAGTTAGAGATATTAGTAAATCGATCCCGTAAGTTTGAATTTAAGAAAATAAGTAATAAAATAGGAGACTACAAAATTTTCAAATTTTAAGTATATAACTCGTTATTTATCGAAAATGCGTAAAATGCATTCCAGCACTTAACGAATTGCTAAAAATATATTATATGTATGCTAAAAATCATAAAATAACCTAAATAATATTTAGGAATATTTCTTTGTACTATATATGAATTTACATGTATGTAGAAATACGCGTAATTACTTAAAATACGCGTAATGTGCCAAAATAATACTAAATAATTAAATAAAATTCATAATTAATTAAGGAAAAATAAATAAAAATCAGGAAAAATAAGGAATGATCTAGATATAAGTCGTGGCAGTTGGGAAAAATAAGAAAAAAATCGGCTAATTAAATTAAGACAACACAAAAGCCAAAAATTAAGGGATAAGGCAATTGTCTTGTCCAATTTAATGCAAAATAATTACACTAAAGCTCTATAAATAGGGAAAAAAATCCAAAAGCTCATTTGGACAGTTAGAAATCAGAAAAAATTAGGGAGAGGCGAAAATTGAAATAAAAACCAAAGAAAAAAAAAGAAAAGAAAAACTATGCAGTTAGGGCCACAATGGAGAACCTAGATCCGACGGGCAGCTAGGAGTGAACGGCCACCATTGCCACATGGTGGTGGCAACGCCCAGGTGGGACAACACACCCATGGCCACCTACGGTGGCCAGAGCCACCCAAATCGGTGAATTCGATTTCCAGCCTGATTTTGTGTAATTTTGTAAAAATAGTAAATGTTATTATAAAATTATGAAATTTTTTATTATCGAATATTTTTGTATTTAGTTTTTAGGAAAAATATTATTTTGATGAAAATATGTCTCATGATATAGGGATCTTAAGAAATCGTACAAAACCGAGCATGTTTTGGTTTAGAAATAAATGACCTTAAGAGTGTAGTTTCGGACCCAAAATTTTTTTGTAGATTACTTAGATGATATAGAATAGTGCTATGAATCCTGTTTTCAAAAATTAATTTTCTAAATTTTGAGATAATTTTTAGGCCCTAAAATGAGGCATAAAATGGATAATTTAGGATTAATTAAGTAATTAAATGATTAATTACTGATTTAGTGAATAATTATATGTTTTAGGATGTTGAAATCTGATGGAGTATGATACTTGTAGCATTTAGGGTGTTAGATGTAATTATTAGGTGAATTATGTAGTAAATGATTAATAAGGAAAAATAGTTAATTTTAAGTTAATTTTGTAAATTAGGGAAATTAGGAGTGTAATCTGATTTAGGATGAATTTAGATATTTTGAAATGATTATTGATGTTTAGGGGTGATAATTAAAGTGATAGAAATATTAGAAATGCATTATGTACATAATAGGTAATAATGCATAATATGTAATTTTTGAAAATATAATAAATAGAAAATATTAGGATAAAAAAATTGATATTATATAAATAATAAGGATATATAATAAATCTGATAAGAAAATTGAATTTATGTAATTATTTGAAAAATGTAAAAATTTCTCACATTAGGAGTAAATTCGGTACACTACTAAGAATATAAGTGTACCGGATGAAATAAAATACTGACTAGGGGTACTAATGATATTTAGGAGATCGGGAAATAATGTGATTAATTTCACATTATGAGTTGAAACGAATTTCTAAGGTTGGAATATAAAACATTACTTAGAAATCGAATTAGAACCTAATTTAGAAATCGATGTGGAAACCAAACCCGAACCTAACCCCAAACCTAGAATAATTATAAAAGACTTAAGACCTAGATAATTAGGCATATTAAATCCTAAACAAAACCTAACAATAAGCGTTATAGGATAAAATGAACCTATAATCATTATATGAAAACTGAAACCATGTTTATGTTATAGGGATGATCGGCGATGGCCTGAGCAAATTGGACCTCAAGTGAGTGAGCGAAGTTGGGATTAATACGATGCTGTATTTTGGAGGCTTAAGATTATGTTTGGTTGTGCTTGTTAGATAGTTGAATGTGTGCATGTGCTTGATTATGGGTGATGCTATGATTCTGTTTGTTGTTTTGGCATATATTATATGAATTGTATGAAAGGATTGATCACCCTAAACTGGACTTAATCAAATATCCGATCAGTAATCATAATCGGACATGCATGGCAACCCGTTAAGGGAACTTAGGACTCTCCGACCAAATACTGACCCCTTCGGAAGGGATAGCGCAAGATTGCAAAATGGCCCCTTCTTCATCCTCAATCGAACTAAGTGACAGGAGAGGAGGTCGCGGTAAGGGTGAAAACAGTAGTTCGAAGGTAGTCGCGAGAGGAGCAAGGTCTCCATTACACAAGCCTGGGTTTGGTCGTGAGCTGTTGCATTAACGGCAACTCCTCAACCCGGATTAGAGCGGGCGGAATTTCTCTAATCTCACGACGGGCCGGACAACATCGTGCGATGGCATTTGCTTGCACATGCATTGCACCTAATAAGTGATTGAAAACCTTGTTGTGTGTATGGTATAGTTTTAAGTCCTCCGTCCTAACTTACTGAGCTGTGGTTGCTCACATCCCTATAGACGTCGTGCAGGTATTGGCTAAGAAGCAGCAACAACTACTCTGAAGCTAGTAACTACTAGATCTTGGGGAGTGAGGAAAAACATTGAAGAATCAACACATATGTTAGTACTTTTCATTTCTGAATAATATAATAACTGAATCATAGTGATTATATATAACTTTTCTTACTTTCTTAGGTAAATGAATTATTTAAATTACAAATTGTTTACTTCAAAGCGGGTTAGTCGTGGACGCCTTGTGTAGATCACGTCTAAAATAGCGGTTGTAAGGCCAACTTCTATCTTATGATGGTTTACACGGTAGGGCTGTTACGATTCTGCCGCTTCAGGGCGTGACATAGAGGACCTTGCTTAGAGAAGTTAGGGAAAAGGGTGACTAAAGAGAGAATATCTTCTACACGCTTGCAAGGATCTATGATAATGTTTGTGGAGTGATTATCAACAATGGTAGTTATACCAACGTTGCCTTCACTACCTTAATAGAAAAGTTAAACCTTAAAACCCGTGACCATCCTCATTCGTACAAACCTAAAAGGCTTAGTAAGAAAGGCGAGATACAAGTCAACAAGAGTATCCAAATTCCATTATCTATTAGAATCTATATGGATGAAGTCACTTATGATGTGGTTTCCATGAAGGTCACTCATCTAGCACTCAGGTGATAGTGACAATATGATCATACACTCTATTTAAGGACAATAAGAAATTTGTATCATCTCCTCTAAGTCTTGAGGAAGTAAGAAGGAACTAACTAAGTATTAAAAAGAGAAAGACAAAGGATTTGTTGTTCATGACTCAAAGTGATATCAAGGAAGTGTTGTGTGACACACCCCCTTAGTATTATTGAAATTTAAGGAAATTTTGACTTGTGAGGAGGGGTGTTTACCCCTTGAAGTAGCCAAACTACTAAAAGGATTCTTTGAATCATTTCTTGAGGAATTGCCTCCCAAATTACTGCCTATAAGAGGGCTTAAGTACTACATGCATCTTATTCTTGGATTTTTTTTTTCTTACTCGACTAGCAAAGAGCATGAATCCCATTAAGGTTAAGGAATTACAAAAACAAGTTGATGAGTTGTTGGAAAAAGGGTATCTAAAAGAATCCCTTAGTCTATGTTCATTACTTGCTCCCCTAGTATCCAAAAAGGAGGGTACCATGCAGATGTGTGTGAATGATAAGGCCACTAATAAATTAATCATATATCATCATCCTATCCTACAATTAGGTAAGTTTGATGTCAAGTTATATTTTGGTTTTTCTTAATTTAACTTATATTAAGTCTAGCCTACTTAATATAAATTACTCAACAGTAAATTAAGAAAAAACATTTTTTTAAAAAAAATATTTAAAAAATTAAAATCGCTAACTAGTTAAACAGATAAAAAGTCAAATCAAGGTTTTCGAGTGGGAAAACCCTAATTTAGCTACTAGTTTATAAATATTTTTAAAAAAATTAATTTTTAGAAAATTTAACTAGAAAATCTAAGCTCGGAGGCTAACTTATTAAGAATAAGTCACCATTTTTAAAAATAAAATAAAAAATTAATGGGATTTTATTTTTTATGATTTTTTAAAAAATGCTAAGCTATGTAAGGATATACAAAAATGTAACTAAAATGAATTTTTTTATTATGAATTTTCAAAAAAAGAAAAGTTTTTTTTTTATTGTTGCCCCGGAGATGTTTATGTACTCGCTAATCATGATCAAAACAACGTAGTTCTGTTTTTTAGAAAAGATTTAGTAAGTTGATTTTTTTTTAATTTGAAAATCGAGTCAGATTTACATTTATTTAACGATTTATTATTTTAAAAAAACCTTAAATGATCTAATTACGTAAATCTATTTAAAAAAAACTAACTAATTAAATCTTAAAAAGAAAAACTCCAATTAAGATTTTATTTTAAAAAAAGCCACTATGTGTTAAAAATTAATTTTTCTAAAACCTTAAATACAAGATTTATGTGGATCTATTAAGATACGCAACTTAGATACATATCTGCACCAAAGACATGAATATTGGAAAAGATATGTATCTATATGCAATTTTTATGAAAAAGAGGCAATTTTTCTAAAACACTAATTGCAAGATTTATGTAGATCCACTAAGATATGCAACTTTAGATATAAATCTTTCCCTAAGATATAAATCTCGGAAAAGTATGTATCTAATCTAAAAATGCAAGTTTTATGAAAAGGTTGCAATTTGTATAAAAAATGCAAATTTTTCTAAAAAAAATAACATATAACAAAAATTAAACCAACAACTTGCATTAAGAAAAACAAAATTAGTAACATATAACTTCTTCTTTTTTAAAAAAAAAAGAGAAAATAAACCAATAAAACTATTAACTAAAAAAATAGAAAAAGAGAAAATTAACTAATAAAACTAAAAACTAAAAAATAAATAAATAAACTAGCCTACCCAATGGTCAGATCCAAAGAGAATAATCATGCAAATCAAATCGAGTCATGCACGTGTTATTTGATGTTAGCGTATTATAGTACGTACACTATTGTGATAATGTCTATCGCGTATGTGCTACTACATGTGTGCTTGCTATTCATGTAGACAACATACGGTGAAGTGCTAGACGGTGTTATGGAGTGCTAGACGTATTGTGAAGTGCTAGATGTACGTATGTTGGATGTAGCTATATATACAAGAAGTAGCTCTCTGTGTATGAGGATGTATGGTGACATAAGTATGTGAGTGTGTGGGTGTAAGTGAGGATAAATGTAAGGTTAATGGCATGTGTTTATGGGGATGTGCAATGACGTAAGTATGCGTTTAAGTGTGATGTGAGGACAGTGATGTGTTTGCATTGAATGTGATGTAAGAGGACAATGTTATGTTTGTATTGAAATTCTGTATATGTGCAGGGAATTAGGAGAGTGGCATGTGGAATTGTGTATATATGACTTTGGGATTTGTGCGAATGTGTGTCAATTTGAAAACGTGTATTTTTTACAACCTATTGTCTACTATTTATAAGTCATAAATTTGGATCTTTTTGGATGTAGATTCAACCTTAATAAATCCAAGATACAATGACACCTGATTTGTATTGATTAGATTCATTAAAGATTCGATTTAGTTTCTAGAAACCTTATACTTATTTAGGCTTTCTATCTTAAGCTTGATCCAATCCATCTTAATTTAGCCCTAAATATACACTAATTTATTTAATAAATCCTAAGTTTATTTAAATATTTTAAAATAAAGCCTTACTATTCAAGACTCGACTTGACTAAACACTTTATTTTTCTTTCAATGTTCATTTTTTGTTATTATTATTATTATTATTTTTTTTACTTTTTAATAAGGCCCAATAAAAAAGAATTACAAAGTTGGCAAAAATGAGGTGTTTATAGTTACCCTTCTTTGTAAGGAAGTTTAATTAAAACTTCGCTATATAGACAAAAGAGATACTCATTTTTGCTTAATCTTAGCTTGAATCGATAGGTGAAGATTACTGACTTAAATGGTGAACTGAGTAGTGTCTTGTTTTGAAAAAGGATACTAACTTGAAAGGTTGATGTAAAGAATAAATAGCACATCTTGAAAGGATAGGGTGAAAGAATAGAAGGTCTATCTTGAAAGGATAGGGTAAAGAAATAAGAACTTATCTTGAAAGGAAAGGGTAAAGGAATAGGAGGGCCTATTTTGAAAGGATAGGGTGAAGGAATAGGGGAGTCTATCTTGAAAGGATAAGGCAAAAGATTAAAAAGCATATCATGAAAGGATAGGATGAAAAAATCAGGGTACCTATCTTAAAGGGATACGGTAAAAGATCAAGAAGTCTATCTTGAAATGATAGGGTAAAAAATTAGGATGTCTATCTTGAAAGGATATGGCAAAAGATTATGGTATTTATCTTGAAAGGATAGGGCAAGTGATTAAGGTTCCTATCTTGAAAGGATAGGGCAAAAGGACTAAAAAAAGCATGCTTGAAAGGATAAGGCAAAAGGATAAGATTAGGCATTATGTTGAAAAATTGATATTTTTAAAAGAAAAATTGACATTCTCAAAAGGATAGATCTTTTAAAGAAGAAAACTTAACAAAAGGGTTTGAAAGCATGCCTAATATATATTTTTTTTAATCCTTAGGATAACCGATATTCTTTAATGCTGGCTGAAACTCTCTAAATATAGGATAACTAAAGTTCCCAAAATTCTTAGGATAGCTTAAGCTTTTTAGTATGATGACAAAGGCTCCTGAACAATATTTTCATAGGATTGCTGAAGCTCCTAAATTTTCCTCATACTAAAGGATGACTAAGATTCTAAAGCCCCTAACGAAAGTATAAATAAGGTTCTTGAAATTTCCTTGAGGGATTACTAAAGTTATTAACTCGAGGATGACTAAAGTATACACTACAAATTCTCAAAATTTTCACTTTTTGAAACTCAAAGGAAAAAGCCGACACTTTTATTCAAAAAACTATTCATTTTTTTTTTTTTTTTGCTACCAAGTAATGATATTGTACTGACCTTAAATGTTACAAATAAGTGGTATGCTCATTTTTTAGCCCATCGACCATTCATTCTTTATCTTTGATTACTTGTCTGCTATGATGATGGAATAGAAAAAAAAAAAACTTTAGTTGAACACCTTATTCTCCTTACCATGGGCAATTCTCATTCGATTCTAAGCGAAGGGCTTCTTGTGCCCTTAGGGTATGCTTGACTTTTGCATCGATAAGTTTCCTACTAGGGAAAGTATCTTAATTATATGAATAATTTCGTCCAAGAAGACTTCCTCACACTCTTAGATAGCTTGTTTTCACTCTTGATTATGATTCCAAAAATTATGGCAGTCTTGTAAGTGATACTTTGATTGATTTGATAGGTTTTTTCCTTAAGGTTGTAACATAGGCTTTTAGTCATTGACTTAAACAAAAGGAGATATTGATATGCTGGCCAATTTTGAAAAATAAAATTAATATCTCAACCCGGGTTGACAAGTCAAAAACCTTACTAAGAAAATGCTACAATGAGCTTGTCTTAGTTTTACGAGCAATAATTGCTTAAGATAAGTTAATTTCTTCAGTCAAAAGAGCTTTGTTAAGGGTGGTATAATGGGTAAGATCATAGAATTAAAGTTTCATTCCTTTGGGCTTGGAATTTCTTGTTCAGGTTTTGTACTTTGAAAGATATTAGGGAGAAGACTCGGGTCCTTAATTTTAGAATTCATGGGTTCAACTTTTCTAAGGTACTCAAGCCTTAGGCCTTGGAAGAGCTTTTAAGCTATCCTTTAGGATGTGATCGCCTTACTTTTGTTTTCTTCTTTATTCCTTCTTTTTTCATTTTTCTTTTTCTCTTTTTCTTTTTTTTTTTACTTATTTTTATTTGTTTTCCTTTTTCTCTTTTTCTCCTTTTTTTTCTTCTTTTTTTTTCCAAAGGTAGTTGTCCTCCATGTGTTCAAGTTTTCACTTGAAGAAATTGATGAGCTCAAAGTATATAAGCCCAATGAAGTAGGGTATGGCTTTGGAGGGAGTGTTTGAGAAAGATCAATGTCTTGTGGTATTTCAATGAGTGTATGGATTTGAGTGAAATGTACAGTTTAAAATTCTTTTTCATTCTAAAGAAATCAAGCTATAAATGCGAATGATTGCTCGTGAATTGACACAACTGAAGCAAGCACAAGTTATCTTATCCCTTTTCTCCAAAATCAATGGCCCTAACCTCTTGATTGCCTCAATGTAGAGTGATTCTTGATAGGGTTTATTTTTGAAAGACTTTCCTTAAATAGCTTAAATGGGCTTACAAGGGATAATAATGTTTAGGGAGTGAAATGAATGCTTATCATCATTTCAAATTGTGTATCACATGTAAGATAGACTTCCTTTAAGGAACGAGTCTTATCCTCACTTTCATGTCTCTCAACTCCCTGAGTATTTTAGGGTTAGTGTATGGGATTAGGGCTTATCTCTTACTACTCTAAATACATTAAATAATGAGATACTTTTGTCGGTTTGATAATAAAACATTTTATGTTTTGTTTACCCTAATCTACACTAGTTTCATTACATAACACTAGATATTTCATAATGCCTTAACAGGTCATATGCCCTTCTACCTTTACAAAAAAAAAAAAAAAATGCTACCTTTCTAGACTCAATTAAATGGGTCCTTTTATTGCCCTACCCTACCCCACCCCGTCCTAACCACCTCCCCAACCCAAGTTCACTCATAGTGGAAACAAACTTTATATTCAATTTTGGTGTTAAAGCAGGTGGGCTAGTTTTCATAGATTGAGCGTTTAGGACATTTTAGGCTTGGAGAGAATCAGTGTTGATGGACAAAGCTTTGGGTAAAGTAAGTAGGCTATGTGTTTAAGGTTTTTTTTTTTTTTTCTACCTCAAAGTTGGTTGAAATAGATGGGAAGATCTGTGGTTTATGTTCAGGCTTTTGAAAAAGTCTAATAGTGGGCTTCTCTTCAAGGATTATGTTTGGCCTAGGCTTTTCTTGGGGATGGGCTATGTTTCCACCATTTTTATTTATTAATTTCCAATTTGCTTTCCCCTTTTTGCCCTTTAGTATCAAGTTTAACTTATAGGCTATATAGTGCTTTGGGCTTAGAATGCTTAGAATGAGTGATTGCCAAGATTAAGCTTAGGTCGAAGTTGTTGTTGTCAGTTGTCTTAACTTAAAAAATGAATGGCTATGGGCTGAACCACTAAAAAATAATAGCTCAAAGTTTGTAAAATCTATACTCCTTAGCATATATTTTTTTGTTTGAAAAATTTATGATTTTTTTTTTAAAAACTTTATTCTAACAAAAAGTGTTTGAAAACACCTATATTACCCAAAAAAAAAAAAAATTATGTTACAAACAAGGTTTTTGACATCTCCTAACTTATTAGAATGATTGAAAAATTTACAAAGTTGATAAGAAGGAGTCTATTTTACAAAGTTAATAACAAAGGTAAGGACTTCTTTACAAGTAAAAATTCTTGAAAACCCTAAAGGATACTAAAGAGAATATATGCTATCAATGACTAGAATGCTAACATTATCTTAAAAAAAAAATAAAAAGCTAGAAGTGACATGATAAGGACGACAAAGCTACAAAAGGACAATTGATAATTGAATGATTATAATTTTACAAGAACAGCATCTAGTGTTACAGAAATTTGAGGGAACAATATAGGAATAACGGTTATTTACAGATCATGAGTAAGAAATGTTTACAATTTGAAGGATTTTTACTTATCTTTTTTTATATATACATGGGTTATTGAACAAATTTCTGATACAACAAATGCAAAAAAAAAAAGTAAATAAATATACAAATAGAATGCAAGTAAAGCACACCCATGCAAATGCAGGATTGATAATTGGATAATAGTGTGATAATTTAAAAAAAAATTCAAAGTTGTAACTTTATTAAAATCAATTAAGTACAAATGGCTACACCCTTATTAGGTCTATAATCTTTATATAAGTACAAATGTGGACAAAGCATAGAGAAAATTTTACAAAAGCAAAATATCTTTTAATAATTTTTAGGGGAATTTTTTTTTACATGGAAAAAAAGAAAATATATAGAAATATTTATACGACCAATATGTCACATGGGAAAATAATAAAATTGTAGCTCCTTACTCATGATATTTTTGTTTTAAATATTGCACTAATATTTATTTGCTTACCCACAAAAAAATTTAATGAAATTTAGTGGGTTCGATCTTAAATCTTGTTATGCCACTTTTTATTTGTAAAATGAACCAAAAATAAAAAAGCAATACATAATACCTATATTATAAAATAATACATGAGCAAGCATATAATACATAAAAAAAAAATCGATTGAAATGATATATATACAATAAAGTACAGTATAAAATTAATGCAATATGCTACAAACGCATGTCATGCAAAAAGATTAGTAAATATTAAATTATAGGAATGGAATTAATATGAACTAGTGGTTAAGGAATAAACTTATACATAAGTGGATTGAAATAAAAGAAAATGAAGCTCATGAACACTTATATATAAGGGTGTTGATTTTTTTAATTTCCCTTCTTTTTTTTTAGCCTAATCAATCCTTCTTTTTTTTTTTAGCCTAATCAATCATAGATTGACAAATTTTCCTATAATTTAATAATAACTAACCCATTTTTTTCAAAAAAAAAAAAAAATGATACAGGAAGGTATAGTCTATGAGTCTCAAGCTTTGTAACTCTAGGTATTTCTAGAGAAAAACCTAATAGGCTATATCAAATCATGAGTAGGCTCACCTATCACTGTCAGATAAAGATAAAGACCCCAATAACTCGAAGATTACATAATGGCAGTCTGTCCTAAGTTCCTAAGGTAGTCCAAGTTCAACCATATCTAAGTGCACGAATAATTTTTTTAAATAAAGGGGCGTCTAAATCCCTAGTAATGAGCTCATTAGGCTAGGTTTTTCTTAGAGGCATGCATCACTAAAACCTAATTAATATAATTATATTACAATATATACACAAAAAGAAATAAAAAATGAAAGCCCATTAATCAATTTTTATTTTTACATGGTTAGCCCACTAGAGTCCCCAGTAAAGTTGCTAATTTTGTCGAACTTTATATTGTTTTTTTTTTTAATTTAACTTATATTAAGCCTAGCTTGCTTAATATAAATCACTCGATATTAAATTAAAAAAAATATTTAAAATTTTTTATAAAGAATATTTAAAAAATTGAAGTTGCCAACCGGTTAAATAGGTAAAAAGTCAAATTAGGATTTTCAAGTTGGAAGATCCTAATTTAGCTACTATTCTGCAAATATTCTAAAACAAATTAATTCTTAGAAAATTTAACTAGAAAATCTAAGCTAGGAGACTAACCTATTAAGACTTAGTCACCATATAAAAAATTAAAGAAAATTAATGGGCTTTTATTTTTTATGATTTTTCTAAAAATACTAAGCTATGTAAGGATATACAAAAATGTAACTAAAATGAATTTTTTCATATTTTTTATTATGAATTTTCAAAAATAGAAAAAAAAAATTTTATGGTTGCCTTAGAAGTGTCTATGTACCCGTTAGTTAGGATCAAACCAACATAATCCTGTTTTTTTAGAAAAGATTTAGTAGGTTGATTTTTTTTTAATTTAAAAATTGAGCTAGATTTACATTTATTTAATAATTTATTATTTAAAAAAAACTAAAAGTTTTTAATTACGTGAATCTATTTAAAAAAAAAAAACCCAACTAGCTAAATCTTAAAAAGAAAAAACTTAAATTAAGACTTTTATTTAAAAAAAAAAACACTACATGTCAAAAATTTATTTTTCTAAAACCTTAAATGCAAGATGGTGCTATGAAGTGCTAGATGTATTGTGAATTGTTGGATGTGTGTATGCTAGACGTGGTTGTGTGTACAGGACATAGCTTTATGTGTATAAGGATGTACAATGATATAAGTGTATGAGTGTATAGGTGTGAGTGAGGATAGATGTATAGTTAATGGCGTATGTATGTAAGGATGTGCAATGACATAAGTGTGTGTTTGAGTGTGATGTGAAGGTAGTACTATGTGTATATTGAAATTGTGTGAATGTATAGGGAATTAAGGGAGTGGCATGGGGAATTATGTGTGTGTGACTTTAGGATTTATGTAAATGTGTGTCAATTTGAGAACATGTATTTTTTACGGCCTATTGTCTACTATTTATAAGTAATAAATTTAGATCTTTTTAGATGTAGATTCAACCTTAACAAATCCAAGATATAATAATACCTGATTTGGATTTATTAGATTTTTTGAAGATTCAATCTAATTTCTAGAAACCCTACACTTATTTGGGTTTTTTATCTTCAACCTAATCCAATCCATCTTAATTTAGCCCTAAATACACAGTAATCTATTTAATAAATCTTAAGTCTATTTAAATATTTTAATGAAGCCTGATTATTTAAGACTCGAAATTTATTCAATTAAATGTACATCTTTAACTATTGTCCGATCCGACCCTAAATGACTCGACTCAATACTTTATTTTTCTTTCAATGTACATTTTTTTATTCTTATTTTTTATTACTTCTTTTTTTTTTCTTAATTTTTGATTTGGCTTAATAAAAAAGAATTATAAGGGTAGCAAAAATGAGGTGTCTATATTTGACAAATTGTATGGTGTTTCTATCTTTTCTAAGGTAAACTCAAAAGTAGATACCAAAAAATTAAAACACAAAAAGGAGATGAAAGGGAAACTACCTTTAAAACTCAATACAGGCTACATGGATGGCTGGTAATGCCTTTTAAGTTAAGAAATGCTCCAAGTACATTTATGAAGCTTATAAAACATGTCCTTAGGAAGTATTTTAGAAAATTTGTGGTAGTATACTTTGAAGATATCCTTATATATAGGGAAAATCTTTAGAAAAATTTAAACCATTTGAGATTGGTTTTTGAAACCTTGTTAAAGGAGAAGTTGTACGATAACCTTAAGAAGTGTTGGTTTTGCTAAACTCAAGCCAAGTTCTTTGGATGTATTGTGTCACGAGATGGTATTAAAGGGGATGGAGAGAAGGTTAGAGACATTAAAGAGAGGCTCATACCTAATAATGTGTCTCAAGATAGGAGTTTCCTAAGACTAGCCTCTTCCTATATATGTTTTGTTTACAATTTTAATTCCATAGTTGCACTACTAACTAACCTTACCAAGAAAATTAAGTGGATCCTAAAACGCAAGCTAATTTTGAGGTCATCAAAGAAAAATTATGTACTACACTTGTTTCAACCTTACTGAATTTTGATTAAATCTTTGAAATTAAGTATGATGTTTCTGGTATAGGGATAAGTGCAGACCTTATGCAAGCAGAGGCCCATTACCTATTTTAGTGAAAAACTAAGTAATCATTTCCTTAATTATTCAACTTACGATAAAGAATTTTATGCCTTGATTCATGCCTCAGGGACTTGGTAACACTATCTTCTTCTTAGAGAGTTTATATTGCAGACTAACCATAAATCCTTGAAACACATTAGAGGATAAGGCAAATTGAATAGGAGACATGCCAAATGGGTAGAATTCCTTAAGACTTTCCCTGATATCATTAGGTACAATGGTGAGAGTAGTAACATAGTGGTAGATGCACTTTTTTGGTGATACACTTTGATCAACCTCATGCAAACTAAAATGTTAGTATTTGAATAGATCATAGAACATTATGAGATTAATTGTAACTTTCCTAGTATATGTAAGAATTGTGAGCATGGGGATAAAGATGGTTACTTTAAGGAAGATGGGCACTTACTTTTGGAAAGGAAGGTTATGCATTCTTAACAGCACCCTTAGAGGAGTCTTAGTTAAGGAAGCTCATGGTGGTGGATTTTCATGCCATTTTAGAGGGAGCAAAATCTATTAGGCCCCTATAGAACATTTTTATTGGCTACAAATGTTAAGCGATGTGAGGAATGTCATCTAAAGGTGTACTACCTAGAAAAAGGACAAGAGTAAGGTTGGTGCACCAAGTGTATACATGCCCTCAATAGTTCGCGCTTAACCTATAGATATTAGCATGGATTTTGTAGTTAGGTTACCTCGAACATTATGGGCTAGAGAGGCCATCATTATTATTGTTGACGGATTTTCTAAAAATAGTTCGCGCTTAACCCATAGATATTAGCATGGATTTTGTAGTTAGGTTACCTCGAACATTATGGGCTAAAGAGGCCATCATTATTATTGTTGACAGATTTTCTAAAATGTCCCATTTTGTCCCTTGTAAAACAATTGATGATGTTGTCCATATTGTCACCTTATTATTTCAAGAAATTGTCTATCTTCATGTTATTCTACAATTTGTTAAGTCTAACTATGATAACAAATTTTGAGTCATTTCTGGAGATTCTCATGGAGGAAATTAGGCAAAGCTCTTATTTAGTACATCTTGGCACTTACGAAGTAGTGGTAAATAGAGGTAGTAAACTATCCTCTTGGCAATCTCCTTAAAGTTGTGATCGATAAGAATTTAAAAGTTGGGACACTTATTTTCTCTATGTTAATTTTGCTTTTAATCAATGTGTTGGTGTATAAGTTTAATCCCCTTACTTCTCTTAATTTAGCACATTTACCTTTTGATGAATAATCAATCTAGATGAAGAAGCTAAGGCTAAGTCTATGAGGGATTTGTATAAAAAGGTGAGGAGGTCTATAGAGAAGAGAGTAGCAACTTATGAGAAGTAGACAAATTAAGGGAGGAAGAGGAGAGTTTGGGTTTGGGTGCATATGAGGAAGAAGTAATTCCCTAAAAGAAGAGAGTCAAAGTTAATAGCATAAGTAGAAGGACCCCTCTAAGTTGTGGAGAGAATTAATGATCATGCTTACAAGTAAAATTTGCAAGGAAAGCACCATGTTTGACCACTTCAATGTGTCAGACCTTTCCCCTAGGGCACGTCTAGAAGAAAAAGGGAGGAATGATCCACAACAAGGGCCAAACACTCTAACAAGATCCAAGTTTTTGAAAGTTCTTATTAGTTGTGGAGTGACTAATGGAGATTAGGTTGGTTTAGGATGGTGTAGAGTGTTTACTAAAGCTCTATTGCTTGAGATGGTTTGCTAAGAGTATTGGAGACAGTTGAAAACGAAGTAGTTGAAGTTAGAGTTAAACATTTAAAGTATGAACATTGGAGAGGTGAGGGCTTAGTGGTTCATGGTCTACCTTCATTGGATGTGAACCAAGAAAATGAAGATTTGGGTATTGTAAATAAAGAGAATCGGTAGCAATCTTCACGCCTGTGAATCTTGGTGATGAACTTCAATGCATACATTCTAAAGGGATTAAGAAGATTCATTAGCAATCTTCACTCCTATGAACCCTGGTGGTGACGATTTTGATAGCAAATAGTCATGTATTTCTTCGTTTTATTTCATGTTTTATTAGTTATTGTTATTTATTGCCTCTTAATAGAATTCTTTGTACCTTTTTGTATTTCTAAAGTTACCAAAGCAAGAAAAACTAACAAAATTGGTGATTAGTAAATTAAATCATTGTAACCCTTATAGTTTAAGGGATCCAAGTATAAGTAACATGGAGAACTCATGTCTAATGAAAGTTAATTCCTTGTGAGTGCTAAAACATCGATTCCAAATTTATACACAAGAGAGAACGAGAAATTCCCTTCTTGAGTGGAACTTTGGTAGGGAAACACATCTCTTATCACCTTTAGTGTGTAACAATTTGTACTTTGACCTTGTAATTATTATCAATCCAAATTTGTCCATCGAGTTATGGAAAATCATATAATTCTTCTTAGTTGTAGCATCCAAAGGCTTATTAAGAAGTTAGCTTCAAGAACTTTTGCAAGGATCGAAAAAGTGTCTATTGACATCTTATTGCTTCTGCATCCAAAGCCCATCATAGTATCTCTCGTTTTTTAAAGTAATTGTACAACAATACAAGTTAGCTTAGGGGGCAAGGTAGAGTTTGAATGGAGAGAAATGGTTAATGGCTTTCGGGCTAGCAATTCATATTAACTTGTCATGTCTTGTGTCAATGTATAGATGATCCATATAAAAAAAAGTCTTACCCTATAATATAACCTATTTATTAACCATATTTGAAAGTCTAAACCTGTAAATCAATCCACTTAATAAATTCACTTTCTTTCTGATTTAGATTCGATTATCAATTAAAAAACTAAAAGAGCTTTTGTTGCATTTATAATGTCTACTAAAATAATCAAAACAAAAGTTTATGAAGTTAAAGTCTAAAATAACAAATAACTTAAACTTTTAAATATAACAAATTATGATGTGATAAACAATAATCTTGTGTAAAGTAAGCCTAATTAAACATAACAAAATGAATCATTCATTTACTACTTCATATCAATACTTTAAATTAAGCTATGACCTAATGGGTATTAATGCTAATATCTAAATTAACTACATCCCTTATTAACTTGTTAAGAGAGATTTGTGAAGAGTACATATTAGAAAAGAGTTGTCATTATGGTATCAAAGCCATTAATTACAGTCATTCATCACCCCCTTTATTTTTCTTTGTAATTCTATATCATCAAAGCTTAACAAGTATACAAAAAGATGATTAGATCTAAAAAGGCACATTTGAATCACATAAATCCTTTTATATAATAACTAAAGATAAGTGTATTTGCATAGCAAGTGTTTGACTAATTCAAACACTAATGATTTTATGAATGTATAAAGAAATAAAATCTTGTAATATAAACTTGTTAAAGGAAATCTACCTAACATTGTGAAAGAAACAAGACCACCTTCTAATATGGTTATCAAAGATATAAAATATCTTACATTAAAATTCATGTAATAAATCAAAGAAGAAACCATAAATGAAAATCATAGCATATAAAAATCAATCATTGCAAGCCATGACACTGTGATTCTATAAGTTAACTCCACTCTCTATCATAAGCAAAATTATTGATGTCCTCAAATTTCCACTTAGAAACATCATTGCTGGAAGTATGACACTAAAAAAGAGATATAAAGTATGGCATTAAATTATTGATTGTATAAGATCCCTATTAGAGCTAAGTTAGAACTTTTGCTAAGAACATGGGAAAAATGTTAACACCCTTAGTCTTAAATGGGTTGGTAGGCTTGTAAACAGGTTTGGTTACTAAACGTGAACTCAAATAAGTTTGTGAACAGCTCCAAATGAGTTTGATCACAATATTATTTGTATTCAGTTTTTCTAACACAAACTTGTCTGTAATCATGTTATTATGCCTTGATAACAAATCATATGTCAAATCGCCAACCTTAGTTGGCACATGTCTAGCTTTGACTTTAAGCTAAGGTAAGACTTAGAAAGAGTCATTTATGTGGGGAATTATAGCACATTGGATGTATACTACTGTTAGCGTGATTATAGAAATCCTTTTAGATATTTGGTAGAGAAATCCTTAGAAATAAGAAAAACTTGGATTTAGATCTATTTTATCTACATTCTCTAATTTATTTATTGAAAATATTGTCACATATAATTAATACTTAAGATCCTAAGGAAATAGATAATGCCACAACAATGTTATGAGATTGTTCAAATTGAACAGATCTACTATAAAGTGTCATATTATAATTTTCCATGTAAGAAGGGACTCATGCATAGTACATGTGAAGTACTATGTTATGAACATATATGAGGTCCTAAGACATCAATATTTACAATCTTATATTTTAATTGATGTATGGAAGATATTTACACAGATTTTGTTAGATAAACATATTGTATGGTATCATAACGTACAACAAAACATAAATAGAGTAAGAAAAATAATCAAAAAGGGGCAATGGTAAATTAACAAGGTCAAATGGACTGGGATTTATATAAATATATTCCTCATTATGAAGGAAGAAGATAAGATGAAATGTGAATTGTTTATTATGGCTATGAATCTTCAAATATTATGAAAGAAAATAAAGTTTATTTTCATTCAAATTTCACTAGGCTTGGACTTAACCTCTAAATGGAAACATCTCCATTCATGTTGTTAGTATAGTTTATTAATGCAAGTGTATTTATTTGCAGTTTTGGTAGTTTTCTCATGTCTTTGTATATATATATTGGAAGAGAATATTAAAAGTCAATACAATTTTTTTTAACAATGTTTTTTCCCTCTCAAAGCTTTGTGTTCAAGTTCTGTTATACGTTGCCTACAAGATACCGATCCTAGTAACATCCTTGCTGTAATTCTTAAAATTCACATGGTGTTAGAGCCTTAAGCATAGATTCTATTCATGTTTACATTTTGACTTTTATAGATTAGGTTTTGATTGATTCAATATAAATTTGGTTTTGTTTCCATTTAAGTAATCAAGTACTACATTTCATTATCTTGATATTGGTAAAATGGTTGTTTGATGAAATGGCTAATCAATTGAATCAATAAGCTGGTGTGATTGTTCTTATTGAAGTAAACATTGATCCTCTTTATATTTCTACTTTAGATAACCTAGCATGGTTATCAGTAATAAACTTTTCAATGGTAATAACTACTTAATGTGGAATAAAGTAATTCATATGGGTCTAAGCACTAAAATGAAGCTTGGATTTGTTGATGGAATTGTAATAAAACCAAATGACGATTCTCTTGATTTAGTGCAATGGATAAGATGTGACTATATGGTTCGATGTTGGTTGCTTAATTCAATGACTAGTGAAATAACATAAAGTTTACTTTATGCAAAATCTACGCAAGAGTTATGGTCTAAGATTGAAGAGTAGTATAGTATTAGAAATGGTCTTCTAATTTTTCAGTTACAACATGAACTTTGTAGCATGAAACAAGGAAATTTGCCAATTTGTATGTATTACAACAAGCTTAAGAAGTGTTAGGATGAGTTGAGTGCTTTAAATAGCTATCTAAATGCATTTGTGCTATCATGGACAACTGTACATATGGAATGAGTGAAAAGATTGTTGCATTTGAGTCACAAACTAAGCTCATGAAGTTTCTTATGTGGTTGAATGACATATATAAGAGTGTTTGTAATCACATTGTATCCATGGAGCCTCTTCCAAGTGTTAATTGAGCTTTTTATTTACTCCAATAAGTAGAGAAACAAAGACAGGTAAGAGCTTCAATTTTGTTGGATGTTGGAGCTTCAGCTTTATATTCTAGCAAAACTGATACTAGCAAGTTGAATTTTGATAAGAGGAAAATTAAGGGGGCTTCAAACAAATTGGTTTGTAAATATTGTAAAAATGAAAGCCATTCAATTGATAATTTCTTTCAACTTATCAGATATCTCGATTGGTATAAAGGTCGAAGAGTAAGTAAAGGTTAAGCAAGGTCTTTTATCAATCGTTTTGTTGTTGATAAACCATTTGCTAGTTGTTTTACTCTTAATAGATCAGATCGTTCGAAAAACTTGTCTACTCCATTTGATCATTATAGTTTCTACGCTAGTGTAATTACTAACATTTCCTATAATGATAAGAAAACAATAGATACAACTGAATAGGAGAAATTCCAAACATTGCATAAAGAGATGATGTATTTGCCGAAGGAAAGTTAAGAGGGTTTCGCAACAACACTTGGCATTTTAGTTCAATGTGCAAGTATTTTGAACATTCCTTTTGCTTTACTTCGTTGAATAACATGATGAAATCTTGGGTGGTAGACACAGGAGCCACATACCACATGTCACCACACTTTTCATTGCTGCATACTGTGAAATCTTTTCTCAATCCTATTCGAGTTAAGCTACCTAATGGCATTGTGAAAATAGTACATCAAATTTGGATTAGTTCAAATTAACCCATTACTTTTCTTACACAATGTTTTCTATGTGCCTGACTTTACACACATTCTACTTTTAGTAAGTAAGCTCTTGAAAGACCAATCTTTACAAGCCAATTTTGATGCCTTTACTTGTAATTTTCAAGACCTAAAATCTAACACAAGTTTAGCATCAATGAAAGTTACTGATCTGTACAATAGCAATGCCTTAATTGCTTAGTCTACTTCTTTTTGTACTAGTTCTTCATGTAATAAAGAAGATCTATTCAAATTAATCCATGCTAAACTAGGTCATAGTTCTATATCTAACTTGAGACATTTGAGTTGTTATAAACACTTGGAGTTTGCTAATAGTGATTGTCATTCTTCAATTCTATTGGTGCTATATAAGATATAAAGAAGAGAAAGAGAGAGAGAGAGAGAGAGAGAGAGAGAGAGAGAGAGGGGGGGGGAGGGGAGGGTGTTGGGGTAGGTGGTTAATTGATATCTTTAAAAATGTAAATCAAAATTATTCCTCTTAATAACTTAATTTGATTATCAGTGGTAATTTAACAATTCAACAATAATAACACAATTAAATAACTCAAAGTAAAGAGATAGAGAGGAGAATATTAAGCTTAGAATTTTAAAGAGTTTTAGCCTTTTGCTTACCCTTTCTCTTCTAACTACATTGTTGGAGACTCGATCTTTTTTGCCAATACTATTCTTCTTGATCCACTATATTAGAAATAAATCAAGAGAAGTTTACAAACATCTACCACACTTAGCTTTCGCAACTCTTTACTCTACTTATCTATTCTATCTAACCTCTCTACAATCTAAACTAATTACAAATCTACAGAGTATAATAAAACTTCTCTCAAACAACACTTAAACAATAGATAATTTTTAGAAAACATAACTGAGAATAACAATATAAATCTCAAATAGTTTAGCATGAAAATAGAAATAAAGATTGTTTGTAAATGCAACTTCAGTTCAACTCTTTGAACAAGTCTTTGAGAAGTGTTATGTTCTTTTAGATAGTAATAAATGATTGTGATCAGAGTATAATGCATATATTGTTTTTTTTTGTTCTCAGAATTGTATCAAATATGTTGAAGTCTCTACTTTTATACTAGAGTCTTCTAATGGCTAAGTTATTGATATTTATCTCCTCCTCGTGTTTATCCAATCCTAATGTTTAAAAAAATGATCCATAGATATTTAGAGAAAATTTTGGAGTTTGAATTTTAATATGATCTTATCTTTGTCAGATCTCTTTTGTTAGATATACTATGATCAATAGCTCTAGATAATCTTGAAATATGAATTTGATATCTCATAATATTCATCCTTATCCTAATCTAATCTTAGATATTTTTTTGTTGTTTAATTAATTTCAAAAATTAATTTTCTTAAAAATAATCCCTGTAGATCTTGATTCCAACTTAAATGAAACAAAATTAAGTATATTTCCTTAATACGCCTAATCTAGTAGAGCTAGGCTTTGTTCACTTTGAATTTGATGTTGTGTTATTTTTCAAAATTACTCTTTTAAACCAACTATCGAAGCAACCTTCTAAAGATGTCTCAACTCACTTATCTTCAAAGTCTCTGAATAATTTCTGAAGTGTTGTATTGACTCTTCTTACATAAGCTTCTAAAATATTCTCTGAAGATTTTCTAGACTTGTTCCTCTTACAATTGATTTAGACCTTCTAAATAAGTTTCTAAATGAAACTTAATTTACATTTTAAATAATCTAAAGAGCTATCTAAATACTTGTACACTTGTTAGTACATTAGTATTCATCTCTTTTTGTTATCATCAAAATTCATGAGAGATAGCTAATATTATCCCCCTTTTTATGATAACAAACACTTATAAGGCCAAAAACATATAACAATTTGAAGTCAATATATAAATAGAAAGAAGAAAACATTATTAAAAAAAATGATATAATATGCAAACTGCTATGCTATCATGTCTGCTTACTTATGTTCAGTACTTAATTGTTTTTGGCCTTTCTCCCCCTTTTTGTTATTATCAAAGGCTATTTAATAACTCACCCCTTAGAATTTATAATTGGATAATATATGCAAAAATTGTAATGGACTTTCATTGATGAAAAAGAAAGTACATAGCATAGTCCATCAGTAGACTTGTCATTAGAATAGAAAAACAAAAGATTGAACCATAACAAGAGTTTGATTGAAATGAAGAAAATAGAACATAAAGGAACAAACACTGAAATAAGGAAATTATTTCTGTGTTCTCTTGGTTTTCTTCCCAGCACAAAGTTACATCCTGCTAAAGTAGGTGAAAGCTATCTTGCTAAGAGAAGGATTAACTTTAGATGGTTTCTTTACATTAGAGGTTGGTTCATTTTCTTTCATAAGTGTTGGAAAGGATTGAACTTAACCCGATGCAC
This sequence comes from Lumnitzera racemosa, assembly GCA_024138005.1. Taxonomy (NCBI): domain Eukaryota; kingdom Viridiplantae; phylum Streptophyta; class Magnoliopsida; order Myrtales; family Combretaceae; genus Lumnitzera; species Lumnitzera racemosa. The sequence continues at coordinate 36,552,121 of JAMXBC010000008.1, forward strand.
TACCATCTTTATTGGATCCAAAAAAAAGAGTTTTTGTGCTCCTTTCAAGAGTGGTTTGTTCTTCTAGGTTAAGAGTAGGAGTTGAAGTTAAAGGTGCTGGGGTTGTAATAGGAGGATCCTTAGGTTCTGAAGATTGAAGAGAGATAACTAAAGTTTTGTCAATTTCTAGAATAGGTAGCTGATCAATTTGATTAACTTGCTGTTGAGTAGTTACAGGAGAATGATGTTTAGTTGCTAAGGTTTGAGGATTTGGTTTAGGAGAAAGTGGTTCATAGAGTAGATCAGCAAGTTAAGTCTCTTCATCAACCTTAGACTTAAATACTGTTTCCTTGACCCAAATTTTGAATAGGTCCTTCATGCTTGAAATCTAATCCTTCACAACCTTCTTAAGTACTTCCTTTGTTCCCTTAGAAATTTGCTCAAAAAATTCGAAACTTTTACCTTGTTTAGGGGGAGGAATTTGCAACTTTGTACTCTCTGAATCACTATTTGAAAGTGATCCAGCTACTTCTCTAAATTCAATATCACCAATCCTTTTGACCACTTTCTCTTTTTTCTTTTAACCTTCAATAATAGGTTCCTCACCTCTTTTCCTTTTCTTCTCATCATCCTTCTTTTCAACAATGATAACCCTCTTCCCAATGTTGAAAGGGTGAATATAAACTCCTCCATTGTAAGAGTGCTAGAGTTTGTTGGTTACATAGATGCCCATTTGCTTGAAAATTTCTATTCTAGCCTAGTAAGATAATAAGGATTGGTTGTTTCTCTTAACTTCTTGAACTTAAACATAGCCATCAATAAATTTCCATATGGGTTAACATCTAAATATTTCCATATATTTCTCATCATTAGATTTACTATGTCCACTTTCCTTTTGCCCAGCATAGCCATCATAATCAACGCATCTTCCCTAGTTACAGAAGTTGAAGTACTCTATCTAGATAGCACAAAAGTGTTAACAAATTTATACAGAATCCTAACTAGCAATTCAAACTTAGTATTGAATATATCTTTATAAAAACCTAATTCTATCCCATCATTTAACTTAGTAAATACATTTTCCTTAGTCAATTGCACCTGATTTTCATCTTCTTGAACTTTTTTAATGCCAAAATACTTCAAAATGTCCTTTTTCATAATCTTAATTTTCTAATTCAATACTACAGATTTCCATACTTCTTAATACCTATTATCTAACCTTCGATAAAATTCATCTACCAATTTGCTATGCACAACACCTCTCATGTTTACTAAATTACTTGATCCTAACTAATCCACATACTCCTTTTAGTAAAAAACTATTTTTCTCAAAGAACTCTAAATCTAGGAAAAAAGATTCTTTGACAGACATACTCTTACCTTTCATGGTGTACCTCTTCTTTGGTTTATCTCTTTGTTTGGAAGGTGGTCCATTTGTGATCATAGCTTTTTAGGGCTTTTGCACAAATTGAGGAGCAGCCTTTGAAGTCTTATTCACAAGTTGTGAAGCCTTGGTCTTGCGAACTGTTTTCTTTGTTTTAGGTTGAGGAGATTGTTCAGGGGGTTAATGCTCAATTTCATACTTTTTTGAAGAACTTGTGTCCTCAGATTTAGCAACTTCTTCAGATAAAGAAGATGAACTAGACTTCTGCCCATCTTGAGAATTTTTCTAAGTGACTTCTTGAGCTGGTTTAGAATGTGGTTTAGAACCATTCTTTTAGGTCACTTCTTGAACTAGGTCATCTATGGTCTTGTCTTGAAGTTCTAGGGTTTGGGTCTTTTCAGACATTTCTCATTGAGGTTTAGTGGGTTGATTGTGGTGTAGTTCCAGTGGGTTAGTAATGTTGGTCTTTTATTCAATGAGATCAATAGGGTTGTTTAGATTGCTTGGCATTTTTGGTTTTAGTACCTTGAGTAGCAATGCGGGAAGATTGTTTAGGAGACATGTTTTCTTGAGAGGGAAGGTGAATGAGGAGATGAAGAGTTTGAAAGAATAAGAGGAAGAAGAGAAAAGTATAGCTTTATACTTTGGTAAGGGAAAAACTAACAAATCCAGTAGCCCTTATCTTGCATGTGTGTGCTTTGATTAATTGGACCTACTTCCAGGATATTTTAGGACCTACCAACAATTTTTAAGGCCTCTTGTTTGCCCTTTTCATGTGCATAACACACGATCAAATAAAAAAAATACACACACATTTAGACCATAAAGCTTAAGAAAATTTTAAAAACTTCTACCTGCACGTATCCAATTTTTTAAACTTAAGGGGGAATAATTAAATATTTTTCATGTTAACAAAAAGGGTTACATACACCAATTTCATTACAAATAAATTCAAATCTTAATTTATCCAAAGATTTTGTAAATATATTTGCAAATTGATATTCAGTTGGTACGAATTCAACACTCACATCATTATTTACAACATGGTTACGAATGAAATGATGCCTTATTTCTATATGTTTTAACCTTAAGTGATGAATTTTATTTTATTTTTTTGTTAAATTAATTGTACAAGAATTGTCATATTTTATGGGTATATTTTTGTAATTTATCCTATAATCATTCAATGGCTATTTTAACCAAAGAATTTGTGTACAGTAATTCCTAATAGAAACATCTTTAGCTTCTGCAATTGAAAGGGAAATAGAGTTTTATTTCTTGGAAGACTAAGAAACTAGCTTGTCCCCTAAGAACTGGCACATACCCAAAGTACTCTTCCTATCCACTTTGCAACCTACATAATCAACATCTAAATATCTTATGAGATCAAAATGTTAACTCTTAGGATACTGAATTTTTAATTTTGCAGTGCTTTTTATATGGTTAAAGATCTTTTTAATCATAATTAATTATGTTTCTGTTAGAGAACTTTGAAATCTAGCACAAACACAAGTACTTAACAAAATATGAGAATGTGAAGCCATTAAGTATAGTAAAGATTCAATTAAGCTTCGATATAATTTTTCATTTGCCTTTTAACCATTATTTGTGAAATCAAGCTTTGTTGAGATACTCAAAGCAATTAAAGAATCCTTGGTATTTTAAAAACCAAATTTCTTCAACATTTCTTCAGTATACTTTTCTTGGTGAATAAAAATTCCATTTTTTGTTTGTTTGATTTATAATCCCAATAAGAAGTTCAGTTCTCCCATGAGTAACATCTCAAATTCAACTTGCATCAAGCTTAAAAACTCTTGACAATATTTTTCATTAGTTTCGCCAAAAACAATGTCATCAACATAAATTTTTAGAACTAACATATCTTTTCCAGGATGCTTTATGAGTAGTATAGTGTCAACTTATTCCCTTTGAATTTTTTTTTAAATTAAAAATTGATTTAATCTCTTATACCAAGCGTGAGGAGTCTGTTTGAGACCATATGATACCTTTTTCAATTTATATACATGATCTTATTTGAAGGGATCTTCAAATCTAAGTGGTTGCTCAACAAATACTTCTTCCTTTATAAAACCATTTAGAAAAACATTTTTGACATCCATTTGATATAATTTGAAATTTTTCAAACAAGCAAATGCAAGAAGTAATCTTATAGCTTCAAGCCTAGCTACAAGAGCATAAGTTTTATCATAGTCTATTTTTTTTTTCCTGAGAATATCTTTTAGCAACTAAACAAGCTTTATTTTTTACTATTTTTCCATGTTCATCTAGTCTATTCTTAAAAACCCATTTGGTGCCTATAATTGACTTATCCTTAGGTCATGAAACTAAATTCCATACTTGATTTCTCTAAAATTGACCAAGTTCCTCTTATATATCTAAGATCTAATTATTATCATTTAAAGATTCATTAACTAAATGAGGCTCAATTTTAACAATCAAAGAAAAATGGTTTTCAAAATTTTGTAAGTTCGATCTTTTTCTTATTCCAAATCTAACATTACTAATCACAAGTTCGCGAGGATGATTAGTTTTAAATCTAAGTAATGATGGTGGTCTATGAAAGAGTTTAGAACATTTTGACTTACCTTCTAGATGTGTTTCAACAAACTTGTTATTAGTTTCTGAAGAACCTTTTGATCTGGGTTTTGACTTAAATGCATAAGGCATTCTTGAAGTTTTTGATGTTTCACCTAATGGAGGTTTTATCTTACCTTCTGAACCATGTTGTGTAAAATTTTTTTTATTCAAAGCAATTTAAGGTTCATCATATGATTCTTCATTTCCTATTTCTTCAACAAACTTGACATTTATTGATTTCTCTACCACCTTTGTTTCTTTATTATATACTCGATATGCCTTTAAGTTCAGAGAATAACCTAGAAAGATAGCTTTGTTAGTTCTTTCTTTAAATTTCCTCAATACTTTTCCTATTTTCTTTGCAAAACTCTTACAACCAAATGTGTAAAAGTATAAAACAGTAGGTTCTCTTCCTTTATAAATTTCATAAGCAGTTTTATTTGTCAAAATCTTAACACATATTTGATTTATAATGCAATAAGTTGTTGATGCTGCTTCAACCTAAAAATGATATGTTATATTACTTTCGTTAAGTAGCATTGTCATCATTTCTTTGATATACCTGTTTTTTCCTTCTATTACTCCATTTTGTTGTAGAGTGTAGGGTGTTAAAAAGTTATGAGTGATGCCCTTTTCTTCACAAAAGGAACTAAAATCTAAATTTTCAAATTCCTTTCCGTGATCACTTTGAAGACTAATGATGGATAGGCCTTTTTTGTTTTAAACTCTTTTTGAAAAAATTTCAAAAATTTTAAATGCACCACTTTTGTGATGCAAGAACAAGATCTAAGTAAATCTTAAGAAGTCATCTACCATTACATGTCCATACTTATTTCTTCCAAGACTTAGACCAAACAAACCTAGATGTAACAACTCTAAAAGTCTTTAAGTAGAGATAACTTTCTTACTCATGTGTGATGATGAACTCATTTTATTCTTAAGGCAAGCAGCACCTTTTGTGCAAAATTATAGTGTTATCATTCACAAATATAAAGCAACCTTCAAATGAAACTTAAGAAGTTTTAATTAAATAAATATTCTTCTTCATGAATCCTTTAAACAACTTTAATCCTTCCTTATTAAAACTAGTGCATTTGTCCTGTTCAAACGTTATTATGTACCCTTTATTACATAATCGACTTATGCTTAACAAGTTGTACTTCAAACTTTTAACTAATTATACATTTTCAATTGTGTTTGGTACCAAACCAATCGTACTTACAGTAATTGTTTTACCTTTACCATTGCTATCGAATTTTACATATTCATGCTCTTTCTGTTCCAAGTTTGTGAATAACAAAGCATCACCTGTCATATGTCTGAACTTAGATTCATGTTCCTACACACATCACAACATAATCAAGTCCATTTACGAACCCAACAAAGCTTGGGTTCATGAAAATTCAAGCACCACTTTTGAATTAAACCTTGATTATTGCTGAGCTTATCTATTTTGAAAAAGTAATATTTCTCTTTGTATCCTAGTTTATTACAAAGAAAATGAGCATAAGATCTTTGCTCATTATACTTATTACTTACCACTTTCTATTGACTTGGATTCTTTCCATCATACCCTCTATTTAACCTTTTGTTATACCCTTTAAAAGGATATTTATCATTGTTTTGAGAATATTGTCTATTATACCTTCTAATAGGTTTAACCGTTTTGCCTTTGTCATTTTCTTTGACTGTTTCTTGATTTTCACCTTTTGATTTAACAAGTATTATTTCTCTTTTCGTTTTAGATGTTTATCCAAATTTAAAATCAAGTCCATATTTTGTATTATCTATTCTTTGACAAGAGATCAATATTTGTAACTTCTTATCATTTTCATCAAACTTTTGAAATGTATTTTTGATTGACTTAGATAAATCCTCCACACAATTTTTTTAATTTTTAATTTCTTCCTTCAAAATAAGATTTTAATTGACTAAAGCTTCACAAGCAACATGCAATCTTTCAAAGTCATTTTTCAAGAAATCATTTTCATCTACTAACAATTGATTTGCTTCTAATTCTAGCTTAGAGATCTTGTCATTTGACTTAGAAAGAGCTTTAAGCAATTTGTTCGTTTCAATACATATATCATTGACTACTTCTATATCAGAGTTGGAATCAGTTTTAGAATTTATCTCAAAGAGTGCCATAAGATACAGATTTACTTCTTCACATTCTTTTAAACTCTCTAACTCAATTTTTGAATCTTCCAAATCACTCCATGTAGCCATCAAAGATTTGCATTTCTTCTTAAATTTCTCTATCTTCTTGATTGACATCAAACATTCATACTTGATATAACTTAGCTTTTTGCATTCATAGCATACAATTTCCTTTTTGAACTTCTTCTCCTTCTTTTCTTTAATTGCCTTACCTGCATCATTAGATCGATTTTTATTAGGAGAAAATCCTTTAGTAAAGGTTTTGTTACCTTTTTTCTTTAATCATTTGTTGAGTTTTCTAACTAGAAGTGTCACATCCTCATGCTCTTCTTTAGATGAGTCTTCGTCTTCAAAATCAGCATCTGTTTCTTTAGCCTTGAAAGTTATGGCCTTCTTCTTTATATCCTCTAAAGTACTATATGATTTTAGAAAATCAGTTTCATATACCATAAGTTGGCTACGCAATTGACTTAGGGTTACTCTTTTTAGATCATAAGCTTCTTCAATGGCATTTTTAGATCCTTAGCATCTTGTATACCATATTTGCATCACTAATTGTTTTACTAAGAGAAGACAATTCATTAGTTATAATAGTTAATCTACTAAAGGAGTCCTTGATTTCTTCACTAGGAAGAATTCAAAAGATTTCATATCATTGAATGAGTAAGTTGATTATTGTGTCTTTCATTGTATCCGTGCCTTCATAAGTTTGCACTAAAGTGTCCTAAATATCTTTAATCGCAATATAAGAAGTAATTAGAAAGAGTTCTGATCATACAATAGTACTCAAAAGTAAATTCTTAACTTTTAAATTAAGCTTTGCTTTGGTGATATTCTCATTTGATGTAATAATGGTTGGAACTTTGAGATCTCCAGTTGAGATGATTTGCCAAGCCTAATAGTCCAATGCCTTTACATAAGCCTCCATCTTAAATTTCTAATAAGGAAAGTTAGTTCCATAAAAAAAAAAAATGGTACCTTACTAGGTTAAACTGTTAAATTACCACTTGCTTCACCCATGATTTTAAACTCTAGATGATATTAGAGCGAGGCTTTGATATCAATTGTTGGTCTTATATAAGATATTAAGAGTGAGAGTGAATTGATATTTTTAAAAATTTTAAAGATTTTTCGATGTGAATAAAAATTATCCCTCTTAATTACTTAATTTGATGATCAGTGGTATTTTAATAATTCAACACATGAATAATAACACAATTAAATAACTTAAGGTAAAGAGATAAAGAGGAGAATATCAAGCTCAAGATTTTAAAAAGCTTTGGCCTTTAGCTTAGTGCTATCTTCCAACTCTAATGCTAGGGACTCGATTTTCTTTACCAATGTCATTCCACTTAATCCACTATATTAAAACAAATTAAGAAAAGTTTACAAACATCTACCACAGTTGGCCTTCACAACTCTCTATTATATCTATTTAGCTTCTCTACGATCTAACTTAATTACAGATCTATAGAGTACAATCAAACTTCTCTAAAAAAACACTCAAATAATAGATAATTTTTATAAAACAAAACTGAGAACAATAATATAAATTTCAAATAGTTTAGCACGAAAACAAAAATAAAGATTGTTTATAAATGCAACTTCAATTCAACTCTCTAAATAAGTATCTGAAAATTGTTATGTGCTCTTTCAAATAGTAAAAAATGATTACAATCAAAGTGAAATGTATGCATTTTTTCCTTCTTAGAATCGTACCAAATATTTTGAAACATCTCTTTTTTTATATTAGGGTCTTCAAACGACTAAAATGTTGATGTTTATCTCCTTTTCATGTTTATTTAATCCCGACATTTAAAAAAATGATCCATAGATATTTAGAAAAAATCTTGAATTTGAATTTTAATATGATCTTATCTCTATTAGATCTCCTTTGTTGGATATACTTTGATCAACAACTCCAAATGATCTTGAAATTTGAATTTGATAGCCCATAATATTCGAACTCATCCTTATCATAACCTAATCTTAGATATTTTCTTATTGTTTAATTAATTTTGAAAATTAATTCTCTTAAAAATAATCTCCATAGAACTTAATTTCAACTTAAGAGAAATGGAATTAAGTGTATTTCCCTAATACACCCAATCTAGTAGTGTTAAGCCTTGTTCACTTTGAATTTGATGTTGTGTTATTTTTTAGAATTACTCTTCCAATCTAACTATCTGAACAATCTTTTGAAGATGTCTCAATTCACTTATCTTTAAAGTTTTTGAATAATTTTCTAAAGTGTTGCACTGACTTTTCTTATAAAAGCTTCTGATTTTTTTTTTTTTTTTGAAGATTTTCTAGGCTTGTTCCTTTTTCAATTAATTCAGACCTTCTGAATAAGTCTCTAAATGAAACTTAATTTATAATTTAAGCAATCTGAAAAACTGTCTAAATATTTGCACACTTGTTAGTACATTAGCATTCCTTTCTTTTTATTATCATTAAAATAAATAAGAGATATCTAACACATTCTTTTTTCATCTTGTGTAAGTAGATGTTTGGGTACTTATCATATTGTTTCAAATTCAGGTGCAAATTATTTCTTGAAACTTGTTAATGATTAATCTAAGTATACTTGGACTTATTTGATGAGTCATAAGTATAAAGTTCCAGTTATTCTTGAAAATTTCCTTAAATATGTCAAAAATCACTTTATATTCACTCTAAAATTCAGAGGAATGAACAATGGGACAAAATTTGTTTCAGGAGCTTGTGAATCCATGCTGGGCAACTTAGGTATAGTACATTAGAGAACTATGGTGTATACACCTTAATCACATGGTGTTGCTAAATGCAAGCATAGGCACTCATTGGACACTTCTTGGGCATTAAGAGCACATGTTAATTTGCAAAAGAGTTTTAAGGGGAGTGCATTTTAACTGCAACCTATCTTATTAATAAGATGCTTATGTCTAAACTTGGTTGTAAAACACCTTTTGAGATGTTATCTAGAGTGCCACTAGATTATACACACTTAAGAGGGATGGGTTACCTTTGTTATGCTGTTAACAATTCACCTTCAAGGGATAAGTTTGCTTCTCAAGGCCTTAAGTATGTTTTCATAAGATACTCGCATGGACACAAAAGGTTACAAGCTCTATGATTTGTGCAATAAAAAGATCATATTTAGCAGAGATGTTATCTTCCATGAACACGAATTTCCTTTCAAATCTGAGTCTTTGCTTGATTCTTCCAAATCTGAGTCTTTGCTTGATTCTTCCAATTGTTTCGGTTCACCTTTGCAAACACAAGTGTCTCTTCATGATTGTTCTGACACAAACCCTGTTCTCAGTTCATGCCCTTCTGATAGTTTGGATGCTTTAGTTGTTGTTAAGAATTATATTGGTGTTGATATTGCTTCACAAGTAATTGATTTTGTTCCTAATGATTTTGTTCAAAGGTCTCATAAGCCTCTTTATTAGCTTAAGGATTTTTTCTATTCTTGTCAGGCATGTTTGAATTCTTCTAATGCTACACATCCTATTATTTCACTTCAAACATATACACATTCTATTACTTCATCTCAACCACATTCTACTATTTCTATTCAACCTAATTCATCCTTAGTTTGTATCCTCTATTCAAACGAGACATACTATCTACATACTTTCCTGATTACATTGCTTCTTTGGCTAATGTATTATTTACTCAAGAACCAACATATTATTCACAAGCTTGTAAACATAAAGAACGGGTTAATGCTATGCAAAAAGAACTAGATGCCTTAGAGAGCAACGAAACTTTAGAGCTTACAGAGTTGCCTAAAGAGAAGAAGGCTATTAGATCTAAATGGGTTTTTGAAGTTAAATACAAATTAGATAGTACTATTAAAAGGTAAGCTAGACTTATAGCTAAAGGATACACACAAAAGGAAGGAACAGATTTTCATGATACTTTTTCCTCAGTTGCTAAACTAGGGATTGTTCATATTTTAATTACTTTAGCTACAATCAAAGGCTGGCCTTTATATCAAGTAGATGTGAATAATACTTTTCTACATAATTATGTTGATGAGAAATTGCATATGATTCCTCTTAAGGGATATACTAAGGCCAATTCTTCTCAAGTTTGTAGGCTTTGAAGATCATTATATAGTCTAAGACAAGTGTCTCAAAGGAGGAATATTAAGCTCGCCAAGTTTTTAGTTTCTTATGGTTTTACTCAATCCAGGAGTGATTACTCTCTCTTCACATTGTGCAATAATGATGATTTTTTTTTTTTTTGGTATGTTGATGATATGTTAATTTCAAGGCCAAATGTGTCTTCTATCAAATCTTTTAAATTTGCTTTGATGTCTAATTTACTATTAAAGACCTTAACCGTGCTCAGTTTTTTCTTGGATTGGAATTGTGTCATACAAGGATTAGTTTACTATTACAACAATGCAAATTTGTGATAGAATTATTAATAGATGTAGGTTGTATAGCATTAAAGCTTGCTAAATTCCCTCTACCTTCTGCTTTTCTCATCATTGCTAATTTATGTTATTTGCTTCCTCATCCCACATTTCATAGGCAACTCGTGGGTCATTTGCTATATCTAGCTAACACTTACCCAACTTGATATAAACTATGCTATTCATTTGCTCAGCCAGCTCCTTATTGCACCTTAGACATCTCATTTGGATACCTTGTTTCATGTCCTTCGCTACTTAAAAGGAACTATGTCACTTAAGCTTTTATTATCCAATGAATAATTCTTTGACTTTAGTGTTTTATTCAAATGCTGCTTGGAGGTCATCTATTGTGGGCCACAAATCATTGTTTGGATATTGTATTTTGTTTAGTACTTCTCTTATTTCATGGAAAACCAAAAAGGTAGTGCACGATTACTACTTCCACTACCAAAGCATGGTTTCTACTACAAAGGAACTCTTGTGGACTTCTTACATTTTTCACAACTTAGGAGTTGATGTTCCTTTTCCTTTTACTCTTTGCAACAACAACAAATTTGCTATGCAAATTAGACTTAACCTTTGTCTTCATGAAAGGACCAAACATTTAGATATTGATGTTCATTTCACTCATGACTATGTCACTTATGGTTTTTTTCACATGATACATGCTCCTTCAAAACTACAAATTGTCGAGATGCTTACAAAACCTGTTTTAGAGTCTTCTTTATTATTTTCTATGTCCATTGCGCTTACGGTAAGCTACAACTTGAAGGGGATATGTTAGTATAGCTTATTAATACACGTGTTTTTATTCACAGTTTTGGTAGTTATGCAGGTTCATTAGTCTGTTATTTTTGACCTTCTGTTCTCACGGCTTTGTATATATGCTGGAAGAGAATATTGAAAATCAATAAGATCATTTTTCACTACTGCAAAATTCTGCATCATCTTATTTCTCTATTTTTCTCTCTCGAAGCTTTGTGGTCAAGTTCTAGTACACTTCGCATACAAGATACTGATCTTGGTAACGTCCTTACTGTAGTTCTTAAAATTCACACATGTTTATAGCTTTTTGTTTCTGGATGAGGATAATTATAGAGATATCGTTAAAGTAATAAACAGCAACATTCAGGTTTCTCAAGTTGTAATTATTATTATTATGGATGTTACAGTTTACTAAAACATCGTATATGGTATTATAATCAGTGTTGTTATGATTATTAGGAAAAAGTGCAAAATAACCCTTAATTTTTGTTACTTTTCTATTTTAACATTTCATTTTAAATTGTCCACTTTTATTTTATTATATTATCTGTATCATTCTCACTTTACCTTTTTCAATTTGAATTCTCTACCTTTTAAGAACTACTAAAAGAAAAGAAAAGAAAAACTACACGTAGTGTCTGCTGATAATTTCGTTAATTTACTAACATGGGCTTGTTTACTATCCCCGCGGCACTCGGAAATCATAATGATCCACATTCTTTTTTTAAGCAAAATTAATATAATCATTAACCCACATGACAGAGGTACTTATTTTTATCATTTTGAAAAAATGGACTTAAACGGCAAAGGGGAATGGTGCATTTTCAACAAAAAAACGTAGAAAATGGTGAAAAACTTGAACAAAAAGATCATAAGATGAAGGGCTTAAACTATAAATTACTTAAGATGAAGGACTAATTTTATTTTTTTCTCCTTATTATCACTGTTAATATTATTATTGTCAGTATTATTAGTAGTAGTTAAGGGCTCAAAGAAAAGATAAAGATATATATATATATATATATATATAGATATATAGATATATTAGTACTGGTTTTACACTTAATAATAACAAATAAGTGCATGAGAGATGCACAAATTTTTTTATTCGATACTTTAATAATCACCAACATAATCCAATTAAATTTTCCTTATTCTTTATTTTATTTTCAACATCCAATGCACACAATTAGCGGCTAAATAGCATACATGCAAATGGATTATCATATTAAAAAGCTATCTATATTTATTGTATGTGCACAATGCCTATACCACGTGTATCTCGTGCATAGTTGTTAAAATCGTGAGTCAAATATATAATTTTACAATTTTATAATTTTTTTTAATTAAACTAGATATAAAATTATATAGGTACAAATTTTTTATAGAATTATGAATTTTGATGTACGATTATACAGATATACAATTTTGCACGATTTTACTGATTTTACATGCTAAAAGTAAAAGTAAAATCATAATTTTGACAAATATGGTGATATGATTAATGTCTTACATATATGCCATAAAAATCTCTTAAATCTATTATATTAAACTGGATAGAAGCATATTGGTATCATATATATATATATATATATGCTATAAGTAACATATTTACTAAATAGATATAAAAATATAAAATAATTATAGTTGAAGAGTAGTTATGTTTGGTGATGATTATGCAGAGACGATTGGCACTGTTTCCTAAATGATAACTATCATATAGGCAATAATTATATTTTTAAATAGTCTCGTATGTAATTTATTTATTTAATTATTTATCATCTTTTAGCGCCTATAATAATGGTGTATTAGTAATGTATATTAATATATATTAAAAAAGAAGGTATTAGTATTTGATTATCCCCTATGCTTATATCATGGTGTAATTAAGGAGAGCAAGACCGATTCCTTTTAGCATGGTTTTGAAAGATATAAGGCCTTATTCTTCGCTTTAAATATTGCAAAATATTTCTACGTGTTTGATACATCACAACTATTCAGAAAAAATTTTATCCTCAACCATATTTGATATAAAACATGATGAATCTTTTGAAAAAAGAGGGAAAAAAAACAGTGCTCCGTGAAATGGTTTTATTTCACTAACATGATACATTAATAAACGAAGTATAAATAAACTCAGCTAGGACTTGTGAACTCTATAACCAGTTTTAATCTAATATTTGCATGAAAGCTCTCGTAGTTATGAGAACATCATTATTATTTATATATTGCATATTTTTTATGTTGGTGTGACAACGTACATTTTTTATTTTATAACAAATTTAGTAGATTTTATTTTATTTTTCTAAGGAACAAGTCTCCTTTTTATTCATCCATTCTCAAGGAAATTCCAAGAAGATTCAATATGTAGAGAACTAGCTAAGACACTTAAGGGGATGAGCTTCTGAACGGCAAATGAGGGGTTGAACCACCACTCCATAGGACACATTCCCCTCCTCTCATGTGAAACCACCCAATCTACCACTAAGTTGGCATTTCTACTTACAAGATTAAAAGAAATCTGAATCTCACCAAACAACTTTTAACTCATAAAGTATGGCATTAACTATGTCCATCGTAAACCACTTGACGTACTATCTAGTCATATCATGCTTGTCAAACCCTTTATTTTCCTTTACTATTTCAAAAACTGCAACCATGTCCATCTCTATTATAACTTTTCTTGAGCTAACTCCTTTACCAAAAATAGGCTTACATTCTAAGGTTTCAACATCTAACTTGAATACTTATTCTCCCCTCCCTGCAATTACTTCACCTCTCTGATTTCTTACCACAGCACCTAAGCCTCCGAGTGCAGCTTGCCTAGACCATGAAGCATCAACGTTGATTTTGATTTCATTTGCCAATAGAGCTTTCCAAATTTGTGAAGGCTTCTGCACCTCGGGGTTGAACAATAGGTACAACTCTTTTTTTCAATCTCATTTACTCACTATAACACTTGAAAAAGGCCTATATCACAAAACTAGGGTCAGGGTTTTTGTGATTGTATAAAGCAATGCACCTCTTATGCCAAAAATCCAGCACATCAAAGCCAGTTTTGAATCAAATTCCTCTCTCATCGTTCTTTTGTCTTCTATTTTAGATCTTGTCTCATTCCACCAACAAAGGAAAGGAAATTCAATTTCTCAGCCAACCTTTAATCCCAGACAGTTGAACCAAATGCCTCTCATCCATTTGCACTATAGAATTGCATGCTCTATTGTCTCAATCTTACCACACCAAAGGCAATTTGGTTTTTGAGCCATATGCCTCCTGTGTAAATTTGAGAAATTTACATTAGTATTGTATATTGCGCACCATATAAAGAATCCAACTTTTGGTCATGTGTTGATTTTCTAGATTTGCTTACAATTGCTCATTTGAATTGATATAGAAGATAAAGGCCTTTCTTGTGTTTACTTCCCAAAATGGATGAAATGATAAGCAATCACGCCATACATATTTCTTTCCTATCCTAAGGCTACACCACTTCATCATCTCTCGAGAGATGAGATAAAGCTACATTCTTTATTGCCTTAATCTCTACATCTATACAAATATTAGCAATTTGCAAAAGGTTCCATCATACACAATTCACATCAATTAGTCCACACACATGCATGTCCCGATTCATTATTCTGTCTTCTACATTTAGCTTCCGTCCTTGTAATCTAGGGAACCATCGATCCTCCTAAACTCTAACATCCTCTCCATTATGATATCTCTACAAAAATACCTGTTTCAAAACGTTATACCCTTATAAAAGACTTAACTACCCTTAGGATGCTTTTCCTCCCTTTTCTTCTTAAAAAAAAAAAACTGCAATTAGGAAAATAGAGACCTTTTAATACTTTTGTCATAAGGCATCTAGGCTACAACGTACTTTTCGGGCTAATTTCGTAAGTAAGGTTGTTCCTTCGTCCTTAGACATAGTCAAATTATCCTAGCTAACCCAATGGACCTTCCATTCTTCACCTTGTTGTTCCTACTAAAACTTGGCCATAGCTGAGTTGACTTCATGATACCCCTTCAAAGGAAATTTAAGACACCTCATGGAATAAGTAGGAACAGTAGTTGCTGCTAATTTTAAAAGCACTTCTTTACCTGCGTAGCTTAAAAATCTCTACTTCCATCCTTGAATTTTCTTCAAAACTTTCTACTTTACAAAGCCCAATGCTTCACATTTATATTTGCCCCATATATTAGGAACACCTAAATATTTACCAGGATCACTTGTGGACTTCATCTACAAAAGGCTCCTAATCTCTTATTTTACTGTCTCTAAAGTATTTGCACTAAAAAATGCGCAAGACTTATCATTGTTAAGCTACTATCTAGACACATTATAGTACCTTTTGATCTCTTGGAATAATCTTGAGATATTGTCCATACTAGCTTTTAAAAAAAATAAAGAATCATCAATGAAAAAGAGATAGGATAGATTCAGACATCCTACCTTCAACCTTATACCTCTTAACACACCATCTCCTAAAGGCTTTAGAATGCCTTTAGATAGAACATCAGCTATTAGGATGAACAAGTAAGGTGATAAAGGATCCCCTTATCGAAGTCCTCTAAAAGGTTTAAAGCTTTTGACAATTCTTCCATTAACCAAAACATTATAATTTATAGAGGATATACATTGCATGATCTAATGAATCCATCTCTCAGCAAACCCAATTTAATAAGGATAGCTCTTAAAATTCTCCAATCTACTATATCATAAGCCTTGTACATATCAACTTTAATAGCATAAAAATTACTTTCTCCCTTTTCCTAGTTTTTAAAAATGAAAAACCTCATGCACACAATTACAATATTATCTTGAATTAATCAGTTTGAAATAAAAGCACTCTAGTTTTCAGATACAAGCTCATTAATAAAGGGTTTTAACCTATTAATTAAGATTTTTAAGATAATTTTATACAAAATTTTACAAAGACTTATTGGCCTAAATTGAGGCACTTGTTAGGGACTAGCTACTTTTGGCATTAACACAATATCAGTAGTATTTTACATGAGATGAAGCTGACCAGATTGGAAAAAACTTTAAATAGTTGAAGTGATTGACTTCACATATGACTCCAGTAGGATTGATAGAAAATAATAGGAAATCCATCTAGTCTAGGCATCTTTAAAGACCTAAGCTAGAAAACTTCCTCCTTTACTTCTAAATCCGTAACTTCACCACATAAAGTAGCATTCATATCATCGGCAATTAATGAAGGAACCTAGCTAAGTAAATCATCGCATTCTTCTACTTGTTCTACTGAAAATAGGCCTTTAAAATATTCCACAAACTCATTCATTACTTCCTTCTCTGAATCAATCCATAGACCTTTCCATCCCTTAATTTTATGTATTTTATTTTGCTGCTTTCTACACAATGTAGACTAGTGGAAGAAAGTAGTGTTTTGGTCGCCATATTTAATCTAATTTAATCTTGCCCTTTTATGCCAATACATCTCTTCCTTTTCCTAAATCTCGTTAATTTGTCCTAACAATAGTTCCTCCTCTTCTAAACAATCTCTCTCCTATGAATGTGATAGTTGGCTATATAACATGTCCATCATCTTCATATTATTTGGAAATTTTTATTTTCTTATTATTTGGAAATTTTTATTTATTGCATCTAACAAGCTCATTTAAGCAATATTTTAGCATTTCCAACATATTCGACAAGCTTGCAAAGTTATTTAATTTCCAACTTTTGACTACCACATCCTTACATTCCTCACTAGCTTTCCACATATTTTCAAATTTAAACCTCTTCTTGCACTTAACTCACTAAAATTTGTGTTTAAAACTATAGCCGCATGATTAGAGCCTATTCTTGGTCCATGGAAAACTTGAATGTTTGGGTAATCAAACAGCCAACTAGTAGAAACAAGCCCTAATTAATTCTCTTACTAATGTTTCCATTAAACCAAGTAAACATCAACCCTTAATAGCTTACATTTATCAAACCAGCATTAGAAACCATATCTTGAAATCTTTTGATTTGTCTTCTACTTTTATGAACACCTCCTTCCTTCTCCTCATCTCTCAAAATTTAATTAAAATCACCAATGCAAACCCACTGATCATCATTGTCAATAACAAACTATTCTATCATTCCTAAAATTGACACTTACCATGAAAATCAATAGGACAATGGACACAAGTAACTCTTCTAAGCTTCTTCTCATTAGCATCACTAATCAAAACATTAATATAATTATTGCTAGCACCCAACACTTCCATAGATATACCTTGCACCCACCATAAAGCAAGTCCTTAAGTCTTACCTTGAGTATCAACATAAAAATGAACTATAAACTACAAGCTATTTCTTATTCTTTTTACTTTTTTATTTTTAGTTTCCATTAAAAACACTAAGTTAGGGCTAAAATTATTGACTTGATCCCTTAACAACAAATTGTTAAGGAGAGACCTATTTCTTGATAATTCCAACTCAATATTATCATGGCGCACTTGTTGCTAAATCGAGCCAACCACTACAACCTATAGAAGAGTCAATAATAGGTACTTCTATCAATGCAAAATCAGCAAGCAA
Organism: Lumnitzera racemosa; assembly: GCA_024138005.1. Lineage (NCBI taxonomy): Eukaryota > Viridiplantae > Streptophyta > Magnoliopsida > Myrtales > Combretaceae > Lumnitzera > Lumnitzera racemosa. The sequence continues at coordinate 36,569,971 of JAMXBC010000008.1, forward strand.
ATCCTTATTATTTTGAGACTCTAAAATCTTTTTTGTAGGAGAAAACTTGTCTTTCCTCACTTTTTTGTTAGATGCCATTTGTTTTTCCTTATTCAACACATCTATTTTCAATTTTTTGTTTGGAGAAAGCATTTCCTCATCTCTCACCTTTTCAATTTTAACTCTTTAAAGCCTTCTTCAATTTTTGTTGATTGCACTTCTTGTGCTTGCAAATTCTCATAAACTAAATCATTTTAGAAAGCAACACTCCAGCTTGCATTAGATTCAAGGTCCTTATACATAGCTAAGCCTAGATTTAGAGGATTATCTAAGTAAGTCTCCTTTTGAATTGAGATCATAAGGTTGTTGTTAGGTAAGGAACTAATAGGTGATGTAAGCAAGAGTGGATTCTTGTTGTGTGGCTGAAAAGGTTGAGTTGTAGAGGTAGAGGTTTTAGTATGAGATGGGGTGAGTGTATTAGGATTAGATACTATTTCATGTAAAGGGGATGAAGGTTTTAGTGTATGGGTTCTGTTTATTTGGCTTACAGTATTTTGATTCATATTTTCCTAGTTCAACAACCCCTCTTCAAACTCTATGCCACATTGCACCATCCTTACCTTCCTTCAACTCCTATCTTCCTCTTACTTGTTCCACTCATTCTCTTTGAAACTTAAGGCTCCTATAAATCAACCATGCTCCTCCTTACCTTTTCTAGGAAAAGTATACCCTCTACCTACATGTCACATTCTTCCACAAACAAAACAAAAGTCAAACAACCTTTCATATTTAAAACATACTCTATATTTCTCACCATCAAGCCTTTCAGTCCAATACCTAGATTTTAGAGGCTTCTCTACATTAACCAAGACATTAATGCATAAAAAACTCCTACACACCCTAAATACAGCTTTAATAGCATCGATTTTTTGCACTTTACCCATGGTTTTTCCTAAATTTTCTACATTATGAATCATCATTTGATCAGTTTCAAACCACGAATTTGAACCCAATAAGCCACTTTATTAAGTACAATTTTTTTCTAATTTCAAATTTGGTTGCCAGAAGTATAAGATTAGAACATGACCTATGACCGATCATGGACTTTGTTTAAGGATTGCAATAATTTTGCAAATATCATCAAAACCAAATAGAAACTTATTAACACCTACAGGTGTAATGGTAAACCTACCAAACCCTATCTAAGCTTTCCAAATAACAACCATAACTCTAGGTCTATTGAGTGCCTCATTGGTAACCATACGTCTAATCAATGAAAACTCAGATTCCTGATTGATATCCTCATTAATATCAAGATCCAACTCATCTCTTGTACTTTCTACCTTCTTGCTAGAGTTTCTTAAAAAGGAATCACCAACTCCTATCATATCTAAAGAAAGGCACAAAAAAAACACTAAAGAATTAGCATAGAAACAATGAACACTTACTAAATTAAGACTCAGAATGACCAGTTGGAAGCTATAGAATAAAAGACAATATTTTTCTCTTTTTTATAGTTATAATTTTCTTTTAATGGTTTGGACAGGTACGTACAAAGAATCATTTAACAATGGAAGAAGATTATGACTCATCAAAAGAAGCACAAAAAAGGAACTAAACATGATGCAACAAGCAAAGGAGAATGATACTAGACATTAGGGAAGATATCATTTACATAAATGGACAAACATAGCTTATACTTGAATTAGCTTTTAATTTCATTGAATTAATTCAAATTCTAATGTAAATGAATATGGATGAATGAATAGCACAGTGAATAATGAAATGAGCGTACGAATTTGTAGAGGAGTCACATAATATTGATGACGAAAAGAAACTAAATATTGTTAAAGCAGGCATAATAAACTATCGCTAGTAGATAGAGGAATCTCAAATTTTGAGAAGATTTTCTCTCTCTGGGTGTTAGAAAGAGAATCTAGAGAGAGATTCCATAAACCAAGAATGAATTAGACAAGATAAGAATAACAAATTTAGTAGATAGATAACATAATTACATGAACGACTTGTGATGAGTTTTATGACACTAGACGAAAGTTGCCCCGCCTTTTTTTTTTTTTTTTGTTACGAGGAATTGAGTGCTATAGTAAGAATTTGTTTAATATATTTCATGTCTTTCTAAAACTCACGAAATTCATATCCCAACCATTGATGAAGATAGGGATTTTTAAATTGGAAAAGAAATAGTTAGTTAATTTAGTATAAATCCTTTATAAATTAATATCATTATTCCTTTTGTAAAAAAAAATAAAAAATAAAATATCTAAAATTATTTGTAGATGATTTTCTTGACTTATAGTTAAGATTTTTATATCCTACTAAAATTAGCTTCAATGCTGGTGTCTCCCATAACGTGGAGGAACTAGCCTTCTTCCTTTAGTGATAACCATTGTCCCTTCACGAGTACTTTCCTCTATCAAGGGACGTCCTTACTCCTTTTTTTTAAAAAAAAAATTGTGAAATGAAATTGTTAAAATATAATAAAAATTAATATGATTATTATTATAATAATATTTATTATGTTGTACAAAATTATATTTATTAATATTAAAATTATATTTACAAAATATTAAAAATAGTGATTTAAAAGTTATTCTATATTGCTCACAAAAATATAGAAAAGTGCTAGGGAATTTTGGCGAAAAAACTTAGAGATAAAGTGCAGAGTTCCTAAGAAAGCTAATGTGGAAATACAAGGAAATTCTAAGGTTTCTATAAAATAAAGATGCTCTAATATCCTCAGTTCTAATAAAATTAAGGAGAAATTGTAAATAATCCACTTGAATTTTGACTTATATATAAATTGATCTTATGAACTTTCAAAATATGGTTTTGATTCCCTAAATTTTGATAATTTTATGATATTAAAGACATTTCTTAATTAAAAAAGTCACATTATGGTCAAATATTATGCGGTTTTAAAGTATATTTTAATAAGTTTAAGAGGTATTTATATATCAAAATCAAAGTTTAAAGGATTATTTTTTACTTATAGGAGTAGCTTATTAATTTATCAAAATTTATGAGGTCAAAAATCGTATTTTAAAGGTTTTAAGAGTCAATCGATACCTAAATTAAAATTTAAAACAGTTATTTGTATTTTTTCCTAAAATTAATCAGTTTCCAATCTCTTAGCTATACTCACTAAAAGGACGTTTCTTGATTCATGAGGGATCGCTGCTGATGCATTTTTCAATCTCTTCGCTGCTGATTCATGTGGGATTGCCATGGCCATGTGTTGTGTGGATCTAGCGAACATCTTGAGCATAGAAAATGAATAATTTGCATGCATAATTCAGCAAGGATGGGCCGATTTATCGTACCGACATGAACAGCATTTTTAATGGAGGGCTAGTTTTTTAGGGAACCTATTTTATGCTTCTTCTGACTTTAGGTTAGTAGTGCAGGTAGATGTGATACTCATATTAGGGTTGCATAAAAATGGTAAAAAATTAAGTAAATATATTATATAAGTGTGTCTAATAAGTAAAATATTAGAGATAATGTTTTTCTAATGTTTAGTCATGAGAAAGTAACGGTTGAAAGAAAAACTATAACTACTGGGTATTTAGATAGATATTGAGGAATTAAGTGAGAAAATAGTGGGCACATACATACACCATCAAAAGCTGTAATCATACCATGAGTGCTAAAAATTAATAAATAACGAAGGAAATCAAATATCTCAAAAATGCTTTTTCTTTTTTAATCAAGGAAGATTGAACATATGCAATCATATAACCATCTAAATTACTTTTTTTTTTTTACAACTCTTTTCGTTAAATAATCCCCTCAAATAATTGCTATATTATAAATAATATAAAGGCAATATTTGGTTGACTTAATAAGAGTTGAATTCAAACATATTCTTATGTTTGTTTGGCAGAAAACAGTGCTATTACATCACAATTCCCTTACAAAATCTAGGAAATAATCATTTCTTTATTTTTTTTATGGCACATTTTCTCATCTAACAATAAGAACTCAAAATAAATATAAGAACTAACTATTATTTATTATAATTTTATTTCTACCTTATTCCATTCCTTCAACTAAAGATATCATAAATGTGAGACACCAAACACTTTCAAACACCTTAATATTGTAGACATTAATGAGTTACCTAGATTTTTTTTTTATTTGTATTTTCACACTTTATTATAAATAATTGTAAATACAAATTATACCATGTTACATATTGGAAGTTTGTGAAAGATATCTTCAGCGCATTAGTGGTTCTTTGTCGAATTCCCTTGGTCAAGAATCGTACCATAAGGATCTTGTATCAATAAAATGAGGTCTGAGGTCCTTTCACAAGAAACCCAAAATGGTATAACCTTTTTTTTAAAAAAAAAAAAAAAATTCCCTCTAATGTTGTAAATAAAAATTAATGAATTTTTTCATAAGAATTTCAAAAAGAAAGTGGAATGGTCCTTGATAAAGAAAGTTTCTTAATATGTTAATCCTAATGAGTTAAAGAGGAAATATAAATAGCTTTATAAATTTTGATTTTAATGTGAATATACTTTTAAAGTTTCAAATATTACAAACAACCTATGTAATCTACAAAAGAGATGAACTGTTTAGGATGTACCACTTAACCCATAAGTTAAAGCAAGCCCACTTATTATAGGTCACATTAACATATCCACATGTAAATTTTTTTTTTGTTAAAAAAAAAGTAAAAAGTAAAAAGAAAAATCATTACCAACTCACTAGCCATTCTAATTTATTTATTAGTCTTAAAAAAATTCAAAAGAAGTAAGACTATGTTTCTTATGAGGCTTTACACCTTACACCTAATTAAAATTATGTATTTCATCAACTATGGACATAAATGGGAGTAGAATTGTGCTATCTAAGCCATGACGTCTTACAAAAACTTAGCTTTAAATAAGGTCTACGAGGTGGGTAGTTTATGTGTTATGACTCACAATATGATGATTATATTTTAAATATATATTTGTCTTTTATAATCAAAATTTGACCTTTAGCATTTGTCCTAAAGAAAGCCATTTTGTTAAACATTCAGGCAATCAAACTTATTTTAATAGGTTTATCCTATAATAGTAGGTTTTTGAATTATAAAATTCGTAGTAGGTTATTAGCCTAATAACCTAATAAAATTAATAAATAAATAAGTTGAGTTGATTTATCTAATCAACCAAATTATATATAAGTAAATACAATGAGAGCATTGATTGCTCATCTTAACCCAACAACTTATAATGGTTGGACCTAAAATGCAAACCTACTAACTAAGGTGGCAATAGTAAGTTGCATGTAACTATGGGTTAAAGTGAGTTGGAGCAGGTTAGTTGATTTAGCTGTATTAACTCTTGTGATTGCAGTGACCTACGAAAAAAAATAAAATAAAATTCCTGATCAATAATAGTAGATTTCAACTATCACAATTCTTTAGCAAACATAGCATATCAAGAGCGTTCAATACTTCCATCATCACAAACAAACCATCAATTTGGAGCTTGATGAAATTGGTTGATATATTTAATAGTAAGGTTGGCAATTTGGGACCTAGACATGATAGATGTAGACACAACGTGATACAATACAACATGGTACGATTTAAATGGATTAGTGTATGAAAAAAAAAATGAACATAAGACTAAAATGGGTTAAAGTTAAATTCGTATCCAAGTTTTAAACCCGTTTATAGACCTATTTAAATAATAGGTCCAGTAAATGAGTTTAGGATTGACCTACGAACACTTTTAACATTAAATTTGTACCTTCATTCTTTATTTATTTATTTTCCATTCCCCCCACCAATGTAGTAATGTAAAATAAAAGAATATATATATATATATATATATATATCAAATGTAAAAGTCAAAGACATCAAGTCACAATTAGGGTTCATTCCTTCATCCTATTTTATCTTACTTTCATATCCAAGTAATTGCACTCACACCGCATCTTCTTTTCGGTAAGTTTTCTTCTTTTAAGAAATTCGTATCTTTTGTAATATATAAAGAATTGTTGATTGACTTTAGTTAGGCCTCTGATCCATTGTTATGGATTTTATTTAAGAGCTCTCGTAGAAAATTACATAAACGTATTGGAAATATTCTTTCTTCTTTTTCTTGCTAATTATTTTATAAACTTAATAAACTAGTAAATTAAACTTAATGGATCATTTTTAGATTATGGAACTTGCATAGATTTAACATTTACCTAAACCACAATCAGCATTTAAAGGACGTAGATTGTGAAGCTTACCATCATGAACTTTCCTAAACAAGGTTCCTAAAGAGTAGTATAATTATTATGAAACAATTATTAGTATACCGATTAAAAATTAGTCTTCTCTTTTTAAATTATTTGGATTTTTAGAGAGTTCACAAGTAATTAATAATTAGTTGTTGCTTGTAAAAAATGAGCAATAATATATTTGATTAATTAATGCCCTATGTGATACGAGAAAACATAATTTATAATATATTTGATTAATTAATAATTATGTTTTCTCGTATCACATAGGGCATTAATAATTAGTACTGATGGTATATGTGATACGAGAAAACACTTGATTAAATAGGGCATTATAAATTAGTATACAATCATAAGAGGTGATAAACAGGTTAAACTCGGACAGAAAGCACAATAGATCATGAGAAAAAGTATTTATACACGATTAATAAATATGTCGTCTCATGAGGTTTTTTAGATACGAACTCATTTAAATACAAAAACATAACATGTTAAGATAACACAAATTATCAATCCTACTCAATAGAAACTCCTTGAAGCAATCTATCTCATAAAACCTTTTTAACAGTGTCGTATAACAAAGAAGAAAATTATCAATAAGAAACCCGAAGCTAAAGACCAAGACCATAATTTCAAAGATATATGCCTCCATTAATTCTCAAAATAAATATATAAATAAATAAATTAGAGTGTTGTTTCAAGATACTATCTTTTTTTTTAGCCTTCCAAATTTGTCTTGTTCGTCTTTATTTTTTTTTTTAATTATATTTTTAGTATTAGAGATGTACAAATGAGTTAAATGAGCTAACTTGGCTTAAAAATCCATGGGTTAAACAGATCGAATTTATTTAGCTTACCTTTTTAATAAATCAAAAACTTCAGCTTTGATCCGTTTAAAAAATAAATTAAATAGATTAGTCTACGAATCAAACATGTAATTGTGTCAAACGAGTCAATCAAAATTAGTCCACTTCAATTTCCAGGTGAGACAAACCAAGTTTATTTGACTTATTAAAAAAAGTTAAAAAAACTTTAATCAAAATCTATTTGAAAAGTAAATTAAATTGATTGATTTATGGATAAAAACCATTTATACCACTTGAAGCCGTATAATGCAGTTGCAGCGTATATATGCCAATATACAAAAACATTTCTCGTGTGGTATTTGTATATTAATGCCAATATAAATTCCATTTTAATGTTTATTGAAGTATGGCGGGCTCATCTTATCTTTGTTTCTTGCTTGGAACATCGGCATTCCCTACTCCATCTAGCAAACAATTGCAAAGTGCCTCAGCTATATATATATATATATATATATATATATATATATTTTGCCAGTTACATGCTTTTGTCTTGTTCTAAGAATGGGTGGTGATTACAAGTAGCAACAATAAATGTAAGATTATAAGTGATTAGATTTGAAACGAAAACCCTTTGGTACCATCACACTATATATTTAAACAAGCAATTGTAGGAATCTATAATACTTCTATATATATTAATTATAGTGCTATTTCTTGCAGAAAACTTCATTAACATAATTTTTTATTTTTTTAATGTAAAAAGTTATATGCAAAGTACCTTTAAGTAATGACAAGACAACAGCAGGTCTAATCGGCAGCTCTTCGCGACGACGAATTTTGGCGTTTGTTTTGTTCTTGTTTGTACTGCTTCATGTCACTGCAAGACGGCCAATCTGTACAAACCGATATAGCTCCATCTTTGAGGAGGAAATTATATATATATATATATATATAAACATAAACCCAGATTTTGTCAAATTCTTCGCAGCCCCACCGGCAAAATCATATGCCCTTCTTTCATGCAGTAGCATTTTTTTTTTTTTTTTCACAGATTTTAGTCTCCTTCTCTCAACTGTCCGTCATATAACATTTCCCTGCCATTCTCTCTCTCCTCTACCCCTATTAATCTCTGTCTCCATTTATTCTTTCCTCTCTTCTCTCTTCCTATCCTTTACCACCAAATCAACCAGCCCACCCACCTAACCCCATAACCGGGGCGGGGAACTTCTGTCTTTCAATTTAGGACTTAGGTAACCTGCTTTTGTCTCGTAAAACCGTTGCTGCATCCTCTTCAACCTTATCCTCCATGGCTGACACTACCATCGGTAACACCGAAAGCCTCCATATAGTGATGCTACCATGGCTAGCGTTTGGTCACATGATACCATACCTAGAACTCGCCAAGCTTCTCGCTCAGAGGGGTCACAAAATCTCCTACATATCAACTCCAAACAACATTGACCGTCTCCCAAAACTCCCACCATCTATTGCAGCCCACATAAACTTTGTCAAAATCCCATTACCACACGTACCTAACCTCCCACATAGCGCAGAAGCTACCATAGATTTACCTTACGACAAAGTCCAGTATCTAAAACAAGCTTGTGACTTGCTTCAAGAACCCATTACCCAGTTCCTGGAATCAGCTAAACCGGATTGGCTGCTGCACGACTTCTTCTTTTACTGGGCTTCAGCCGCTGCGCGTGAGCTTTGCATTGCCACTGCATTTTTTAGCATATTCATTGCAGCAATGATATGTTTTGTAAAACCCACGAGCCCTGAGTACGATGACATGGTGGACGATCGGGTAAAACCTCAAGACTTCACCGTTCCGCCCAAATGGATCACTTTTCCTACCAACGTATCCTTCCGCTTGTTTGAGATAAGGAAGATATTTGATACCGTAACAGGTAATGTTTCGGGAGTCTCCGACATGGAGCGGGGGTGTTTGGGTTTGAAAGGAAGCGATGCTTTATTAGTTAGGAGTTGCTTTGAGATTGAACCGGAATGGTTAAACCTCTTACAGGATCTTCACGGAAAACCGGTTATTCCGGTCGGCCAAATCCCGACAACACCAAGTGAATCCAATCCAACAACGGACGCATGGCGGGAAATAAAACTGTGGTTGGATGGAAAAGACCGAGGTTCGGTTTTGTATGTGGCGTTTGGCAGTGAGGCTAAGCCGTCCCAAGATGAGGTTAATGAGATTGCCTTGGGAATAGAGTTATCCAGATTACCGTTCTTCTGGGCTCTTAGGACTCGCCATGGAAGCGAAGATGACGAGATCATCAAGTTGCCGGATGGGTTCGAGGAGCGAACCAATGGCAGAGGCGTGGTTTGGACGAGCTGGGCACCTCAATTGAGTATTTTGAGTCATGAGTCTGTGGGCGGGTTCTTGACTCACTCAGGATGGAGTTCTGTTGTCGAGGCGATTCAGTTTGAAAGATGTCTCATACTCCTGACTTTTCTTGCGGACCAAGGTCTTAATGCTAAGGTTCTAGAGGAAAAACAGATAGGGTATCTCATTCCGAGGGAGGAACACGATGGATCCTTTACGAGGACTGGAGTAGCTCAAGCTATAAAGTTTATCATGGTAGAGGATGGAGGGAAGATTTACAGGGACAACGTAAAGGAGATGAAGAAAGTATTTGGTGATAGGGATTTGCAAGCACGTTATGTGGATAATTTGTTAGGCTACTTATGTACCCACAAGAAGAAGAACAATTGATTCTCAAGGGATTTGATTTATTGTTTCTAAAGCATGATTCACATTAAAAATAAGTTTAGCTCCCTGGCGAGCAACACTATAGTTTTGATTATTCTTACAAGAGTTTGAAGTTTTTTCTTGTTATGTTGTATTTTGATCACCACATCCGATAAAATTGAAGTGGTTTAGTATGCTCCCTATGCATAGCTGCATAGTCAATCTGCAGTTTAGACTTCAATATATGATTTTCTTTTTGTCTTTTGATATTAAGCATGTCCAAAAAAATTCAAAGCCATTGAATACGCAGTGCACATTACCGAGGATCATGAAATAATGATGGCACAAATGACCCGTCGGGATAACATGCAACCAAATTAGTTACAAAAATAACAAATCTTACAACATGGGTAGATTTATTTTTGAAAAAAAAAAAAATGAAACTGAAGATTTGTTATAACTGCATCAGCCTAAGAAGATGAAACATCCGACTTTAGAAAAAACATTCTTTCTTGGACATCTATAGTTTTTGTCTTCACGCTGAAAAAGAAAAAACAAAAAGGTAATTTAGCTAATTTCTTTGGTGATTGGTGAATTGTCATAATGAAGTTCGAAAGGCAGTTTGATAAAAAATAGGCAGATCATCTTTTCTTCTCTTAACCCAGCTGGCCAAGTTTGCTTTGTTCGTTGTTTCTCTATCTCTTAACCAATAGGCTTTCAGTTTATTTACATGGATGCGGCCAAGTGTGCCTGGAAATTTTATTATTTATAAGTATTTGTTTTGGTGTGATTAAGTGGGGAAAGTCTGTAGTTTTAGGCTTCGTTTGGTTTCTTTTTGCCTTAGTGATATCTTATAGAACAAAATTTAAAAAGATGGAAATATATTTTTTTTAAATCTTTTTTTTAAGTACATAAATTTTAATCGTAACTATAAAATATAAACAGATAAAATAATTTTTTAATCAAATTTTAAATAGATATAAATGAAAAAAAAAATCCAAACAAAACCTTAAATGGGTGAATGATTGTTCTCACGAAGTCAGCTTTTCTCTATCTCGCAGTATTAGTTTTAAGTTCCATATGCATTATGTTGAAAGTTGGCGTCAATGGAGAATCGTGTTGTTCTAGGTAAGAGCTTCTAACTCCTTAATCAATTAAGATTTTACACTTTTAATCATTAACATTTATTTAATTTTCTAATTGAGTCCTGTTTCCTTTTTCTTTTTTTCCTAAGTCTTTATGTTAGTCTTTTTTATCCATAATACTTGGCAACACCACCAAATTCATTGAAAAAGTTTAATTTAGATAAATAATATAGTTAAATAAGTATATTATTGTATAAACATCGAATATTTAATAGAAAATAAATTGTAAGAAAAATAAAGGACATAACAGAATTTAAGTAGGTAGACTAATGCAGCTAACGCTATGTTAGGAAGAGAATCGTCATTCCTTAAGAATAGGGGTGATAAGTGGACTTAGGCACGTGAATCGGGTACATATGCTTAGGTGGCTTAAGCATAGGCAACTTAAGCACAGGCGGCTTAAGCACAGGCATGCGAAAAAATCCAAAAGCACAAGCACACTAGGCATAAGCACATGAAGTACGAACATGCCAAGCACGATTATTAGTTGCGTTGTCTAGGCACGAGCACCCAAGCACGTGGGTAGCACGTGTAGGCCTGTATTTAATATTTATTATAGATAATGTAAATTCTTTAATGAATTAATTATCTAAATAATAAATTATTTAATAACTAATAATTTTTTGAATAAGTAATAAATTATTGAATAAATAAGAAATTATTCAATTAATAATAAATTGTTCACTAAATAGTAAAAAATTTACTAAATAATAAAATATACAATAGAAAATACATTATTTAATAAGTAAATATGGTATTTACTAAACAATAGGTTATTATGGTAAAGAAAAAATTTAAATATTGATAATTTATTTATTAATAATAATTTATTTAATAAGTAATAATTTTTGAAATAAATAGTAAATTATTTATTGAGTAATAAATTATCTAGTAAATAATAAATTTTTCATTAAATAACAAAATAATTAATAAATAATAAATTATTTAATAAATGTAGAATAATTTTGTATAATTTTGTTAACATATTATGTAAGTTATTTAGTAAATAGTAAATTATTGAATATACGAATTACCTAATTAGCAAATATTGATATTTAATATAATATAATCAGTTGTTGTCTTTTTTGTTAAACCATTCAATTCGCCATGACGTATTCAAAATTTCAAATGTTATTTCTTAATACAAAAATGTATATATATATATATATATATATTAAAAGGTTTGATATCATTATTTTTTTTTTCCTAAGATCATCCATCTACAACGAAAGTAAATTGGAGGAGATCATTATATGAAATTATTATTAAGAAAATTTCATGGTATAAGTCAAATTTTGCTTTAAGCTACTAAAATTTATCAAAGGCAAAAAAGAAATTTTTTTTTTTTGAAAATCATAAAGAAAAGTAAATCAATCGTAATAGTCTTCATTATCCTCAATATCATGACCACCATCCTGACCTACATCCTCACCCGAGACAATGCATAATGCTTCATTCAAACTATTAAACCTTGTATTACTCTCATTATTAGGAAACCATGCATATAGATGATATCCTTGATTACAAGGTTGTGCATCGGCCCAATCCTTTAAGCATACACAGGCTTCAACGGTTTTTGGATGCATCGAAAGGCACTAGGGATTAAGGAGTTGCCTACCTAAACTAAAAGTCGACTCGGAAGAAATCATTGAAGTTGGAGGTGCTAGAACATCATGAATTAGAAAGGAAAAGATTGCCATCATGTGTACCTTGTTGGACCATCAAGAGAGAACATCATAATCTTCCTCTTCCATTTTTACTCGTCGTTGCCTTATAAACCAGTAGCTCTTCGAATTCATCATTAGAGTTGGAGGCATTCCCTAGATCTCTACTCTTCTTACAATTTATTTGCTTCGCTTACTGAGTACATGACTACGAGGTCGCGTTGGCTAAGGTAAATTATATATCCTCTACTTATGAAAGGCGTACAAAGTTTTGAACACGGTTTGCGCTTTTGAATCGAGCACGGTTGCCTAATACTCAGCATTCTGAACCACAATACTCCAATAAGACTCTTCGAGGAGACTACGGTAAGCAGAAAATTTATATTTTGGATCTAACGTAGTAGCCATATAAAGAGGTAAGGAAATGGTACAAGATAATCCTTGAGTTTTTAAACCATACCCCAAATAGTAGAGCACAAGATGGGAACACTTTAATGTTGCTCCAATACATCTAAAATGTTAACCAAGTTAAGGAGAACAAGATTGCTTGTTAGGTAGTACGATCTAGATAGTTTTTTTGTCGCCGTCAAGAAGGCCCCCAATAGTGCCTTCATCCTTGTACATAACTTCCAATCATGGTCTATCACCAGACTTAGGATGATATCAGGATTGGTGATTATCATATAGTTATAGAACATTGACAAACTAATCCTCATCTTGTATGCATGTGAAAGCATCTTATAAGTCGAATTCCACCTTGTTGTGTAGTCTAAAGGTGGAAGTCACTGATCATTGTTATCCCCATTAGCTGTGCAAATCTATAAAAACTTAATGAGCTTTTTCTTAGAAGTACGCATGGCATTTATTGCATATTGAATCCATGTTAGGTAAGGGTTCAAACCACAACCCTTAAGACTGGCATTCATTACCATGTTGAACACATGGTAAACACATCAAATGTGGAATAAGTTACCATCGCAGATCTGATTGAAGGTATTCTTCAAGTGTTAGACCGAAGCTATATTATTGGAGGCATTGTCGAAACAAAGGCTGAAAAATCTTTGGATGTTATATGATTGGGCAATGTCAATGATGTTGCTGGCAATCGCTTGCCCTGTGTAAGACTCAAGGGTAAAAACTGAACGCTATTATTCATTTTTAGACCAACCACTCATTGTCGATCCAGTGTACAGTGACACGGATGTAACTATCATTGATGGCAGTCACTGGTGACTTTCAAATATCAGAAGTAAAGGAGACGTTGCAAAAAGGTATAAAACCAATGTGATCATACATTTGATGAGAAATAGAAAATTTTAATTTAAGATTATGAAGGCAAGTAAGTGGATTACGTACCTGCTTGGAAGGCTTGAAAATTCTTCTATTAAAGCTTGTCGCATTCTTTTATAAACTGCGACTGTATCTATTTTCAAGGTTTGTTAATTGGTATGTTGGTATTGAAGCTGCTACTTTTGTATCGCCTACCTTCTAAAGCAAGGATGTTCGGCTATGTGGAAAGATGTACTTATAACAGCCATCATTTGTACGAGATCCTCTCGTGCATCTGCGTTGTTGAAAACAAAGTCATTAGGGTTATTAGAACCAGATGTTGGCTCATCTCGTCTTCCATTAACCTTCACTAGTGTCAAACCTTTCTACCAATGCATTTCTAAATGTCGTCTCAAATGACCTGTACTGGACCTAGATTTACCGGATAGAGTATTTTTACAGGTTATGCAATAAGCGGTTTTTCCATCCTCCTGAATTAGCATGTACTGCCAACATCTAACAGTACATTTTCTACATTTCTTTCCTCTACCGGAGGATCCGACTGTAGGTAGGGCAGAACTAGAATTTGTACAAGTATTGGTAGATTGAGTTTGCATTGGAGTTGTTGTTCCATGGTAAAAAAAAATGCAAATAAACAATTAGGCATCGTTTCTCAATCCACTTACTTTAATAAATAACATTAAGCTCAAATGAAATATTTATTACAAACCTAACTTTGATTAAAATTATCACTGGTTACAGAAGGTGGCTGTATACTTTGCGTTTGACTCGCTTATCCACAATAGGAAACACTATGGTATGGTGCTATAGGTGTATTGCATAATTGTTGTGGCCTTGGTAGGTTGGTATCATAACCCCTAGACATAGATGTAGAAAAAACTTGGGTTCCCAACTTGATTCATTAAATTGGTAAATCCCATATCGGTATGCACGGGGTAAGGCTACTAGTTGTACGGATCAGTAAATATCCAATCCTCAAAATCATTGAGGTTAGGAACGTTTGATAGATCTCCTCGTTTAGCCATATTTTCAAGAATAAGAAGAAATAATAGTTTTAAGGAATTCAAATGTAGAGTTGGGAAAGTAGGAGAACACTTGGGTAAATTTAAGGGTAACTTGTAAAATTATAGGCAAACTACATGCCTTTAGCACAATTGAGAGTATATATAGCTTTGATTTTAATGTGGGCACGTTAGACCAACGTACCTACATTCCTTAACCTTTTGAGTCAACATAGGCACGTTTAATCCTAACATGCCAATGTTCTTTCTTACCTAACAAACTTCCGTTGGGTGGCATTTTTTGCCCAACGGAAAATTTGTTGGACAAGAGCTAACATGGGCACATTGTGCCTAAATGTGCCCACATTGGCTAGTGATCATTCAAAAATTTGATCGTTGGGGACAACATGCCCACGTTAGCTCCCAATGTGGGTACGTTGAGTCCTAACAATTAAAAAAATGCGATCACTGGGGCTAATGTGCCCACGTTAGCCCTAATGTAGTATGTCGGGTCCCAATGGTTTAAAAAGAATCAAACATTAGGATCTAACGTGCCCACATTGGGCATTAACGTGGGTATGTTAGCTCTTAACGTTCAAATTTTTTTTTACTATTGGGACTCAACATGCCTATGTTAAGAGCTAACGTGGGCACGTTGGCCCCAACGGTCAAATTCTCCCTTTATCTATAAATATATGGTGAACACTCCATTCATTCTCACAACTCCAACATTTCCTCCTCCTCCTCACTTTCTTTTACATACTTACTCCCTCCGACACCACTCTATATTATTTTTTAAGTCTTTTTCCACCTAAAGATTCATTATGGAAAGCTCATCGCGTCACCGTACTACTCGATCTCAAACACAAGCCAAGGGTAACCGTCCTTAGGCTCACTCATCTACTCCACCACTCCCTCCAAGCGGTCCAACCGAGGGTTACTCCATGCATCTAGTTACCCCCTAATGCAGAGTTGCTTTATGGATGGATTCTGCACTCGAAGTGTTCTTCCCACCCGATCATATGACTTTGAAGAGCTCAATGAGATCTATGACTTTTGAAGTGCTCTTAAGGCGACTAGATTTCTATAATTAGTGGAGTTAGAGAATGGGACGTATGTGGATTTGGTCTGATTCTTTTACTCTAACACAACCTCTAATGTTGTTTATCCCGATGACAACATCCTACCCTGGCATGAATTGAATCGAGATGCTGGCTTCCCTACCACTTTCATGTTCAACCAAATCCTAGAAATCACTCTATACTTCATCAACGATTTATTCAATTGGCCCAGTGGGGATGCTGCACCTATGCCAGCAGCTTGGGATATGTCTGTTGCATTTTTATGTGTTTTTGAGTAGCTAAAATGTCTAAACGAGACGTAGGCCCAACATTTAAAGCATCTCACTACTGGTGATCTTTCACTACACACTTGAATCCTACACCACATAATCACCAATTTAATTACCCTACGATCAAATACAAATTTCTTTAGCGAGGAAGATCTTTTCTTACTCTTTTACATGGTGGAAAGAAGACCGGTCAACATTGGCCATTTTATTATCGTTGCTTCCTTCATACGATTTTGCGAAAGAGATAAGCATTTAAGTTATGGTCAACTCATTAGGTTTATTCTTCTCTCCAACGAGTTCGGCATAGATAATCATGCACTGCACAAAACAAAATCTACCTTCAACCTAGTAGAGGTGAAAAACATATTACACTTCCATTGTGATGAGGAAATTGGTCAATAGATAAGGCAGGGCAGCATTAACCACATGTGGGTAGGGGTGAAGGCTAAGGGGGACAATTAGGTAATGACGATTATGAACTTGTCCTGTAGGGTGAAGATCAAGGGACAGGAGGCTAAGGACGACAAGAATAATAACAAGACCTTGGACCTCTCACAATGGAAGAATTATTCCATCGATTTAGAACGATGATGACTAATCAACAACAAATGATGGAAACCTTCACAGAGATACGATGAAGTGTACAAAACATTGAAAACCGAGTAACAACCATAGAGAGAGATGTTGCTGACATTCAAGGCAAACAAAACAGGCAACATAATAGGATAGACGAGATGTGGACTTGACAACAAGCATATTTCAATTGGTGAGGTTTTTAATACCCACCCCTACCCCCTCTGCTTAGTCCTAGTGGTGGTCAAACGTCAAATTCTCTATTCCCACTATTCGATGAAATTTAGGATTGTTTTTTCTTTTGTATATGTTTTCTTTCTTTTTTCTTTTCCTCTCCTTTTCTTGTTTTTTATGTAATAAATAAAGTCATTATTTATTAATGGAAATTGATTATCAATTTGTTAATAGTTAATTGCTTTCCTTAATTGTTCTTTTATATATGGAGTTGTATGCACATAATAATTAAAATTAGTAAAATCAATATATTGTATCTTATTTGAACATTTAATCATATATATCTACAATATGTACTTGCTTATATGTACACAAATATACACATTTATATTTTCCTAAATTATAGAATTCATAAGTATATATTTGTATGTATATTTTTTATAAATTTATCCTTACATAATTCTAACAATATACGTTATGGCTAAGCGTAAAAAAACCATGAACTGCAAATTGTACTATGAACCGATCAAACCAAAAATTGGTTTTATTACGAACCGTTTGGTTTACAATTCAGTTTGGTTATGTATAAACGGTTGGTGGTTTTGTTCGGAAAAGTGAGTCGACCTGTATTGTTTTAAATCAAAACAAACTGTTTAGTTAAATAAAAAAAAAAATTTAACAATTTTTTTTACTTTCTTATATTTTTTTAATCAATCTTGATAAATTTTATCAAAATTTTCATATCTTATTATTCTTTATCATAATTATGTGTCAATTATTAAAATTAAGTTAAGTAAATTCCATTTGAAATTTCATATTTATTAGAGATAAAAAATATTTAGTGAAAATTTGATCTAAACAGATCTAACCTTAGATCAAACTGAATCAAACCAGTTTCAATTAGATCCGAAAAATTTAAGAAACTAAACTGTATAGTTCGGTTTAACTTCAAAAAAAAAAAAACCCAAACCATTATATTAAGTTATGTTCGGTAAGGGGAGGCGAATCGTCTCAAACCGAATCGCGACCACTCCTAATAAACATAAATATTTTCATTTATGTATATATGTACATTTTTTTTCTATGTACATGTATACATATTTATACGTATATAAATATGTTTACGCTACGTATTATATATTAATAAACACATTTATCCATTTACATATCCATACATGTATACAATTATATTTCAATGTATACTTTTCTTAATTAATATTTTAACATATAAATTTAAAATATCTAACATATATATTTATACGTACATAAGAATATTTCAAGTAAAAAACTCGTATATGTAATTATTATTTTCTACATTACATTTATTTATTAAATTACTTAATAATCTCAATAAATTACCTTATAAATACGTACAGATAGTATAAAACATACGTTCCATGTTGAGGTCGGAAAAAATTGAAATAAATAATACCATAAATTATCGTAAATACTCAAAAATAGAAAAAATGTATTTTCAACATATTATTCTTTATTCGAAGCCCAATTATGGGAACACAATGTCACACATTATAAACAGGCTACATGCGAAGTATAAGTACGCAAAATCCAAGCACATGAGGCATGTGACCACGATGGGCTCGACATGTGAAAAAGCATGAGCATACAAAGCACGTAAATTTTGGCATACAGGAGTACACAAGCCGCTCAATTACCATCCCTACTTAAGAATAATTAATGTAGTATATACTATAAAATCTTATAGCTATTTATATATATAACCCATAACAACATGATTCGTTCATAACTTGACCTCTTATAGAAGTCCCTCTTTGGTTGAACTTTGAAATATTAGATGGCTTATAATTTGAGTTGTGTTACAATAATCTAAGGTACTCAACAATTTTCACCTTAACTTGAATTATCCACGCCATCAAAACCAAGAATAGATCCCTATCATCTCCAAAGGGCCTCATGAGCAAACATTCACCAACTCTAAGTTATGTCTGAACTTTTCTACAGGCAATGACTTTATCAACAAATTTGTTGGATCATCTTTTCTAGCTATCTTCTCCATAGAAAACAACTTATCCTCTATGACATCTCATATGAAGTTCGACTTGATATTAACTTGCTTTGATTTGTCATGATAAACCGAATTCTTTGCCAAGTTCAATGCACTTTGAGTAAATGATAAGTTTTTGAACATCCAAGCCTAAGTTAATAGTAAGATCATGCAACCACATACTTTCATTGACCCCTTTTAGCAATGACATGTATTCAACTTCAGTAGAAAACAAAACTACAATATCAACTAAAGTGCTGCTTTTCCATTTGATATCACTTCTATAGAGGGTAATGATATAACATGTTAGCTAACTTCTTCTTATATGGGCTCATAAGTAAGCTCGACAAGCTTGTGAGTAGTTTTGCGAAAAAGCTTATAAGTTTTATATGTAATAAATAATTAAAACCCAAAAGTTGATATCTATATAATAAATATAGTTTAGTTTTATTCATTTTTCATTCATCTATCTATTCATGTATTTATTTATTTTTGTATATTTAATTTTCTAGATTTATCAACATATAATATATATTATATAATAAATATAGTCTAGTTTTATTCATTTTTCATTCATCTATCTATTTATGTATTTATTTATTTTTGTATATTCTATTTTTTGGATTTATCAAAATATAATATGTCATATCTTATAAATCAACAATCAAGACATAAACATTTGAATATTAGGACAAAACCTTATTTTTATACAATTAGGGTCAACAATTGATTTAAGGTATTCAGGAAAGTAAATCGATTAGATTAAAATCTTACGAAAAATATGATAACCTTAATTGAGGAATTTTTGTATTTTTGGAAGTCAAGAATATAATAGAATATAAAAAATATAATCAAAATAGTGAGAATTTACTCTATATGAAACCTTAAAGTTGAATTTAAGGTAATTGTACCTAAATTTAAGGCTTTTTGGAAAACATATCTAATTGAGCCCAAACTTTATAATCAAGTTAGAAAAGTTAGTTAAAATGGCTTAATAAAGTTAGATTTAAAAAATAATGATAAAAAATCCCAATTTTAGTCTTAGAAATATGATTATTCAATATAGTGTAAAAATGATTGAAACGCTTAAAACCAAGCTTGGAGTGCGATTGGAACTTAGAGGTAAGTTAATTAGGTAATAAAAGAAAATAATATAGCATAATATACTATAAGATTATATATGTGTTTTTATGAATATACTTAATATATATAATAACTATACTCATAAATTAACCTAAAATTATATAATTATGTATAAAAAACATTAAATTTGCAAAATTGAATAGGAAAAATATCTTAAAAATAAAAAACATGCTAGAAACATGGTTATATGCATATAGTTACTCATTACATGTGTTACATATATAGTGTATATATGTATATATATTAATACAATAATTAAATATACTTAAATTATTCAAATTTCATTAAAATTATACTAAAATTAAACCACAACTTATCCAAATTATGTGGGAATTACTGGAATCTATATGGCACTTCAACAACAGTCGGAATGAATGACTCAAAAGTGAATAATCAATAATTTGTCACCTCCTTCTCTTTTGTTTTTCAAGAAAAATATTAAAATAAATTACTTAATAATTAAGAAAAAATTATAACCAACCCTAATTACTATAAATAAGACTCCCTTACAATAAATACTCCTATCATATCTTAAGAAAGGCATACAGAGACCAATGAATTAACATAGAAATAATGAACACTTAATAAATTGAGACTCAAAATGACCAACTAAAAGTTAGGGAATATCATACAATATTTTTCTCTTTTCTTCCTTTCTCTCTCTCTCTCTCTTTTTTTATGTATAATTTGCTTTCAATGGTTTGGATAGGTATGTATAAAGAATCATTCAGTAATGGAAGAAGATTACAACCCATCGAAAGAAGCACAAAAAAGGAACTAAACATGATGCAAGAAGTAGAGGAGAACGATACTAGACATTAGGAAGATATTATTTACATAAATGGACAAACGCAACTTATACCTAAATTAGCTATTGATTTCATTGGATTAATTCAGATTCTAATGTCAATGCATATGGATGAATGAATAGAATGGTCAATGATGAAATGAGCGTATGAATTTATAGAGAAGCCGCATAATATTGATAAAGAAAAGAAACTAAATGTTGTTAAAGCAAGCATTTCAAACTACCACTAGTGAGTAGGAGAATCTCAAAATATGAGAGGATTTTCTCTCTCTTAGGTGCCATAGAGAGAGAGGTTCCATAGCCAATAAGTAACTAAACAAGATAAGAATGACAAATATAGTAGGTAGATAATATAATTACATGAACGACTTGTGATGAGTTTTATGACACAAGACGAAAGTGGCCCCGCTTTTTTTTATACGAGGAACTGAGTGCTATACTAAGAATCTGTTTGATATAATTCGTGTCCTTCTAAAACTCATGAAATTCTTATCCCAATCAATGATGAAGATAGGGATTTTTGAATTGGAAAAGAAATAGTTAGTTAATTTAGTATAAATCCTTTATGAAATAATATCATTATTCCTTTTGTAAAAAGAATAAAATATCGACAATTAGCAATAGATGATTTTCTTGATTTACAGTTCAGATTTTTATATTATACTACAACTAGCTTTAACGTTGGTGTCTCCTATGACGTGGAGGAACTGGCCTCCGTTCCTTTGGTGGTAATCATAGTCCCTTCACGCGGGGACGTTCCCCTAACAGGGGACGTCCTTAATCCTTTTCTTTTTCTTTTTCTTTTTTTTTATTTGTGAAATGAAATTGTAAAAATATAATAAAAATTAATATGATTATTATTATAATATTTATTATATTGTACAAAATTATATTTGTTAATAATAAAATTGTATTTACAAAATATCAAAAATAGTGAAAGTTATTCTATATGATTCATAAAAATATAGAAAATTGTTAAGGAATTTTGGTGAAGAAACTTTAAGTTCAGAGTTTATAAAGAAGCCAATACGGAAGTATAAGGAAACTTCAAAGTTTTTATGGAATAAAAATGCTTTGTTATCTTTGCTTTTAATAAAATTAAGGAAAAATCATAAATAACCTTTCTAAATTTTGATTTATGTATAGATCATTTTTACAAACTTTCAAAATACAGTTTTGATTCTCTAAACTTTGATAAATTTTTAATATTAAAGATACTTTTTTTTAATGTAAAAATGTTACACTATAGTCAAATATTATGAGGTTTTAAAGTATAGTTTGATAAGTTTATAAGATATTTGTATATCAAAATCAAATTTTAAGAAATTATTCTTAACTAATAAGAATTGTTTATTAATTTATCAAAATTTAAGGAATTAAGAATTATACTTTAAAAATTTTAAGAATTAATTGATACCTAAATCAAAATTTAACACAGCTACTTGTATTTTCATCCAAAATTAATCAGTTTCCAATCTCTTCAGCTGCATTCACTAAATGTAAGTTCTTGATTCATGTGGGATCGCTACTGATGCATTTTCGAATCTCTTCGCTGCTGATTCATGATTCATGTGGGTTATATGGATCTAGCAATATCTTGAGCATAGAAAATGAATAATTTGCATGCATAATTCCGCATGGGTGGGCCGACTTGTCGTACCGACATGAACAGCATTTTTTATGGAGGGCTAGTTTTTTAATGAACCTCTTTTATGTTTCTTCTGACTTTAGGTCAGTGGTGCTGGCAGATGTGGCAGATGTGGCACTCGTAATTACGGGTATATAAAAATGGTAAAAAATTAAGTAAATATATTATACCAGTGTTTGTTTAATAAGTAAATATTAGAGATAATGTTTTTCTAATGTTTAGTCATGAGAAAGCAATGGCTGAAAGAAAAATTATAACTACTGGTTGTTTACAGAGGTATTGAGGAATTAATTGAGAAAATAGTAGGCACGTACTTACACTATCGAAAGCTGCAATCATACCATGAGTGCAAAAAAATAATAAATAACGAAGGAAATCAATTATCTAAAAAATGCTTATAAGAATAGATTCTTTTTTCTTTTTTAATTAAGGAAAATTGAACACATGCATTCATATAACCATCTAAATAACATTTTTTTTACAACTCTTTTTTTTTAAATAATCCCCTCAAATAATTGCTCTATTCTAAATAATATAAAAGCAATATTTTATTGACTTAATAAAAGTTGAATTCAATTTATTTCTTATCTCATACACCTATTCTTGT
The DNA here is from genome assembly GCA_024138005.1 of Lumnitzera racemosa. NCBI lineage: Eukaryota > Viridiplantae > Streptophyta > Magnoliopsida > Myrtales > Combretaceae > Lumnitzera > Lumnitzera racemosa. Next base: position 36,593,136 of record JAMXBC010000008.1, read on the forward strand.
ATTTATTTGGCGGAATGCTTATTTCATAGAAGTGCTATTACATCACAATTCCCTTACAAAATCTAGGGAATAACCATTCTTTGTTTTTTCTTTCTTTTTTTTTTTATACATTTTCTCATCTAACCATGAGAACTCAAAATAAATATAAGGAATAATTATCATTTATTATAATTTTATTTCTACCTATTCCGTTCCTTAAACTAAACATATCATATATGTGAGACACCAAACACTTTAGACACCTTGATATTATAGACATTGATGAGTTGTCTAGATATTTTTTTATTTGTATTTTCACGCTTTATTATAAACAATTGTAAATACAAATTATACCATGTTACATATTGGAAGTTTGTGAATGATGTCTTTAGCGCATTAGTGGTTCTTGGTCTGATTCTCTTGGTCAAGAATCGCACCTTAAGGATCTTGTATCAATAAAATGAGGTCTAAGAAACCCAAAATGCTATAACTTTTTTTTAAAAAAAAATAAAAAATTCCTCATAATGTTGTAAATAAAAATTAATGAATTTTTACTTAAGAATTTCAAGGAGAAAGTGGAAAGGTCCTTAATTGAGAAAGTTCCTTAATATGTTAATCCTAATGAGTTAAAGAGGAAACATAAATAATTTCCTAAACTTTGATCCGAGTGTAAATATACTTTTAAAGTTTTAAATATTGCAAATAACCTAGGTAATATGCAAAAAAGATGAACTGTTTAGGCTACACCACTTGACCCATGATTAAAGCAAGCCTACTCATTATAAGTCATATTAACTTATTCACCCATAAAATTTATTTTTTAAAAAAAGAAAAATAAAAAGTAAAAAAAAAAATTACCAACCCACTAGCCATTCTAATTTATTTATTAGTTTTAAAAAAAAAGTCAAAAGAAGTAAGATTATATTTCTTATGAGGCTTTACACCTTACTCCTAATTAGAATTATGCGTTTCATCAACTATGGACATGAATGGGAGTAGAATTATGTTATCTAAGCCATGACGTCTCACAAAAACTTAGCTTTAAGTAAGGTCCACAAGGTAGGTAGTTAATGTGTTATGACTCACAATATGATATATTTGTCTTTTATAATCAACATTTGACCTTTAGCATTTGTACTAAAGAAAGCCATTTTATTAAACATTTTGGCAATTAGACTTATTTTAATAGGTTTATCCTATAATATTAAGTTTTTGGATTAAAAAAATCATAGTAGATTAATAGCCTAATAACCTAATAAAATATACAAATAAATAAATTGAGTTGATCCATCTAATCAACCAAATTATATACAAATAAATACAGTGGGAACATGGGTTGCTTGTTTTAACCCAATAACTTATAAGGGTTGAACATAAACTGCTAGCCTACTAACTAGGTGGGCAACATTAAGTTGCATGTAACCATAGGTTAAAGCGGGTCGAAGCATTTTATTTCATTTAGCTCACCGATTCAACTCTAGGGATATCAGCAACTTAGGAAAAGGATAAATAAATAAAATTCCCGATCAGCAATCGCAGATTTCAACTATGGTGGTTCTTTAGAGAACATTTATAGCATATTAAGGGCCTTTGATACTTCGATCATCATAAATAAATTGCCAATTTGGAGCTCGATAAAATTGGTTGGTATGTTTAATAATAACGTTGGTAATTTGGGACTCGGGTATTATAGGCGTAGATAAGACACAATACGATTTAAATGGGTTAGTGTATGAAAAAAAAAATCAACATGAGACCTAAATAGTTTAAACTCATTTAGATACAATTAAATTAGTATCTGAGTTCTAAACTTGTTTATAGACCTATTTAAATAAATAGGTCCACTAAATAAGTTTGGGGTTGACCTACGAATACCTTTAACATTAAATTCCTATTTTCATTCTTTATTTATTTAATTTTCATTTTCCCTAACATTGTAGTAATGTAAAATAAAAGAACAAATACATATATATCAAAAGCAAAAAGTAAAAGACATTAAGTCACAACTAAGGTTCATTCCTTCGCCTTGCTTTATCTTGCTTTCATATCCAAGCAACTGTACTTACATCGCATGTTCTTTTCAGTAAATTTTTTTCTTTTAAGAAATTCATGTCTTCTGTAATATAAAAGAAATTGTTAATAGACTCTAGTTGGGCTTCTAATCCATTGCTGTGGATTTTATTTAAGACTTCCCATATAAAATTATATAAATGTGTTGAAAATGTTTTTTTCTATCTTTTTTTCTTTTGAATTATTTTATAAACTTAATAAACCAAGTAAATTAAACTAAATGGATCGATTTTAGATTGTGAAACTTGCATAGATTTAACGTGTACCTAAACCACAATTAGCACATAGAGGATGTAGATTATGAAGCTTGCCATCATGAACTTTCCTAGATAAGGTTCTTTAAGAGTAGTATAATTGTTATGAAACAATAATTAGTAGTTCGGTTAAAAATTAGCCTTCTCTTTCTAAATTATTTAGATTCTTAGAAAGTTGATAAGTAATTAATAACTAGTTGTTGCTCGTAAAAAAAAAAAAGCAATCATCTATTTGATTAATTGATGGCAAAAAAAAAAAATTCTATTTGATTATTTGTTTGTGTACAATATATTTCAGATATTCCAATATTAATGGTATATGTGATACCACAAATAGGAAAAACACTTAATTAAATAGGGCATCATGAATTAGTATATAATTATAAGAGGTGATAAACAGGTCAAACTTAGACATGAAACACAGTAAATCACGAGTAAAGTATTTATATACAATTAATGAACAGATTGTATCATAGATTGAGGTTTTTTTAATACGAATTTATTTAAATATGAAAATATAACATGAATTATCAATTATATTCAATAGAAACTCCTTGAAGCAATTTATCTAATAAAACCTTTTCAAGGGCGTCATATAACAAAGAAGAAAATTGTGAGTTTTATACAAATACAGGTCCTTTTCCAAAAAATATTATGGAAAAGGACCCCTTTTGAAAAATATTATTGTTATGGCATAATAAAGGCGTATGCACTACATGCGCCTTCACTATACCTAAATTTTTTCAACTGAAGGCAAATGTACTAGATGCGTCTTCAGTTTAATTTTCTATAACTAAAGATGTATACACTATATGGGCCTTCAATTAAAAGAAAAAACAAGTATAGTGAAGGCGTAGTGCCTTTAATACACCTTTATATTGAGTCCATCGATGGTCGGCAAGTATGATGAGTAATGTACTTCCAACCATAAATTGTAAACTGAATAGAAAGTTCCATATATAAATTAATTTCATAAGATAGCAATTATTGGAATGCCTCAACAAAGAAAGAAAGTAAGGAAGAAATCAACATATGGAATGATCATATAAGTCAATTACAAGAAAAAATAATTGAAAATTGTAATGCCTAGGTAAATAAACAATGCATTGAACTACAATCTCGGATGAAAAGTAAATTACATTTGGAATTAATCAGTATATACACAAAACATTGATACAATGACCAAAAAAGGAGAAAAGAAAAAAATAGACAAAACATATCTACCATTGCCTACACCTTGTGAAGGTCTGTATGGTATAGGAAAGAAGTAAACGCCGCTGTCTATTCTATGATTGTGTAGGCTGAGATACTGAATCCTTGAGATCAACTTTCTTAAGAGGAACTGGGTTGATTAGAGAGGCCGGATGTAGCTAAGTGATACCCTTACCCATGGATAACTGTATGGGGGTGGGACATTGCTTTTAAGGTGCTAATAGAGTGGTAAGATCAAGGTATTATTAGAACTTGGGAGTTATGTAAGAGCTAGATATAGCCTTAGAGTTGGATTCGGCATCCGAAGTGGAGGCAACTCTTAACTCAGGGATTGTGTTGTATCCCCCGCTGATCTGCCCTAGGTTAACGGAATGATGCCCATGTGGTAAGATATCATCACCGAGGTCTACCCGATGATGTTCGGATCGAGCCCTGCCTCCTCGAACTCTAGCTTTACCCTTAGGTGGTGCATGAGGAGCTGGCATATCCCCGTCCATTAATGGTCCTTGCTCCCTGCAGTAGTCTACATGGGGTAGCTAATGTATGCTCTCCTATTGTGGGTAGAATATGAGGTTATTGTGTTGCTTAACAAAATGAAGTACCCCATTTACAATACCCAGTGCTGTAGGATAGTCAGGTACCAGTTGTATACTCTTAAGCGAGTCTACCTAAAACAAGTAGAAAAACAGTTGTCAATATATATAATAGAAAGTATGTACGAGTGCAAAAAACTAATGGACGATTTTAGATGTACTTACCGGCTAACCAATGATAGCTTCCTGGTGTGTAATGTCATGCCGGGTGATCTATTTGTACCATGGTCAGTAATTCTCATCGACCCTTCGAGGACCTTAGATATGTATTAAGAATCTATGTCTCTATCCCTAAGCCCAGATGTATGCAAAGTACGTGTTAATTTAGTCAACATCCGTCCTACTTTGGAGGTCTAGCGGGTGGAGCTGCTTAGAGGTGTCGACATCTTGTAGTATATACTAATATCTACTAAATTGTCGGATGACATGGTTTGGAAAGCACCACTAAATGATGTGGAAACATATGAATGGTACTCGAGCAGTCTAAATATGTCGCCTAGTAATGCAAAATTAAGGTAGCAACTATAGCAATCCTCCATATAAGGCTCCTAAACAACCTAACGGACACAAGAAAGAAGAAACAATCAGTGAAACAACGAGCGAAACAAGAAGGGTTAGCACTTACTTCCAATAAAAGGACAGTGAAGATGATAACTTATCATATAATACCAACTATGTCATCTGCATGTCAAACGATGTGCGGTACGCATCTACTACATGCATCAGATGCTGAGTAATATCCTGTATTATCTTCCATTTGGCTACCAATGGCTTATCCTCGTCAATAACAAACCTATATCTATTAAAGGGGGGGTGACATGTGGGAATCTATCCTAAGCTTAGACTTGAAATAGAATCGCGTTCCGTCCTCATAAGCGTCGGATAATGAGGCAAAACACAGTTGTTAGTATAACTATGCCAAGTAAGTGCCACCCTAGCTAAATTGCCCATCTATAGAGAAGTCCTCCAGCAATGGCAAGAACATTAGGTAAATAAGATTGGAGGATTTATATGTAAATATCTCATCAGGCTAAGAATGTATGCATGTGCATACTGTCAAATTGTCTCATCGTCCACCTTACGGGGAAGTACCTTGAAGTGTTCCCGCAACCATGTTAGAGATAAATGAGCACCCCTCATTCGAGCAGGCTATGTGCCTAGCAATCTCTCCCGTATTTCAACTTAGCTCTCCTCATCATTCGTCTCTATCCGACTCGTCACCGCAAAACCCTTAACTGGAAGTCCAAGCTAGACCTCAACATCCTACAATATGATGATTGCCTCTCCAGTGGGTAAGTGGAACGTGTGTGTCTCGAGTCTCCATCTCTCAACTAGAGCTGTAATTAGATGCCAATCCAACATAATAAATGGAAGCTGTGCAACTTCCCAAAACATAACCTCTCGTACATAAGGCTCTACCCTAGGATGTACAGGAATATCTTGCTTATCCTTACATAATGACTACGCTGCACTTGTAGTACATACGTAGCCTCCTATACAAACATTTAATGAAGTTAGTAAGTAACACATCTTTAATGAAAAATTTGATTGTAAACGATAATGACATTATTCAACCTACCCTCCTAGACGACTTATGAATGGCGACTGGCTTGCCTTGTAAGTATTTGTGGATCAATAGGTCCTGGGTCTATCTATCTCGCAAATGCATACAAACGTCTTTAGTAGACAATAAATAAATAAATAAAAATTTGCATATCATCATACTTATGCTTGCATTATAATGTAATGCTTAGTTAGAAAAGGAATATGTACCAGCCTTATTAATCTCCAGACACCTCTTTCTATTATGTCCTTTCCGGCTACATACGCTACATTTAGTTTTCCGACGTCTCTCAAGTGTCCATCTGCATGTGATATTGCTTACGCTTAGGTTTACCTTTTTTTCATAGTAAGTCAATGTTTGGGTGGAGATAAAGGAAGCTAACTTGTGGCTAGTTCAGCTTGTCACCAATTGGGTAGAAATAAGCTCGGTAATAATATATTTGGTTTGCCCACTTATACCATGGCCCTATTACCAATTTGCTATCTACCTTCATCTCGTTGGGAGTAAGGGATCCTATATATTTGCAACTTTTGACAAGTACATGTGCGAGCTCTGAAGTCAACTGTATGTGTCCTTCCTCCTCCCTTTAAGTTTCTCTTCGTCATTTAATTACCAATTAAAATCTCAAAAAGACCCTTTTGGAAGTTGAATAAAATGACTTTATGTGCACTTGCTCGCTCCTTCTAAGTTTCATACATCTTTAGAGTGTAATCAATGTAAATCTTACCATAATCGATTACCTCATTGGCATCCTTATACCTATTCTCCCAATAAGTGATACAGTTGTAAAATATCTTTTTCACTAATACAGTGACCGGTAATCCACGCGCTTATTTCAAAACGAAGTTATAACTTTGGACAAAGTGTGATGTCATGTATCCAAAACGGTAATGTCCATCATATGTATGAGTTTACCTGTCTAAATCAACATTGTCGAACTACGTGGAAGCATTTTCCTTAGCCTATACCAACTTCTCCATGAAACACTTGAATTTCCTTTCCTGTGCTTAACCTTTTACAAACCATACAAGTTTCTTGCACAATTGGTTTTTATGGACCTTGTTAAAGTTATTAGCAACATGCCCAGACAGTATCTCCAAACTGCAAACAGTGGCTTCCAATCTACTGATGGTTCTTGGAAACGTATATCGACACTCAATTCATCGGAAATGCTATTGTTGTTGCACATTTTATTAACATCTTTCTCAAATGTTACGTAGCCACTACTATCGTATTGGTTATTGTAAAATGGGATAGGATCTCTCACAAGCTTATCCACTGATTCATTTATTAGCAAAAAGTCTTGAAACTGCCTGCTAGACAATACTTCTCCAGTATGACGATAGAGCCTGCTTGGGCCATCTCCATGAAATGGCCGGACTAACACATTGCTCCCGATAACATATGGTCTCACTTAGGCCTTTCCTAAAACCCCAGGGTAATCATTTTCGAAGCTAACACCATCCTCATCATCTCTATCATTATTCACATCTGCCTCATCCTCCCCATCATTGTCGACATTTATGTCGATGTGCATTCTCTTTACATATGGATCATAAGACTTTTCGTGTTTGATAATGGAACCTAATATTTCATCAAGCTACTTTTCTGTGATATTTACGTGCTTGTATTCAAAGAAATCCATATACAGTTCATTTGACTAATTCACGTTTATTTGCTCCACACCAGTCATTATTGAATGCATATTGAGATCTGGAAGTGTTGGATTGTTTGGCTCATCCTGGGTACTCAATTCCCTAATGTGTCTTATATACACTTCTTGAATACTTTATTCTTAAAAAGACTGGGTCATCTCAATGAAATTCTCAACATCCTCATCGTCTCTAATGACTATCAACTTATGACCATCAACTTGTAGGCAATTTCAACATTATGGAAAAATGGATGCTTGCGTATGAGTTTAACATTACTCAGGTCAAATCCAGCATATCCAAAATTCTCCGACTAAAATGAGACAACTTCGAATCCTTTTTTATCTTCAACTTCTTAAAAGGCTCCTTATCGTACTCTTACCCTTAGCTACCCATCACAATATTTCCGTTCGCATAAATAATAACTTTCATGTAATTTGCTATTCCCATCCTAATAATGTTACAATGAACCGAATATTTAGATCATATTAAAAACTTTATTTACATACCGAGTAACAACTTTACAAAATATACTAAATTATCTCGTTAAACTTCGTTGTATTCTATATAACTTTAACTTATTAATTCGATCCAAGACATTACAAACGCTAAAAAAAAAAAGATATATATTCAACAATTTCCAATTTCCACCTACATTTTAAGATTTTTTGTACCCATATTCGTATAACTTATTTATTGAAATACAAAAATTTTCTTAATTTAGACTAAATATAATAAATTTTCATGAAATATCATTAATTTGCATAATTTACGGTATATCTATGACTATAAAATATATGTAATAAAGTAACAATTTTTTTTCTAAAAAAAGAATATTACATAATGTGGATTACTACTAAGATTACAAAAAAAAAATAATAATGATAGCAAGTTATGAATTATTACTCGTTTCAAACGTCCATTAACGTTAAAAAAAAAGTCCAATACTTCAACTATAGGTTTTCTCACGTTTTCTTTCTGTTTTAGAAATTTCAAAAATTAATAAGAGTGAGCATAGAGTCTAGCTATGTGGACTAGAGTATTTATAGGTAATATACTTAAGACATATGCAGCATATATATTGTTATTATATCATATTATTGGAGTGTATAAATAAATGTATAAATAAATTGGAGTGTTGTTTCTAGATAATGCTTATTTTTATTTTTATTTTTTCTGGCCCTCCAACTCTGTCTGGTTCTTCTTTATTTTTCTCTTTTTTAATTAGATTTCTGGTGCCACTTGCCAAGTGGTATGATGCAGTTGCAAGCTCGTGTCGTATTGATATATTAATACCAATATAAATTCCATTTTAATGTTTATTGATGTATGGCGGCCTCATCTTTGTTTCTTGCTTCTAACATCGATATCCCCTACTACATCTTGCAAATAATTGCAAAGTGCCTCGGTCATGTATACATAATTATATATATTGCCAGTTGCCTGCTTTTGACATGTTCTAGGAATGGGTGCTGAGTATACGTTGCAACAATATAGGCAGGATTATAAGTGACTAGATTTAAAACGAAAACCCACCGATGCTATCACACTACATATTTAAACAAGCAATTGTAGGAATCAATAATATTTCGATATATATCAGTTATAATAGTATTTCTTATAGAAAACTTCGTTCACATAATTTTTCATTTTTTTAATGTGAAAAGTGATACGCAACGTACCTTTAAGTAATGACAAGACAACAGCAGGTCTAATTGGCAGTCTTCCCGATGACGAAATTTTGAAATTTTGGTGTTTATTTTTTGGTTGTTGGTACTGCTGCATATCACTGCAAGACGGCCAATTTATACAAACCGGGATGGCTCCATCTTTGAGGAGAAAATATTATATATATATATATATATAAAAGCATAAACCGAGATTTTGTCAAATTCTTCGCAGCCCACCGTCAAAATCATACTTCCACGTAATATCATTTTTTTTTTTTCTTACAGATTTTAGTCTTCCTCTCGCTGTGTGAATTCCTGAAAATGCAGTTGGCATGGCTGGTGAAATCCATGTTTAACAAAGTTACAGCAATATGTGGTAATTCCTCTTGTGGGAAGAATATTCTAAATAGAAAATAAGAAAGATTTAGTTGAAAGAAATAAAATTACTTCTTACTTCTTTTAAGTAGTTACAACAGTATTTATATTGACCACAACCTAATTACTGCAAAACTAACTAACAACCTAACAACTAAGTAACAGAAAATACAGCTAGAAAACTGAAATAAAAGTGACATGGAAAATAAAATAAATAAAAGCAGATTATTCTTAATATATCCCCTCAAGTTAGGGATTCTTGAAGAGCTAACTTAGATATGATAAGCATTGATTGAACTTTTAGTAATGATTTGGTGTAGAGATCAGCTAACTAAATTTTTGAAAGCACATAAATTACGGTTAACAAACTTGATGCAATATGATCTCATACAAAATATATATAAATATCGATGTGTTTTGTATGAGTATGGTGATAGGAGTTATTAGTAATCAAAATTGTTGACTAACTGTCACATTTTATAGAAATTGGTAAAGAAATTGGAATTAAGAGATCACGTAGTACGTAAGACATCCACAAGACTTCCTTGGTAGTATAAGCAAAACTACGGTATTTGGCTTCCGTTGATGAAGTTGAAACTGTACTTTTTTTTTGTTTTCCATGAAATTAATGAAGAACCTAGAAAAATGCAATAGCCACTCATTCATCAAATCCCTTGCCTAATCTAAATCTGAGTGTACATAAAGTATTAAATCATTTGCAGCTGAGTAATACAGATTGAGAGACAAAATTTCTTAAAGGAACCATATTGTTAAAGAAATGAGAAGAATAAGAACTTGTTAATTCCTATCTTGGTTGTGAACAAGGTGATGAAATAGACTTAGGAGAAGAAGAATCATTTCCAAGACTAGAATGTGATTGTATATAATAAAATTTAAGTTGTTCACAACTTGATGAATTCAAATCTATCTTAAGTCCATGAATAGAGTCATTAAGGCTTGCATCTTTGAATGGGAAGATGTTTTCTAAGAAAACAACGTCTCTACTAATAACAACTTGCTTAGTAGATAAGTTGTAGACCTTATAAACTTTCCTACCACTAACATAACCAAGAAAGATACATTTTGAAGCCTTAGGATCAAATTTATCTAATTTGTATCCTAAATTGGCAACAAGACATAAGCAACCCATGACTCGAAGATTTTCACATTTAGGTCCTCAAAAAGTGACTTCCATCCAAGAATTTGTGATGGCATGAGATTAATGAGCTGAGTAGTTATGAGAATGAATTCCTCCCAAAATGACTTACGCAAATTAGTATGTAACCTATTCTTTCGTTTTGTTGTGGGGAATATGGCATGGAAGATCCCATGACTAATAAGAATTTCTTGACAACTCTTAGAAACAAACTCCTTACCATTTTCAGATCTTACTGTTTTAAGCGTGATATGAAAATGATTAATGACATACTTGATAAATTTTTCAAGAACAGAACATACTTGAGACTTATGATGTAACAAATAAGTCCAAGTAACCTTGGAAAAATCATCAACTATGGTTAGGAAAAAATTGGCACTGTACAAAGCGGGAACACAATAAGGCCCCTAAATATCAAGATGAAGTAACTCAAAAGAAAACGTAGCCTTACTCATACTAGATGAAAAAGGAACTCCATGAAACTTAGCTTATTAACAAGTGAAACACCTGAAATTATTAAAGTTACAACGTTTACAACTCTCCAAATGTTGCAATTTTGAAATAGAAGTATGTCCTAACTTACTATGAAGTAACTAAACTTCTTTATTACTTAACATTTGTTTAGTAGACAATACATATTCATTGCTACCAGAAGTAGAGATAGAAACAACGGCATAATTTTTTGCTTTAGAACTAAGGATATACAGTCCATTCAATGATTGAGTAGACGCTGCAACTGTGTTAGAACTCAAGTGCTGAAACCAACAAGAATGTGAATTAAAGATGACTTGCAAAGGGTTATAACTTAGAAGTTTTTGCAATGACAGTAGGTTGGAAGTAAATTTAGGAACATATAACACTTGATTAAGAATAAGTGACTGTGAAAGTTTAACTTTACCTACAACCATAAACGAAAGAGTATAACCATTAGGTAATCTAATAAGTACAGGACACATGAGTTTAGAAGACTTAGACAAAAGGTCATGAAATGGAGTAATGTGCTCCAAAGCACTAGTTTCAACTATCCAACAATCCTTCTTGTTATTTTCACTATTAGAACATCAAGTATTAGTAGAAAGATTTTGTCACGAACCGATGACGATCTAATCGTGGCAGATACCGTATACTATATGAAGAACCCTAGATTAGTTACCCTTCCAATCATGAACTCTTCACACAATATACAAGGTTTTACAACCATTAGCTTCCTAAGAGCATACAGATCCACATGATATCATTACATAAACATATTTATATAAAATTTAAACTACAAAGTTTACAATAAGCAATAATTTAGTACATCTAAGTCTATAATACTGACAAAACAAAAATCCACAAGCAAAAGTCCACATAATCAATTCTCTCAACATATTGAATGTCCCACTCTTACCTAGATCTCTTAAGCTAACCTCTGGAATCTCCTAGCAAGCCTCAACAAATAAGCCATCCTACAGCAAAAGTCTAAAGGAGCGTAAGCTTAAGCTTAAGCTTAGTGAGTAAAATCCTCAACCACACCACAAATAAGTTATAAATACATTATATTCATGCATATGAATGAATGAAAAAATAGAATGCTAAAGAATATGTATAGTTAACTAATCAGTATATGCAACTCAGATTTAACGCCCTCCGAAGTTAGGGTTAAAGTATACACAGCACTAGTTAAATCCGAGTATTATACTAGAACTTCCTTTACTACGGAACTCCATGTTCTATATTTAAATTAAACATGTCTTTTATTTTTATAAAAACCAAGTTCTAGTATAATCGTGAGTAGGCCCCCCGCAATCTATACTCACCCCTAAACGGAGGCCTCTGGACTCGATTCTTAGCCAAGCGGTTGGTGCCTCCAATGCCTAGTATTCTCGTAGGTCAGGGTAAGGTTATTTTATACGAGTGTACTGTATAGAACCAATAAATTTATAATAACAACCCTTGAATAGCTTTTGGCTACCCCCGTGTGATGTAATAGCCAGAATTTAGGTCAATGCGATGCATGTACCAAATTCTTTTCATTAGACAAGTATAGTTAAGTCCAATTATATTGTGACCAAACAATATTGCATACAATCACCATTTATACTACTATGTAACAACAATTTGTTATCCTAGCATACACAAGCGTTTCCTGACCCTACATAATATTCAATTAACATAATCATTTATGTTCATTAGCTACAATCATATACAAGCATGGAATCATAGGGTAGATACTCACTCGACCATAATGGCTCACTTTAGTCATAGTATTCAATCGAAAGATCTTTGCTCATGTCGAGATCACTTGTCATTATGATATAACAACGATAGTAAGCAATTGAATCAACTAATAGTTCTAGATATCTATTGACCTAATTCTACTTAGATTACTATCAATTTTTATCCGATTGAACCATATTACTAATCGTATGTAACTTTTTCATTTTATTTCTAATATTTACGAATTTATAGTTGTTTTTTATTGTTTTTGAAAGTACGTTCACACAGTGATATTCATTTTGGACGTTAAAACCCGTGTTTTACAATATGGGCTAAATTTATTGGAATTTTAACTATTGAAGCCTAAATATTTTTAGTAGCTAGATTTATATCCTATTTTAGTAGTTAATGATTTGATTAGCCATTAGATTCTTATACTTAAATGATTTTACATTATATTTACTAATTTATGTGATTAATTGAGATTAATTCAATTTAAGATGGGTATTAGGGGCTTACAATAATTTCGTCCCATATATGTACATGTATACATATATATATATTATCTTATTAATCATTTTATATTTTATTAATTTGTATGCTTATGTCATCGTTTATTCCATCATTTATGCTATACTTATATCATCATTTATGTCATGCTTATGTCATTCATTGCATATGAATATTTATCCTTATGTATTTATATACTTTATATATATGTTATGCATAAACTTATATTTCTAATATACTAATATGTATACTTGTATACTTATATATATACTAGTACATATACCCATATATACATATGGTTACATATGTATTTTTATATGTATTTTCATATGTCTGGTATACCTTCTTAAGAAAACTTCACAAATTTCATATTTTATACTTTAAGAGTTTATTTAGCAAGGTATATGTATGTATAGTTAGTGTATTTTTCTTTTTTGGTTATGTACATAAATGATATTTATGTATAAGAGTATCCATACATGTATTCATTAAGTGTATTCTTGTATACACCTGCTTAAGCATATCTACACGTGTTCTTCTTTCATTTAACTAAGGATTTCCTATACTTCTAAGCATAAATATGGAATTTTCTATCTTCAACAACATATATGTATATATTACTCTAAGTTTCTACACTAACCTAACCTATACATCTAACTTCTAAGTAAGATAAGAAATTACATAATAACATACCTTTTTCTTCTTGGTTTATGGTATTAGGAATTGTGAAAGTGAAGTTGAGAAAGTGTGGGAATAAGGGAACAAGGGGAATTACGATTTGGTGAGGGAGAAAAGAACTTTGTTTTGTGTTTAAAAAGATGAAGGCAAGTAGGGTCTAAGTGGGGAGGGAAGTGGACGGCATAAGGAGGGTGAAATTGGAAAAGAAAAATTTGTGTGGAAAGTTAAGGAAAAGAAAAGAAATCGCTAGATGACAATGACATATTTATTAACTTTTCGACATATTGACTTAGTTAACTTTTGAATTGGTCAACTTTTGACTTGGTCAACTCCTTAAGTTTACAAATAATCTAAGTCTACATAATGGAGTAATTAGGAAAAATTGAAAAGAAAATTAAGGAAATGAAAGGAAATATAGGGTTTATTGAAACGATTAGTAAGAATAGGTATTGATATTTTCCTTTAGGTGTTTATATCCTATATACATCATTTGGTAGGCTACTTAATGTAACTATCATGAAAAATGTCATTTAGGGTACTAATACTTACTATATTAGTATAATCATCAACTAAGCTCTTAACTCTATGTAATACTAACCTAGTTATATAATTGGAAGATGGATGCGATTTATAATGCAATATCCTAGTTTCTAATGAATTACTTTTATATTATATATATTTATGAATGATTGAAAGTTATCTTTGATATTTTATTAATGATTTGACAAGATACTAAGGATATATTATTAATTAGGGTTTTATAGTAAGTTATGATGAATTGGTATGTTTATATTCTTAAAGTTATAGTTTTAGGGTTTTTATCATTTTTGGATGAAATCTTTAGTGTTTAGATACATTTAGAGTATAAAAGTTTTATATGTAATTAAATTTTCAGTTATTATCTTAGGGTTTTTGTTTTAACTAGCTTTATCGACGCGTAGGAATATTTAACACACTTAACTCTACTTCAGATTTTGGGTCAAAAATTTAAGGGTTTATAGATTTTGTGTCGTACTTGCTATGGAAACCTCATTCACAACAGCTTGCTCTTCCTTTTCTTTCATTAGCTGAAATACTCCTTGATAGACTTCCTACATAAATTACTTATCATAATTTTTGCTAAATGAAGAATTACTTGTGTTAGAACTTGGAGACTCATCAAATGGCGTGTCTAGAGAAATATGACTATGATTTGCTGCATTACGAAGACAATCCACTACATTCACTTGTCTCTCTTTACCAATAGTCTTCCTTCCTTTAAACTAATCCAGATATCCAATAAGCTTGAAGCATGATTCCATAGAATGTCCCTCAGACTTGTAGTACTTGCATATTAAACCTTTTTTAAGCTTTCTTCTGTCAACAACAAATTTGTTAAATTACTATAAATTAGGAGAAACATTGGATCTGTTTGCATTAAAGGTCAAAGCATCTTAATCTGGATTCATAAGTCTAGAAACTTGTCCTTGTTTCTCCAGCTACTGAACAAGGTAATAAGCTCGATTGACCAATGGAAGAGGCTCCATTGACAAAATTTGGTTTCAGATTCATTCATAAGCCTCATTAAGCCCCACCATAAACTATAACAATTTGTTTTGAAACTCAAACTCTACTGTGTTCTTTTTAAGAGCATAAGTATAACTATCCATCCTTCCACATTCATAGATTGGATAAGAATGCAACTCCTAAAACTCATGCCAACACTTCTTGAGTTTATTAAAATACATGCTGATTGATTGATTGTTTTGACCAAGATTTATGATCTCATGTTGTATTTGAAAGATAAGAGGACCATTAGTGGTTCTACACTGCTCCTTTACTTCTTGCCACAACTCACGTATAGATTTTGTGTACAAGAAATTTTGAGCCATCTCTAAAACCATTGAATTAAGAATCCATGACCATACCATATGTCACATCGATTCTATTTGATAAAATCTACTAAATTTTCTTTTGGCTTGCCAATCTAACCACCAACAAATCCAATTTTAACTTTAGCATCTAATCCTAATTTTATTGATTTGCTCCAAGAAATATAGTTGGTTCCATTAAACAAAACATTTTCGATGTGCATCCCAGGGTTATCAAAACCAAAAATATAAATTGGATCATTGATTGATATCTCCAATTGTTCATTCATTTTCAAGCAGAAGAATTAAAACGTAAAAGATAGGTAGATTGATTCAGAAGTTTAGGTCTTAACCTAGAATTAAGTGTTTTGATACTATGTGTGAATTATTGAAAATGTTGTTGGCATAGCTTGTGAAATCCATATCCAACATAGTTACAATAATATGTGGTAATCCCTCTTATGTGAAGAATATTCGTAGAGAGTAGGAAAGGTTTGGTTGAAAGGAATAAAATGACATCTTACCTCCTTCAAGTAGTTACAATAGTATTTATACTAATTACAACCTAACCACTGCAAAACTAACTAACAACCTAATAGTTGAGTAACAAAAAATACATTTGAAAAACTAAAACAAAAGTGACATGGAAAATAAAATAAAGAAACAAAAGAAAAATAAAATAAATAAAAACAGGATAGTCCTAACACTCTCAATGTCTGTCATATGGCATTTTCCTATCTCTCTCTCTCTCTCTTCTAACCCTTATTAATCTCTCTCTCCATTGTTTCTTTCCTCCCCTCTCTTTCTATCCTTTTTCCCCTAAACCCTCCCACCAAACCCTACCTCAGGGCAGAGAACTTCTGTCTTTCTATTTAGGACTTAGGTAACTTGCTTTTGTCTTGTAAAACCGTTGCTGCATCCTCTTCAACCTTAGCCTCCATGGCTGATGCTACCATCGGTAACAACGAAAGCCTCCACATAGTGATGCTACCATGGCTAGCGTTTGGTCACATGATACCATACCTAGAACTCGCCAAGCTTCTTGCTCGGAGGGGTCACAAAATCTCCTTCATATCAACTCCAAACAACATCGATTGTCTCCGAGGGAGGAACACGATGGATCCTTTACGAGGATTGGAGTAGCTGAAGCTATAAAGTTTGTCATGGTAGAGGATGGAGGAAAGGATTACAGGGACAATGTAAAGGGGATGAAGAAAGTATTTGGTGATAGGTATTTGCAAGCACGTTATGTGGATAATTTATTAACCTACTTATGTACCCACAAGAAGAATAACAAAAGTTCTGTAGACAAATGGTGAACTTTCTTCAGCACAGTTGATTCTTAAGGGATTTGATTGATTGTTTCTAAAGCATGATTTACATGAAAATAAGCTTAGCTCCCTGGTGAGCAACACAATAGTTTTGATTATTCTTGCAAGAGTTGAAGTTTTTTCTCGTTATGTTGTATTTTGAGCACCACATCCGTTAAAAGTGAAGCGATATAGTGTGCTCCTTATGCATAGCTACATGGTCAATCTGCAGTTTAGACTTCCATATATGATTTTCTTCTTGCTCTTTGATATTAACCATGTCGAGAAAATTCAAGTCATTGAATAGGCAGTGTACATTACCGAGGATCATGAAATAAAGATGTCACAACTGACCTCGTCAGGATTACATACAACCAAATTAGTTACAAAAGTAGCAAATCTTACACGGGTAGATTTATTCCTGCAACAAAATGAAACTGAAGCTTTGTTATAACTGCATTGGCCTAAAAAGATGAAACATTCGACTTAAGAAAAAAAATTCTTTCTTAGACATCTATAGTAATTCTTCGGAAAAAACATTTGATCTTTTTTTTTTCTTCACGCTAAGAAAAAAGAAAAAAAAAAGTAGTTTTGCTAATTTCTTTAGCGATTGGTGAATTGTCATAATGAAGTTCAAAAGACAGTTTGATAAAAACTAGGCACATCATCTTTTCTTCTATTAACCCATCTGGCCAAGTTTGCTTTGTTCGCTGTTTTCTTTATCTCTTAGTCGCTTTCAGTTTATATACATGGACCGGAATCGGCCCAACGGGTCATCGACTTGCCCCGAAACCTTAGGAGTTGGGTTCAAATTGGCGTTGGACGTGCCAGGCCAAGTGGTCAATATGGTTCTCATATGTCGACCTGAATGAATCTATGGGCTGGTGACCCGAGTAGTAAACCGACGGTTCAACCTAAGTCATTAAAAAAATAAAAAGAGTGAGAATGGTAGATATTTTGAATTGAATACGTTTAATGAATTTAATGCATCACATTTGAACACAGATACACTTAGTAAATGAATTGAATTTTTTCAAACACTCAATATAACTTTTTAGCGTATCAGACGATATATGGATATATTGAATTCAAATTACTTTATCAGTTCTATATAGGAGAGAAGATTGTTGATAGTTAGTTTTAACTTACACTTGTCCCTTTTATCAGCGTATCAGACAGTATATGGATATATTGAATTTAATGCCTAACTTACACTCAACCCTTTTATTGGCTAAGAAGCTAGGTAATCGAATCTCTCGGCAATCCTACTCTTTAGAAACTCGGTAATTATGCTAAGTAGAAGAAATGCTCCTGGTTTGAATTCAAATCTACAGCGAGCAGTTATCATAAGCACAGTTATATTTTACAACTGCTTGCTATCTTTACACATTAGGGAAGATGTCAAGTTAAGAGCGCTTACATATCAGGGGTGACGTTAAGTTAAGAGTGCTCCATGTGTCTTAACAGTTACTTTAACAACTGCCTTAGACACAACAACCGTCTATAAATATCGGAAAGAAACTTGGTAAGAACTCTTGAACACTTCTCATTCTCATACTTACTATACTAAGCCACCATTTTAACTTAAGCATTGGAGTTACTACATTAGATTGGCTTCGGTACCAAGTATTTTTACTCTTTTTTGCAAGACTATTTCTTGACCCATAAAATTCACCAACAACAAAGACCATTCTGAAAAGAAGAGAAAACTATTCTAAAAAGAAGAGAAGACCGTTCTAAAAATATGCAAACTTTCAATCATTCTGAAAATAATAGAATAGATGTTTTGAAAAGTTGATTTCAAAATTTTAAACTCAAATGCAAGAACTATAAATTGGTGGCAACACTCATTCGTCTCTCACGAAAAAATCATACTACACACTACATGCATTTTATTCACTTTGCACTCATTTCTTAAGCAACAATATTTTTTGAAATAGTTGAAGTTTTCTCTACTGAAGTTTATTTTTATTTGCCATATTTATTTATAGAAATGCATCTACTTCGAACAATACACTTTATTTCCATTCAAAACAATATTTTCTGTTAAACTTCACTAAAAATATTTTTCTTAAAAACCATAATTTCCACTACATACAATATAAAAATTTTCAACGCATACATGCGTAATACTTTATGTGCTACTTTCCCTTTTGTTTTTTAGTAACAGTTTTATGTGAAACACTAGAAATATGAATGGACCGTTTTTTTGCGTAGATTTCCTTCTAGCAAGAAAGAATCTATTAGAAAAAAAAAGAAAAAAAAAAAGAACCCTTGAATGAGTAACCCCTTGATGTCAATGACGATAGTGTCCACCACAACTTCACTACTGAATGGTTTGAGGATTTGTTGGAGTCTCCTATGATTCCTCCTAGTTTTGAGTATGAAACTTCGCACCAGTCGAAAGAACCCGAGGAGGGTGAGGATGGTGCAGTTGCAAGTGGAAAAGATGTTAAGGAGTTGCCATAAGGCGATCTAAGTAAGCCCTTGAGACTTGGGAAATCCAACATATTTCTGAAACATTTCAATAAAATTATAGATTAACATGAGAATTCATATGCGTAATGCAACTACTGCACTACAAAACTACACGTAGAAAAAGGGCGATAGGAAGCATTTAGGAGAGTATAGTATTAATAAGTCGCAACAACAAATTACATGTAGTGGTAGTTCCTAATCCTTGACATTATTCAAGTATGTTGTAGAGAAGCAAAAAATGGCATTAGCATAACACATCACCAATGTGCATCTCTCTCTTAACTTAGGTAAGTGCAAGTTTCATCTTTGGTATGAACATGAGGTATTAAGCCTAAATGTGCATTCGTTTGATACCAAAATGATGCATCATTTTCAAGAAATTGGAATTCATACAAGAGATTGAGATATTTGTGATAAGTTACTACAAATACTTAAATTTTTTGACAATGCTATTAACACTTTTCCCCAAGTGTACAGGCCTAGTGCACATTATGTCATAATGGAAGCTGTCAACATTGTTACGACTCTACTTGATGCGCGTTAGGATGCAATATTGTAAATGTGTGTCATTGAGATGGTGGTGAAGTGACTACAATATTATAGAGAAAATTCCCTTCATTTACCTTAATGCTACTGTTTTAGACCCTCGATGTAGAATAGAAGTTCTTCAAGACTATTTGAATATGTACTATTAGATTATTGATAACCTTTTTGATACATAAGACACATATGTTATAATTGCAGCAAATGAGCTTCATTAAGCGATAGATGAAATGAGCGCATTGTTCTAGCATTTCTCCTATACATATGATGGGTAAGTTGTGGTTACTCCATCTCTTCCCCTAACATTAAGGAACTACTCCTTTTGGGGGGAGAAGTTGCTAGCACAAAAGTTAAAGCATCATAGGTTTGGAGGATAATAGTCAAAGCTATAGTACTATCTGAATACTGACTTTAAGTTTATCGACAATATTGGTATCTATGACTTTGACATTCTTGAGCGGTGGAAATTGTACAGAAAAACATATCCGATCCTATCTCGCATAGCCCGATATGTTCTTACCGCTCTAGCCTCAACAGTAGTAGTAGAGCAGGCATTTAGTATCGTTGGACTTATCTTCGATGATTGTCTTGCCTCATTAAGCCCCATTAATGTGGAAGCTATAACTTAAAACAAAGATTAGTGGAAAGCAGCTAATAGAGAATAGTAGTCGATTGGGACTTCCATTTAGGAAGATGAATACTTCAGTGACTTCAACTTGTTCAGAGGAAGTCATAGGTCAACTTTAGAGTGAAGTGACCTACAAAGTGATAGTAATTAGTATTTGCAATTTCTCTTCTTCTTATTTTTCGTATTCAACACTTAGAGTAGATTAATATTTTTCTTAAAAAAATCCATAATTGATATTTTTTCTCAATTTTAGGAGTTATTAATATAGGTTATATTTTAGAAATTGAAAGTGTTGGAATAAGAACTTGTTTATATTATAGGATTTTTTACAAAAAAAAAAAAAATGAAATGGCTAATCATGTAAATATGATGGGTTTTCTTGAATGTAAAAAATGACCAAGAAATTAAAGTTTTTTTTTTTAAAATAAAAATTATATTAGAACTATGATGGTTTGATTCCATGTAATGGATACATAGGTAACTGCTAATGTAGTGTAACAAAAAAAAAAAATTTAATTTTGTATGTTGTTTGAAATATAATAGGTACGTTCTTATTACATCTCTTGTACAACACAATTTGTAAATGTATAAAACAATATCAATATGTGACGTAATATTCTACAAATGTTAATTATCAAATGAAAGTTTTCTTTTCTATATTTTAAATTCAGATGGGTTAATATGCAAATTTGTTATATAGGGATCCTTTGGAAAAAAATGACACCTCTTGAGAGAGGTGGGGATAAAAAAGAAGAAAAAAATTGGAAAAAGAAAGAGGGTTTATGGCTTGAGGAAAAAAAAGGAAGAAAAGAAAATGTGAAAAAAAAATTGGTATACAGGTCGAACCAGTAGGCCTTTATGAACTGGCCTGGCCGGGCTGGTTTTGGTTTAATGGCCTCTAGGCATGTAACTCGGTGGGTTTGAGCTAGGTTGGACCCGACCCTAGGTCTAGGCCAAGTGTGCTTGGAAATTTTATTATTTATGAGTATTTATTTTAGTGTGATTAAGTGGGGAAAGCCTTTGGTTTTAGGCTCCATTTGGTTCGTCTTTTTTCCGTATTATTGGTATCTTATTCTTATTTACTTGAATCTTTGTGTTTAGCAAGAATAAGACAATAAAAAGATAGAAATATATTTTTTTGAAAATACCAATTAAAATAATCATCTATAATACATAATATATATATTTTTAAATCTTTTCTTTTAAAAGTACATAAATTTTCATTTTTTTTTCAATTTTGATATTACAATCACCATCTACATCATAATTATAAAATATAAATAGATAAGGTACAGATAAGATAGTTTTTCAAATGTCAAATTTTAAATAGATATAGATAAAATACAAACGAAAAAAAGATAATTTAAATAAGAACTTATAGAGGGGATGATCGTTTTCAAGGAGTAAGCTTTTCTCTATCTCATATTAGTTTTAAGTTCCACATGCATCATATTGAGAGCTGACGTCAATGGGGAATCGTGTTGTTCTAGGTAATAGCTTCCAACTCCTTAATTAGTTAAGGTTTTACACCTTTAATCATTAACATTTATCTAATTTTCTAATTGAGTCTTGTTTCTTGTTTCTTTTTGTTTTCCAAGTCTTTATATTCATCCGCATTTACAAATCAAGATCTTTGTTATGCCACTAATGTTTTTTATCCATAATACTACACAACACCACTTGATTAATTGAAAATGTTAAATTTAGATAAATAATAAAGTTAAATAAGTATATTATTGTGAAAACATCAAATATTTAATAGAAAATAAATTGCAAGAAAAATAAAGGACAACAGAATTTACATAGGTAAACTAATGTGACCAATGCTATGGTAGGAAGAGAATCCTTATTCCTTGAGAATAATTGATGTAGTGTATATTATAAAATCTTATAACTATTTATATACATAACCCATAACAATATTGTGCGTTATACCTTGACCTCTTATAGAATTCCCTCTTTGATCGAACTTTGACAATATTGGTTGGCTTATAATTTGGGTTTGGTCATAATAATCTAAGGTACTCAATACTTTTCCACCTTAACTTGAATTATCCAAGCCATCAAAACCAAGAGTAGATTCTCATCAGCTCCAAAGTCTAAGTTATGCTTGAATTTTTCTATAGGCAATGACTTTAATAAAAAATTTGCTAGATTAGATTTTCTTGCCATCTTTTCTATAGAAAACAACTTATCCTCTATGACATCTCATAAGAAGTTCGATTTGATATTAACGTGCTTTGATCTATCATGATAAACTAGATTCTTTGCTAAGCTCAATGCAATTTGACTAAATGATAAGTTGTTGAACATCTAAGCCTAAGTTAATAATGAGACCATACAACCACATACCTTCATTGACCCCTTCTGTCAATTACATGTATTTAACTTTAGTGGAAAACAAAGCTACCATATCGACTAAAGTGCTGCTTTTCCATCTGATATCACTTCCATTGAATGTAACAATATAACATCTTAGGTAACTTCTTCTTATATGGCCTCAAAAGTTAGCTCAATAAGCTCGTGAGTAGTTTTGCTAGCAAGCTTATAAGTTTTATATGTAATATATAATTAAAACCCAAAAGTTGAAATCTATATCATATATATTAAACAATAAATATAGTCTGGTTTTATTCATTTTTTATTCACATATCTATTTATGTATTTATTTATTTTTAATTTTCTTGATTTATCAACATATAATATATATTATATAATAAATATAGTCTAGTTTTGTTCATTTTTTATTCATCTATCTATTTATGTATTTATTTATTTTTTTATATTTAATTTTCTAGATTTATTAATACACACACATATGCACGTATGCACATGCACAGGCACCTGCACGCATGCAGGCATGTACGCACATACGCGCATGCATGTACGGGCATGTACGCACATGTACACACACCCCCACACATGTACACATACACACATACATACATGCGTATACGCACGAATGTACGCACACAGGCATGTACGCAGGTACGTACGTACATATACGCTCCCACACACACATGTACACATACATGTGCATAGGCACACATACACATACACTTGTACATGTGTACATGCGTATATGCGTACGTATACGTACACACATACGCACATGAGCATATATGCACACATACACACATGTACACATACACACGTGCGTATACACATACATACATTTATTCATTCTTCTTATATCTGTAAGGTTACAAATAAGTCAAGTTGATAATGAGTTGCATGAGCTCAACTCAAACTTGGTTTATAGATAAGTCGAGCTTGAACTCAAAATAAAACTAGATTATATAAATGATTTAAGCTTGAGCTTGTAATTTTTAAGCTTAGTATAAGTTTAATTTAGCTCAACTTTGATAAATTTTAAACTACCAAAACCTAGGCTTTCAAAAGTTGAACTTAACTTAATTTTTTTATTACCTTAATTCAATATCTTAAATATTATGAGAATATCGATAAACATTTCCCACCAAAATATTTACAAGTCATTTAAAAGTTATCTTCTTGTGAATCTACCTTTGTTTGCACATAGAGTTACCTATAAGAATATCAATGGGAATAATATGTAAAACATATTAAGCTACATGATTTTGAAAAGATTATTGTCTCCCATATTTTTTTTTGAGCCTTTCATGTAGGCCTACAAATTGATCACATGTTAAAAAAAATTCCTTCATGCTTCTAAAATTTCAAGAAATCTTACTAGTCAAGGTCGATATAACTTAGTGGCATTATTACTGGTCTTTTATCATAATAGATTATGGTTTGAATCTCCTCTTCCTCATAGTAAGCCAAAAAAAAAAAGAAAAAAAAAAGAAGAAATCTTGTTAAAAGAACTTGGGTTACGCTCTACCCATAAGGTCAAAATAACAAACGATTTAAAAAATACACAATTTTTGTACAAATTATATAGATGTGATAAAAATTTTTCACTTTTAGTTTTGAATATTTTATTATATTTGATTTTACTTTTTAAGTTCTTTATGTTTTATTGTTATATTAAGAATAATAAAATGATTGCTTAGATAATAAATATTTTTGATGATTATAGAAACGTAAAATGATTTTATAATAAATTGGGATTGAAGGGTGATTAAGTGATTAGGCTTAGGTAATTATGAATAAATCTTGGATGACTTAGGTTTGGCTTAGTATGTTTGAAATTGTGATAGTTAAGACTATTTATCATTTTTGGCCTTCCTTAGCAGTTCATGTACTTAGTAGGACTAAGCTTAGGTAATAGGTCAGATTGACTTGGAGCCTCTAATTTATTGGTCATGAAACACATAAATTGTGATTGATCTAGATAGGGCTAGTTACCAGCTAGTTCAAGGGCTTGTGAATCAATCTTGCTTTTTTCTTAATTTTTAAATTTTTATGCCAATTTTCTTTTGAATTTCTTTTAGTTATAAATATATTATGTAATATTATAAATATGAATTAACATATATTATGAAATATAATATATATATACATACACATTAATATGTTTTATGTAAACACACAAATGTATCTTGCATGTATAATGTACATGTGCACCAAATTGTTTGAGTTTGTTGTAGAAAATGGATTTATTATATAAAGGAAAATTATTGATAAATTCTACATGTATGTTGTATATAATATACATTTCAAATGCTTAATGAAAGCTGATACAAATATATTATATTGAAATTTATATATGGAGATGCATGTTACAAAGTTAAATCTTTCCTAGTAAAGGGTAAAGAGCAAACATTTTGATACATTGAACATATGAAGAAAGCTAAGTTACAATGTCATGAAACATCAAGGAGGAAGTCCATACATGAAGGAATTAGAAGTCCTTGGGGAAATTTTTCTTGTATTTTTTTGGTTATTTTTAAGGTTGCCCAAAAAGTGCTTATATATCAGTCAACCGAAATTAGACTACTGTATTTTGATGTAATTTTTTAGAAAATATTTAGTGTGTTGGTCAATTTTATGCTGGAGGAAAAAATTTAGACTTACAAGACGACTCTTTTAATTGTTATTGTTAAAAAACTATTACAAAACATGCTAATATTCCCCTTTCTATTGCTTTGAAAATCTTATGATAAAAGCCTTAGTTTTGAATTACAAAAACATTTTCTCTAAGTGACAAAATATTTCTAATTTGAGAAACGTATGGTTAATCGTTTTAACCTTGTGCGCTTTGTAGAGTAGAGCCCAAGCTTGAGCTTCCCTCTGATTTATTGAAATCACTAAAGTACTCATCTTCCTCCATTGGCATCTTGTAGGATTGTTCTCTTCATGCCACTTTGTGCCAATCTTCGTTGTAAGTGGTTACTTCAGAATTGACGATAGAAAGGTAGGGTTACCAATTGTCATGCTATGATTGCACATTCATGAACTCTTTGAACATAGGCGCTTTTCCTTTGGAACCTTTTCCTAACCAGTAGGACTAATCAGTAGGAAGGCTGCTTATAACCTTAAGGGGCTTGCCTAACCTCCTATACATGGCTGTTGGCTACCCCTTGTGAAACTATGAGTTACAACTCACTTCAAAAATATATATTGCTCAACCTACTAGCAACTATTTGTGGCCATCTACAATCCTACAGGGGTTGCGTGAACCATTTAAAGTTGTGAACGACCATCCTTTTAGTAGATCAAGCCGATTGACTAATAGTATGATTGGAGTTAATTGAGGTGTAAACCATGACAACTAAGTCTTCAATTGAGTTTATAATTGCACAAATTGAAACTTTACAAGTATAATTGCAAAAAGCGGTAAAATTGAGATGTAAACCATGCTATTTCCATAAGGAAAAATCAAGTTTAGAGATGTATCATTCTTGTGGAAATCGCTTTTGGAAATTATATTTTTTCCTTATCTATGTTGTAGCTAAAGCTTAAGGATCTTTAAATATTAATATTAATCGCAAAATATGATGGTTAACAGTGGCTTTTAACAATGGTTGATGGTGGTAACAGAATGAACAATTATTTTTATTATTATAGAGGGAACATAATTTTTCTTATTTGCATTAGCATTTTCTATGTCATACATAACCCGCCATTAAACCTTCCACACTAAATTCATGACTATATGTAAACTCTTGAAATTTTAAAAATATCATTTAGTACTAGGAGAATTTTAATTATACATATATTAGAATAGGTTTTGGAAAGCTTTTCCGTGAAACAAAAGAGAAACAACAAATGAAATTACTACTAAGAAGAATTATGTTATGTGCACCTTTGTCCATTGTCCATGTGAAATAATTCAAAAATTTCCTACAACCCTCGTTGATAGTCACTTAGATTGACCAACAGCGGGCCTAAATTTCCTACCCCCACTCCGTAACCCCCCCCCCCCCCCCACCACAAAAAAAGAAGAAAATGAAATACAAGAGTACATTGCAAAAGGAATTTTGAATTTTGTCTCTCATTGCCACAACAATTGAATTTTAGGTTGACTATAAACTTAAGATAGTCACTTAGAATCATCACGTTGTAGTTTGTAAATAATACGAAGAGGATATATTAATGTCTTTAGCTAAAATTTCTATTTATAACTGAATTAGAAATTTACTTAAATTCCAACATAGAGAATAATTATCTTTTTAGGTGATCCGTTATCATACGCGAGTGTTTTCGTGACTTAGAAAATATTATATCGTTGAATACCAAGACAGTTCATGTTGAGAGATAAACTTACTTCAAAAGATAATATTAACATAAAATATTACCTTGATATTGCAGTTGAGGAAAAATCTTCGTGCTGATATTTTTCAAAGGGTATAGTGTTTCCAGAATTTTATAACGTCTTCGTAATTTTAATAGTATTTAAAAAGTGTTATCACTATAGTGCCTTGTTTTTATTATAATATAAGATAAAAAAAACAACGCAGTACAATACAACAACAGAAATATAATCCAAGTTTCTTTTATCATATTTGATGTGCAACTTACAATGCAAGATATTTTTTCTATGTATGTATTATTTTTTATGAACAAATACTACACTTGAATATGGTAATAATTATATTTATACAATTGATGCTTCATGTATATGTTTTAATTATACTTTTCATTCTATCTTGTCTTACTACTGTCACCACCCCTACTACTATCATTTACCATCACTGTTATTATATCAAAACCATTGTTGACTCCTTGCCTCATATATAGCACCATTGTAGTGATAGTATCATGCACTGATTTATTGATATAAGCAATGGTGATGATAAGATGTTGGCTATGTGAGGTGGGAGTGGTGATGATAGTGTAGTGTAATGAGGTGTTATTAATACTATGATTGTAGCTATTGGGGCAATTGTGATAGTGGTGATGTAACTGCAATGGTAATGATAGTAATAATAGTGTATGGTTTTTCTAAGTTAGTAATATGGTGACATATGTAGTACATTAATAGTGGTATAAGTGGTAGTTTTGCCATGGTGGTAATGATGGTGACTTAGTGCAAGTGTTGTGTTGATAATTGTGATAGTAATGGTAGTAATGGCATTGGTGGCGATAATAAGACTAAGACAATGATCATGATTGTGGTAGTAGTGGTAATAGCAAATGCTGTGGTAGTAATATTGATAAGAGATTCTATTTCATTTAGGTATAAGATTTTTTCACAACCTAGTAGAGGCACAATAATCTTGAAATTTGTGTTTTATTCATTATTATATTTATTTTACAAATCAAATATTATATAATCGGTTTTTACAAATGCTTCAATGTTATATCTTACCTTGTAAGATTTGTGCAATGGCCGGTTTCAAACCGTGAATTGACTCAGAAATAGCTGTGCCCGAACTGCCCCCTAAACCACTAAAATTGATGGGTCGTACATCGTCGGGTCATCTACCATTAAACCAGCAGGTCATGAACTGTTGGGCTAGTTGCTATTGGATAGGTGGGTTGGCCTTGTCATTTCACCCATTTAAAAAAAAAAAAGAAAGAGAGAGAGAGAAGGGAGGTCATTAAGTTTAAAAAAAATAATTGAATAATATTTATTAAATCATGGCATGTCAAAGCTACATTCTTTGTTATAGTAAAGGATAATTTTTTAAAAATAATATTATCAAACTAATGATAAACGACTAATCATAAGTTAATTATGTGTTAAGGATAAATAAAAAATTTAATTCAAGTTACTGTAAGTCCTTTTAATAAAACTTGTCAAATGTCAAGAACTTGAATATGAGGAAAAGATAAAATTTGAAGGGCAAAAAGTAAAAAAAGTTGGAAATTAATAAAAAAATTAAAAATTATTGATGAATTAATAAACTTAAAAAAAAGAGAAAATAAGTCACTTTATTAAAAATTATTAATGCATTTTAAAAAACTAATAAAAAATTAAACATTAAAAAAAAATGGTTTAATGGCCAAACCATCTTAGAACTACTCCCTCTTCCCCTGTAGGTTGGTAATGGTTCAGCCATGATTGAGCCCATGAACCGGTGGTTTTGAACTGGTTTAAGTCTAGTCCAGCTCGTTGGCTAGGTTTATCTTACCCTATCATAGATTGATGGAATTTAATTACTTAAGTTAAAACTAGATAAAATATTCATAGTGACTAAAGGGAAAGAAAAAGCATAAAAATTCTGAGTTTTATTGCTTTCTAGTAAAGTAACAACAAAGTTGTAATTAAAAAAAAACTAATAATAATAAAAAAGGTGAACTTAAAAAATAAGCAAAGAATATAAAATGGCAATGCTTGTTATGGGATAAGAGGCCATTAAGAACGGAGTGACGAGGTCCTCTTCCTCAAAAGTGAGCATTGGGCCAAATTGGCCCTGAATTGTTGGTTTATTGATTGGGGTCATGATGAATAATGACCAGCTTATGAGCTGGCAGTTTAAGGCCGGTTCAATGGGCCCGCCGATTTAATAACTAATTTGATTGAGTAAAGTGAAGTGGTTGGATGGGAAAATATTTTTTTATTGTATTTTATGGTTACTTGGAAGGTACCTACATATCCTTTAATCGAAATTAGATAACTGTAGTTCAGTTTGGACTTTTAGAAAACTTTTAGTTTATTGGTTAATTTTACGTTTTACAAAAACAATCTAAGTGTATGCGACTATCTAATTTAAATTTTTTTGACGAAAAATAATCTTACTCTACCATAATTTAGAAAACCTAATGCTAGATCACTACTTTTGTGAAAAATATGCCATTTACTTTTTTTTGAATAATTGGGCAAAAGTTTTTTTTTTATGTGATAAATTTTTTTTTGGAAAGGATGAAAAGAAAACCTATTATGTCTTGTCTTGAGGTAGCTGTTCATGTTTCTGATCAGGAGTGGAACCCACTGCTAAGCTTGGGCTTCCATCAAATCGGTTCCAATCATTGAAGTAATCATCCTCCTTACTTGATGTCCGCATGATTCTTGTTGTCTATAAGCTGCCTTATACCAATCTTCTATATAGGCATTTGCCATAACATTGACAACAGATAGGGAAGATCGAAATTTGTTGACGATTAGGTCTGTTGTACTTAACGCTTGCTTAACGGTGACGATTGAAGCTGGAGCAGTTAGTACTTCACGGGCGATGTGAGATAAGATTAGGTAGTCCCTTCTATGCCTTTGCGACTACTCAAAATTCGTATTAGTGTACTATTGTAATTCAGACATTGGACCACCAAACCATTGCCTCTTCAATTTTTGCACTAATAATTGCTTACCTATAAATGAGTAATGCTGCTCTTTGGTAGGTGGTGAATGAGTGATTGATGATTGGCTACAGTATTGACTTTGGTAGTGGTTGAGTATGTCCTCTATGTCGACCATCATTGCCGACACTTCCTACTGTGCTTCCAAGTTGTATAAGTCTTAAGAATCCCTTATATCTTGAATGTAACTGTAATAAGTTTTTAAATGCATTAGTAATAATTCCGTTTTACAACGAAGATCTAGAATAGTTACTATAAGATAAATACGAGGAATATCTTTATAATAAGTTAACCACTTCAACGTCATATTGTATACACATGCATGTAAGTTTGGGTCTTCACGAGCTTGAAGTCGTACGTTAAATATATTGACGACTGACATAACAAACAAGTTAACACTAGGCCTATAAACCTATGAGATAGTCTTAGTAGCATTATGGAAAACTTTCAAAACTTTTAGTAGCTGGATACAAATATCGTAGTTACTAGGGAAAATATCAACTTCTTGCATGTTGTACATTGCGAAGTCATACAGAGGTTTACTGTAAGGAATTGTGCTATGCAATAACTCATAAGTTGACTTTCAACGGTGTTACACATCTATCTTAAACTTTCGGGGCCTTTTCCTGCGCTCTATGCAAAAGTTCCTTTACTTTTTGTGAAGGGATAACCTCTTTGTTATTGTCTTAACGATATTCTTGATTGGAGCTATACTGTTGTACAAAGCTGCAATGCTATCCTTAACATACAAGTTAAGGATATGACATATACAACGTATGTGGAGAAAAACCCCCTCCAACGCTGGTTGACAGTAATTTTGTAAATCAGATATTAATGCAGTATGGGTACTTGCATTATCAAAACCAATAGAAAAAATTTTCCTCATTAATCCGTACTCATTTAGGATTTATCTAATAATTTTATAGATGTTTTATGCTGTATGTCACTCATTAAATACCCTTAAAGCCAATAGTTGTTTATTCAGTTGCCAATTATTGTCTATTTAGTAAATAGTAACATTCATGTAAGAATTATTACGAAAATGATCTGTCCATATGTTTGCATATATAGATATATACATATTGAGGGAAGTGAACTTACCTGCGAGCTTTCATTTACCTTTGTGGTAGAGCTCTTCTGTGGCTCGGGTTAACGTTTTGTGATTAAGCTATTGCGAGTTAGGGTTGAACATCTCCCACTTGTATCAACTTTGCTACTCTGATGCACCTACGTTGAATGATAGGTGTATGTTTGTCAAGTATACTTATGCCTCTCTTTATCATACCTCATTAGTAGTTGATTGGATGAACCACCGCCTCAGGCTATTTATTGTTGTATACTATCTATTCCCACCTCCTCGGGATGCTTCGACCTCAAGTGCCTGTAAAGAGTACCATATCCCTTTCCTGTTTTCTACGAGTAACTTGCATTACAGTAGTTACAGGATGCCATTGAGTTCTCCCTTTCATCTGTACCTTTACGGAAATATGTAGTAAAAATAATAAACTTACCAGGTTTAAGGGGCTTACCTGAGTCGAATGGTCTCAAAATGCCGGGCTCATATTGTCCCATATGTTGCTCTTTTGTTTCATGAATAATTTCCATCTCGTTCTCCTCATCTTCGAACATGCTTACGAGGTAACTCATCTGTGGGGTTTGAAATCCTACAGGTTATGTAGGGATACTCATACAAGGAGGTTTGAATCTAGCAAGATGTTTAAGGATACTCATGTATGGAGGTTCGAAACCAAGAAGTGGCATGCCCTAGTAACTCATGCATTGATGTTCAACTTCAAAGCCAAGAGGTGATGTCTCGTAATCACTCATGCAATGAGGTTCTACATTGAAGCTTAGAGGTGGTGTAACTTGTTCTTCTATGTTCTTAACTACATCGTATGCTCTTTACTCATTCAGGTCGTACTCGTTATATGGGTATGCTTGAATATCCTTAAACTGTTGTAGCTCAAACGATATATTGGAACTTCTAATGCCCTCACCCTTACTTTTCCCATTAGATGATGAACTGTACTTTTTACTTGAGAAGGTACGACACCAAAATCTTTCTATGGATGCTAATTTTTTTTTCTTATTTACTACAATAAAGATTTATGAATGAAAGACAGAAATAATATATAAAACAAAATAAAGTAGAAATTATATCATTAGTATGTGTATGTTAATGTTATTTGGTAATGCAAATGGTTCAGTATAGTGGAATGGAAAATTTTGTATAGATATTAGTGGTTAATAAAAGGAAGTATTTCTATGACAACGTTTTACAATTGAAAAAATTCAAAAGTAGAATGATTAAAGTTGGAGCGATTTAATTAGTTTGTGGAGTAACGATTGCTGCATATTGGAAACTGCAATATATAAGGACTAAGAAAGGTGTGAACGTATCGTTTGAATTTTGAAAATTCAAAATTTTAAATGTTTCAGCACCGTAAAATTTGAATTTGGCAATTTAAAGTTTGAATTGCATATGCTGAAAGTGAAAAAGGTAAGGAGCAGATTGCAAGTGGGGGGTAGGGGCCTGAGATGGGCCAGGGAGGGGGTGTGGTGGTGGTGGTGGTGCCTAAAGAAAAAGGGAAAGGGGAAGGGGAAGGGGTCGGTCAAAAAGGGCCGACCCCTTTTATTTATTTTTTTTATGTGGAGTGACGGTCCTTGAATTGCCAGGTCGAGTGTTTCAACCCAGCTACTATTGGGTCTGTTTATGGTTTGGAATCATCCCTTATTCGGGTCTACTCCTCTAAAGTATAGAATGACTAAATCTATTGTGGGATCCCCTTGTGACTCCATAATGTAGTAAAACACGTTGGACAGGTTTAAGTTTATGTACCTAAATCCCAAAACATTGGATGATCATCACTTCATTTCACATTAGACAAAAACATAAAAGATTAGAAGAAGAAATGCATATTTAGGCATGACTGCCTATCCCCTCCAATCAAATTTTCTATGTGAAAGCCAAAAAAACATGTGTGATACAAATTAAATATCCATTTTTCATGATAATAATAATACAGGATTGAAGGAATCTATGATACATGAGACGCTAATGGATAGTTGTTCAAAATTTCACTACCAATGTAGTTATAGAACTAAGTATAATCGGTAGTCATACATGACATATACAAATAATGTATGTATGTTATTTTTGTAGTATATTTTAGATTTTTCCTCCATTTTGGCTAATTGGAATTACTTCACTTGTGAACATTTTCCCATATAGAAAGGATAGGTTCCTTCTAAGGAGAGGAGCAAATTGATGGAACTCATAATCTAAGTTAGTTTTCCTTTGATAATAGTTTGCAACTAAAATGCCAATTATAATTTCTCATTAGCAAGTTAATTCAATCATTGGAAAAAATTTGCTAATAGTTAAATAGTTGGTAGTGTATAAGACAAACCATAAAATGACGTATGTCGTAAATGATGACTTGGTTCATGAAAAACTTAATACAATAATATTTAACGTCTGACGAGTATACTAATCTAAGAATAAAATGTAGGTAAAATAGAGTTGCATTCATATTAATAAGGATTTAAGTAGCACTATATAAAACTGCTCCACCCTTCCTTCCACTTATCGTGTATCTTCTCAATTACCCTTCAATAGTTCCAACAGCTATCAACCATAGGAAATAACATAACTTTAGGCTCAAACATGACATGAGCTCAAGGAATCTAAACATGTAAGAACTCAAACTACACTACTTCCACAAGAGTTCTTAGAGCTTCATACTCTTTCAATGTTAGCTCCATAATAGCTATCAATCATGGGGAATAACATAACTTCAGGCTCAAGCATGACATGAGCTCAAGGAATCTAAACATGTAAGAACTCAAACTACACTACTTCCACAAGAGTTCTTAGAGCTTCATACTCTTTCAATGTTAGCCCCATAATAGCTATCACTCATGGGGAATAACATAACTTCAGGCTCAAACATGACATGAGCTTAAGAAATCTAAACATGTAAGAACTCAAACTACACCACTTCCACAAGAGTTCTTAGAGCTTCATACTCTTTCAATGTTCGCCCCATAACTTCATTTTCAATGGTTAGCACCTCTTCTACTTTTGCATAGCTCAAATCTTCTCTCCTCCATCTTTATACTTCAAATTCTTGCAATGTAAGATAATCAAGGATAAGAACAACATAGCCGAAATAGGAATATCCATCACTATGATCTTGAAAAACACCCATAAACAACCTATAACATCTCACAAGCATAATACTACTACAACACATATCGTCTTCGGACAACCCCATCAATGGATCAAAATAAAAGAATCTAACATGTGAATGGCTAATATAGTAGTACTTATGATCATCAATAGCATCAAGTGTCAATGGCAATATGATCACGTCAGGAACATAGGTGCTAAGTTGCAACTCATCTTATCCTTCCCTATCAACCTCTTTCTCATCTACTATTTCCTCTCCCGATTTATCCTATTCAATATTCTCTAATTGAGTTCTTTTACTATCTTATTTCATCCCTAATCTTCTTGAGCCCAAGAATTATAATCTCTAATTGCTCCAACACATAAAGGGAAATAGGATTTGTGGCTTGATGAGAAGATCTCATCATCAAGCCTTGTGCATTATGATACCTGTGTTAAGCTCTAGAAGCTATATTGAATAAGTTTAAATTCAATAATGTTGAAATAAAATTAAGAATTTAGACAATGCTGAACACTTTCGGATCTACTCCAATATGCTCGTAATGATTTATAAACTTATATTTCTTTGGCACTTCAAGCTGGGTATTCAATTCACTCTGGACAGCACGAATAGAATTTTCAAATAGCACACCCTTCCTACATATGCTACACACAGTACCTTGGTTGTTTCCTGAAGAGGTTAGTATGCTATATCCATGCAATGGTCCATAATCAGCTTGGAGAGTCTTCACACCAATACGACAGCACAACACTTCGTATAATACAACAGCTCGGACATCTACGTTTCTTTGCTGACCTCATTCTTTGAACACACAAGTACAGCTCAGAAGCTCCTCATGTAATTCGCTTTTCTCGATAGTAACTTGATAGCTTTTGGAGTCACAACAGCTCTGCATGTTCTACTCACACATAAGCAGCTCGGACACCTGAATGTTGGTAGCTTGGTTCACGTACTCACAGCAGCTCGGATTGAAAACTACCTCGACAGCAGTTCGCGTGTTCTTAGTTTCAGCTTGGGAAT
This sequence comes from Lumnitzera racemosa, assembly GCA_024138005.1. Taxonomy (NCBI): domain Eukaryota; kingdom Viridiplantae; phylum Streptophyta; class Magnoliopsida; order Myrtales; family Combretaceae; genus Lumnitzera; species Lumnitzera racemosa. The sequence continues at coordinate 36,628,733 of JAMXBC010000008.1, forward strand.
TTGAAAACTTGCCTAAGATGAGCTCGACAACTATACAGCAGCACAACTTGGTTCTTTTGGCACACAAAGTGCAACACTGTTCAGCACCTTTACTTCACCTCGACAAATTCAATGACAACTCAGTTTAATTTACAGCACACTTGGATCGACAATGGCATTCACCTTTGGCAGCTCGGATACACACAAACATGTCAATTTGAACCCAACAACAGCTCGGTCACACAAAGCAACAGTTCGACACCGTTAAAATAGCAACTTTATAGCTCAGCAATTGATTTCCTCGTAGCAGCTCGGTACTTCGAATTGTAGCAGCTCAGCACTGGCATAGAGTAGCTCGGCAACAATTAGACAACAGCTCTTTACAGTAACTTGGCACTCACAGTAGCTCGGCAATTGAATTTATATACCGTTTAATGTTTGTTTAATCATTATGGCTCACTCACTTCTGGCACACTAACACAGCCGCATGGACATAGCTTATCTACAGCTCGGCATAGTTTCCCTCTTAGCATGCAGTGCCTTGAACTTCAATCCCTCAAGGTAACACACACTAGAATTCACACGTGACAACTTACACTTCAATTCACTTGTAGTTCAAGATGAGAATAAATCGGAAAGCTTGGCAATTTTCACTGCCATGTGAAGGTCCAAAGCTCGGCCTATACTTTACCTGCTTCGACTATCAACAAAGTAGTACACACTTGGCAATATAGCTCAGAACTCCCGATGCGCTGCTGTCTACTGCACTAACACACAAACAATAGCTCAGACAAAGCAGGTTGATAGCTCAGCACACACAGATACTTCACATACACAACTTGGACATGCGCTTCACAATCCAATTACTAATATCCTCTTGTATACTACATTTCACGATACACCTCGGCACATACAAAATGTTTGGACTCGCAGCTTATAGCTCGGTGCTTCACCACAGTACACTACTCGGACACATCCATGGACCCGAAATACTCCTGCAATGTCCGACCTGACTTGACACACACAAGAAGCTCGAAGAGAAAGAGCTTGACAGCTCGGCAGTAGTTCACAGAGCTCAGCACTTCAATAATAGGACAGCTCGGTAGAATTGTAGATAGCTCGACAAATCTCCTGGAAATGGACAGCAGACTTCACAGTAGATATTAGCTCGGATTCACACTGTAACTCTTGAGGAAAACAGCTCGACAATACAATAATTGAACTTAGTAGGCAATAGTAACAGCACGGTAGAAGCACAACAGTAGCCCGATCACAACCTCTGTTCAATCCCTGGGTAGTAGCTCATTTGCACTTTACTTTCAGTTCGGACACGCACTAGCAGTTTGACACCCTCACACTTCAGCTTGGTGACTCGGACTCCTATGCACAATTCAATTTCGCACTTAGAGTAGGATAGCACGAACTATGTGATAGCCGCCCACACTAGCTAGCTCGATAACCATTCTCATTGGTAGTGCACTTTTCACAACTGGGTTCTCATAACAAGGTGCTTCATCTGCCTTCGAACTCTACTTGGCTGATCAATTCAACTTGTAACCACCCATACCTCTAGGGGCTCGGCACTATTTGCACTACAAAGCTCAGCACCGACTGGCAACTGCACTTACATGCACACAGCTCAAAAGGGCAATTTTGGCAGCTTGGATTGTTGCATCTACAGCTCTTTTGAAGGAATTCAGCACTGCTTAACAGGCCGGCTCACAAGTCACGCATGCTGAGGGATCGGGATTTGCTTCTTCTATAGGGCTTACTTTGGCTTCAATCCTACCATCGCTAGACACTTATGAAGCTCTTGGGGAATGCAATTGACGATCGGTTCTTCTTCTGTCTTTTTTCTCTCTTCCTTAAGTAGAGGGAGTGGCCTAGAGGAAACCAGCTAGCCTTGCTTGTAGTCACAGCTACAGCTTCACAGCACAAGCTTCGACTCACTTAACTTCCCTCTAGCTGTACGAAGTTGCAGAACTACACCAAGTGATGGACACGACGCAACTGTTCACACACACAACGGCCACTACCAACTCAAACTCAAAGTGGCCTGCTCACTTGTAATTGCACCGATTCGTACTCCACACTTTGAACACTAATCACTATACCAATCCCCAAGATAGCAACACAACCTACTATCAAGACCGTAGTCACCACTGGCACCAACAATGTCCTCCGCCATAAGCTACACATGGCACGACATGACACCACCCCACAGCACCCACTGCTATGCCTCGCTCGCACAGCACCAACACTCACAATGGTGTAACTCTACCACACACTCGTTCTCTTGCTGCACAAAATTGCAGTACACGCATTTGCAGCAGACAACAATCACCAACTAGTAGCACCCAAAGTCGGCCAGCGTAACACCTAAGAAAACCACCAGCCAAAAACAACCCAACAGTAGCGACTACTAGGGATTCATGCTTAAGGAAATCGCCACATACTTCACAATCTCTATCGAATTATAGTCACCTTCGTACCCTTCAATACAATTCTTATATTTTCAAAACAAACCCCAATTTTAATCTCCTATCACAACTGCTTTTTCTCTTCTTTTCCTTTTTTTTTTTTTTTAAATTATCATACCTACGACTTATCAAACCAAATTCACAGTATCCAACACATAAGCGATATTGGAGACAAACCCAATAGAAAAAATGTCCCGACATATTTCCATATTCCTAAATCACTTAACTCTAGTAAATTAATCCTTAGTGATGTAGCATAAACCAATGATCCAACAATTTTTCAAATATAAAACAGTAACTTCAACACACTACAGTAGCTATGAAAAAGATACAACAACCACTAACAACAAAAAAGAATGAAACTTCACCATAACCTAATACACTCCCTCGTTGAAACCACACTCTAATACCAATAAAGCTAATACATCTTCAAGGTTGTACACACGAAACTTGTATCACAACAAACAAGAACAAAAAAGATAAAAAGGGTTTTTAGAAAACCTTTATTATAAAATGCCCTATTTACCAACTAGATCCAACATAGCTTACAACTCACCAAATGTGACTCATTGATTCGAGTTATAAGGTTACTTGCCACAATACTTGCTAAATAGATTGATAAGAGCTGGTAGGGAAGAGCTCCAAAAGGAATGACTCAAAGGGTTTTATCATTAATTTGACAAATCTATTTAAAATCCTACACAAGTGTTCTCTTTATACATAGTAGCAAAGTTGTAAGTAAAATGACTATAAGGATGCCTTAGTGGTAGTCTTGTAAATATAAAATAACCATGAGGGTAATCTAGGAATAATATAAGAAATAAAAAGTTTAAATAAACTTAAGTAAAAATAGATAAGCAAATGAGCTATTCAAGTGAGGAATTGATGATGAGCTAAGTTGATGAGAGTTAGAAACCTTGAAGACCTATTCTAGGCTAACTTGAAATTCAAGTTGACTTGATTGTGCCAACTTACTAACCTAACTTAATAGAGCCAACCTAATAGGGTTGACCTGGTTGAGCAAACATAAGCGAGCAAACATAAGTAAGCTAACGTAGTTGAGTAAACCCATCTATCATTGATGATTTTATTTGCAAACAACTCATAAATAGGTCTTTTATACATGTAGAGCTTCCCAGTAAGTCTTTAGCATATATATAACTCATGAATAGGTCTCTAGTACAACTTGAAACTTGACATTCGATACCGTAAAGCCTATCATCCTCCTCTAGAGACCGCCTTCAAACCATGCCCTTAACCTTGTTATAACTTTACCTAATTATTCCCTTAATGAGTTGCTATACATGTCCAATTAAGTTAGCAGTCATATTTCTATTAGTTTCATTTGACGGTAGCCAAATAAAATAACACAAGCCAATAATATGAAATCATACAAAACAGCATACCAAGGAGGTCAACTTTCAATTATATCGAAATATACATATAATCAGTCAAATTATGTTTCAATTACAAAGAAGTCATTGTTGTATGACAATTTACGTAATATTATAAAAATACTTATTTTATTGCCTAAAATTGCCCAATTTTGACAAAACTAGTATTACTGGAGTTATATGAATTAGACAATATGTAATATGGGTTCTATTTTCAAAAGATAACTTATGGATGATATTTTTGATCCTAATATATATATAAATTTGTGCAACAAGCAATATTGCATTAATATCATATTATCTAAATAAACTATATTTTTACAAAGTTTTTAAGTAAAACATGATAAAACACGTATTTCTATTCCTAACACATGTATATCCTAATCCGGGCCATACAATGTTACAAAATATAACCAAACCAAAGTACTACTAAAAACATGTCCTAATTAGTAGGTAAAGCCATTTAATTAGGAAAATTCATAATAATTAGCTAGAATTATTAGATAAATCTATGAAAATTTTTGTAAACTTAGAAAAATATATGGAATGCAAACAACAACTTTTTTCATGCAATTGTGGTTATTGCTTGAATATGTAAAATTATGTTTTTTCCCTTCAAATTACAATTAATTAGGAAAATAACATCTTTTTTATACAAAATAATTTTCAACATATCCTAATATTATTACAAGTGTCTAGAAGTCTTCACATACCATTTTCATCAATTATTTTCATAATAATCAATTTATTTTAGAAATTTCCAATTTTAGCAATTTTTAAGTCAAAAAATATTATAAATATTAAACATGTATGAAATCAAAATTAGGTTACATACAAACTAGAGGTAATAAGGATCCTATAGAAAAAATTTTGAGCTCAAAATAACATCATTTAATATATATGTATTTGAATTGAAAATTTGGATAAACAGTGCAATTTTTTAAGAAAGTATATAAAATACTTAAAATCTTATTAAAACAATTATACCACATGAAAGTACATCCATAATAACCTAGGAAAATTTTTTTCAATAATTTTCCTAATTTATCTAGTATTTTTAGAACATAAGGGGGAAATAGGGCAAAAGATGGAACTCATTATTCATTGGAGCTCTAGTAGTCGGTGATCAATAAGGTTATGTTGAAGAGCTGGATGATGGGTGCTTTGTTAAGGGCCAACAGGGTTCAATAGCAAATCACCAATTGGGTTAGGAACCTTCTAAGGGCAATGGTTGCTTTGTCTTTTTTATTTTATTTTATTTTTATAATTTTTCTCTAAGTGTCCTAAATGTTTGAAGTATGTAAACTAAGTCCTAGAGTCCTATTTATATTATTTTGGATTAGTTGGAAATTTTCTTCAAGGCTAAGTAATTTTTTTTAATTGTTTTTCTTTTTCTTTCACAATTTTCCAAGGATGAGGTGCATGGTTCTTTTTTATTTTGCTTTTTGAATCAATAATGGAGTTGATCTAGAGCTATTACGGTGATTCTCAATTCAATCCATATTTTTCCTTCCTTTTTCAATGAGTTTTTGTTAATATTTTTGTGAAAATTTGATTTTTTAAGTATATTATACTAATATTAAGTGATTTTGTTAATATACATGTATATGTCCTATATACTTGGTGCATATAATGAGTAATCATATTTTACCTATGTTACAAATTTTTAAAATATATTTTCTTTTTTACTTTTTGAATTTATTGCTTATTTTATACATTTTTAGGTTTTTGGGTTAATTTATGGTTATATTTATTATATATACCAAGTATATTTGTAAGTGTGTATATATATATATTTCATCTATTGTTTGATACAACATTGTTTACTTTTATAGCTTAAATAATTTATCTCTACTACCTCGATATATTTCAAAAATCAAATTTAAGGGTTCCGACAAGTTTTATACTATATTGAATAATTATACTTTTAAGGTTAAAATTAAGATTTTATCAAATTATCTTTAAAATCTAACTTTATCAAATCACTTCTATTAACTTTTCTAACCTCATTATAAATTTTGGACTCAATTGAATAGGTTTTCTCGAAAGTCCTAAATTTAGGTACAATTGCCTCAAATGTGACTTTAAGAGCTCACAATAATGGTCTTTGTCTTTTGACAATTAGGCTTTCTCTAATAGCTAGTAGTAACATTATATACATTTATGAAGCAATATAAGAACAATTTTCTATATGAAAAATTTTCTCAGATATACAAGTAACACCAATAATTAGTTTATCTCCATTTAAGCTCTAGATAGCATTCCTATCATAATATTCTTAAAAAGAAGCATATAATTCAATTTGTCGATCTAACACACTTAATTTAATCCCTTAGGCATGTTAACAATCCATTAGAATATTAAGTATTCCAATGCATCCCTCTATTTGCTCATAGTTCTTATTGTCAATATCCTATCTAACATGTAATACTTAATGTTGATGGTTAAAGCCCTCTTGGGTTTGTCCATCTAATTTAAGCTTAGGCTTAAGTTTGTAAAAGAGAACACATTACCTACATACTCTAATGCTTAAGTCAGTTTCGTGGCCTGAAAGGTATTGAGAACTTATAATATCTATAGAGGATTAAATTCAAATTTAGACTTTAAGGCTATTAATTAATTAAGTTTAACTCTTTGGTCTAAGGTGACGGAGCCCAAAGAATCAATTCTGAATATCCTTGATGATTAAGAGAGATTTGATATAGTGAACTTGAAGTAAGGTCGATTGAATTAGTCCATCTAATCCAACCCTTTTTGGTTTGGTTCAGATTAAAATAATAAAGAAAATTTTTATTTAGGCCTAAACTCAAAAAAATAGCTCATTTGAAATCCATCAATAAAGAGCTTCAATCTTAATCAATAATCACCATCATGATCCAATAGGTATAATCAATTACTATTTCGTATAAATATTTCATTTATATCCTCATTTAGATAAGAGGAGAAAAATTCTTATTAACGCCATTACTCTATAAAAATCTTGTCTTAAAAATCAAACACTTAAAAACTTCAATAACTTTATCCTATTCTTCATCGTTTGCAGAGTTTAATAGCATCGCACTTCTGTACTTGTTACCATACGTATTAAAGTCTCACCAAGATTTCTAACTCCTTCTCCTTACACTTTTCTCTCGATCATCCTGTAAAAATCACTTAAGTTATTTTCCTAATTATATGTAGTGCGACTTCACACATGACATGCATGTAACCCTTACACACGTACCTACACTGGCATAATAGCAATACTTAAAGAAAGTTTAGAAATATATTGAGTAAATTGGATTGGTAGGAGGATTCAAGTTTCAAAGGTGCGATCTCTATCCAAGGAGTCATCTAAGTGACTTCATAGGCTGGAGACAAGCACCCAGGATTTGTCCACGTGAACGGTGATACTTCATAAACAATACTCGCTTCCTCGAGATGGAGATAGACAAGTGGTGGAATTCCTTTGGTAGGCATGAATCTCACAGGTTACATGAAGACCATCGAGACCAAGATCAAGATAGGTGGTAGGAGATCCTTGCTTTTATGGCACCTCTCTGAACTTGCAGGGTTGCTAAAGTGCACTAAATGACGCTCTGCGTTCCCCGAGGGCTTTTTTTCTTGCAGAGCTAACTGGCCGGAGCCCCTTAGGATGTGACGATACTCGGAACCTAAAGGGTAAATTCCATAGACAACATGTAAGATCTCCTATACTTTTATGATGTGATACCATTTGCCTACTATGGCCAATCAAGTTCACAGAGTATTGTCCAAGTCACTACATGAGAAGACCCGGCCTTCTTTAAAAAAAAAAAAAAAAAATACATACTCAACAGGGAATGTTATTAAGGAAAGCTATTGCAGGCCATAAATTGGGAGTCTGCATCTACTACAAACACATTTTAAAAATGATAATAGATCCTATCGTTAATAACTACTACAATAAATATAAATAATTATTGATCATTACTAGCTAAGGGGGTAACAAAAAGTCAAGGCCATTTATCGGAAGATAAAAAGTGCGTAAGAGTCGCACGGACACCAAACTGATAGGAAAGGTAAGTGATAATATGTGTTACGTCTAGCATAGATGAGCTAGGCAATGCTGGAGTAAGGCTGGGTGTGTAAGCTATGGTACGGTTTCCCCTATGATGGATGTAGGGGGTATGGATGAAAGTGTATGTGAGACCATTCATAGACAGCCTATCCCAAGTAACCAAGTTGGCTCGCGGGGGTCAACTTAGTACGGCTCAGCATGACTTTGCTTGTGTATGATGTTGTGTTTCATGTGTTGCGACTATATATGCTGTGAGGAGTGGCTTGGTCCTCTGTTATGACCCGCGTGTTTGTGTTTGACTATAGTATAAATCACGGTATGCTCGAACTCACAAGTATTCAATGCTATGATTTATGGAATATCTATATATTTTTGGCAACTGATTATGGAATGCCATTCAATGATTGAAAAAGTAAACACATTAACTGTACGGTAAGCATTACATGCATGGCATATTATATATAGTATCCAATGGACTTCGGGGTAACGTCTATTCCTGAAAATGTATCAGGAGTTCACAATGCCATAGCAAGACTTGGACTTTTGGACATAAAAAACTGCAGAAGCAGCACGATATGGGATCCTACCCTAAGGTTGTCTCTCGACTTATTCAGTATGTTGAATTTACCCCGATTTTTGTAGGTAGACTTCCGGTCCAATAGACAAAAACATGTGGTTCGGTTTTAGTGGGGCCTTGAACTGAAAGGATTCGTGTTCCACCCATCCTTACATGCACAATGCACTGCATGTGTGCAAGCAGTTTTTCTTGGACCTTTCAGTGCCGCAACATACTTTTAACACCAAGCGCTTGAATAAAAACGGAGTGGGGAAAAGGAAAAAGGGAAAGAAACATCAGCAGATAAAATAGAAGTACCCTGCAACTTGAAGATATCAAGGGTTCTTGCTTCCTAATAATCATGTACAGTACTAACTGGACAAAGATTAGGACGCATCTCAAAGATCAAATATTAAAAGCACAAAAAGTGTAAGGAATTCATCTATTTCATTTTTATGAAACGCTTACGATGGCCAGTTCCTATACCAACCACTCCATGCAGAGACTAAACCACTTATCCCCAAGGTCAAAGTGTGGTTACAAAACGCGTTTGGTTCGATGTCTGCTACTGCAATTATAAGGTCTGCTATATTTGCAGCCACTGCCATCAATCTCATTATTCTATCCGCCTTTATTTTGCGAATACTTTGATCGGCTTCTTTAATTGCCTTTGATTCCCCATCTTCATCTTCTTTTTCTTTTTCTGACTTAGCAAGTAATAGTTTCCTCTCTGCTTCAAGTCCCTGCTTCATCAGTATAAAATCCGTTATAACGAAGAAGATATAGCCAAAGGCCTCACCAAATGCTGATATAAAGCTCATTTTCTTTGCTAACTTGGCATCCAACGTTCCAATCCTCGACAACCAAAGAAAATGGTCAAAAAAGAAATACACCATTTCCCCCGAGTTGGACAGAACGTGTAACACCCGTAAAGTCAGGGTCGAACTGGGGTTTCGTCGAATGGCATTGAAGCCGGTGAGAAACCGGCCACTTCGGAAGGCTTTTCTGCTGAGACCGGAAGCAACTTCCCATTGCTTGGCTCTATGGCCTAAGTCCGGGTGGGTGGTCTCAACATGCCAGTGCACTAGCTTTGAGACATATTGAAAGGTCTTGACAAGCTTGTCAATGCCATCTCTTTTGGCAAGGAAGATGACCAACTTGTCAACTGTGTCGTTCATTTGTTGGAGAGGTTTCAGAGATTTGGTGGTGAAGTTTCGTTGAAGAGGAGCTCATAATCGAGTTGACTGCCACTGCTTTTGGGTAACCATGCAAAACCATTAAAGGAGAACCACTGAACGAAGTGTTTGGATCATATCTTTTTGGAATGTAGCGTTTGGATAACACTCCTTTGGTCATCCGCATTTAGCATTTTTTAGCCAATGGAATTGTTTATCTTGGTTTTAGAGTGTAAGTATCTCTATATATATAGTGCATAAATTTTAAATAGTAATTGATCTAAAAACTATTTGTTAGTTTTTACGGCTCAACCCAATACAAAGCCTACAATTACCTTTCAACTCCTTAAACAACTACGTTTCCCAATCAGACACGGACACGTAAAAGACTTGACGTCTTCTCTCTTTTCCCCAAATCCCAATTCCTTTCCTCTCCTCTTCTATATTTTGAAAAGTAAGCCAAAAATAGGGTTTCGATCTCTTGACTTGTTCTAAATGAAACTATGGAAAACAATTGCAGATCTACTATCTATAAGAACAAATCTATTATCTATATATCTTTTGTACTAATTAATTGTATTTTTATATTGATGCAAGGTAACACCAATTAGGGTTTCGGATATCTCTTTGAGTTCAAGTTCAAAAGAACTCCAAGAAGGAAGAAGGAAGAAAAGTGATTCTAAATTAGGTATTCAATACCCTTTACTTTCTATTGCTTCCTTTATAAATATTTAGTTACATTGTTAGTTGTTCTTCGATTTACAACTGTTAACTATATCAACTATGCTACTTATGCATGTTATGTGATTTTCTTGTTATGATGATGTATACTAGTACTTCTATACTATGTATGACTAAGTCTCTTTACAGTATGCATAAGTTTTCATGTAACTTTACACATAGTCTCTTAAATACTCTAGTCTTTGAATACTCCTTGAGGCTCATGTTGTAACATTTTCCCCCCTTATTTGAAAATCCACCTTGTCCTTCAGGTGAAAAGACGGATAAGATTTTTGAAAATCTTCTAAATCTACCCATGTAGCATCCTTAGGAAGTAATAACTCCCACTAAACCAATAGTTGTCTTACCATTTGACTCACTCTTCTAATTTGTCATGTGTTTAAAATTGCAAGTTGTTGAACCACTAGATGATTCTAAAAAGAGTTTGATGGTAATTCCATTAGATTTGGAAACTCCCTCTTAGCTTTCTTTAGTAAAGAAATATGAAATATAGTGTGTATCTTAGAATAATGAGGCAATGCCAATTGGTATGCTACAGGTTCTACCTTAGCCAACACCTTAAAAGGACCATAGTATCTTAGAGACGACTTCTTAGATGGTCTAGATGTCACTGAAGTTTGCTTATTGACGAACACTAGACCAAACTTAAGAGGAGAGAGGGGGTGAATTTAGTTTTATGAACAAATTACAATTTTGTTCAAAATCAAGCACTAAATACAACGATGAGTATGATTAAGATAATAGTAAAATAGTAAAGTGCAAAAATTAAAATAGATAAGGATAGAGAAGATTAAGTCTGGATCTAATTTAGAGTTTGAACCACCTCTACTCTCCATGGACTCACAAATGCCTCCAATCGAGAACTTCTCACCATTTTATTAATCTCTTAATACAAAGCTCAAGGAGCTACATAAGTTTACACAATCACTACTATACATAATAATCTCAAGGATGGTGCTTTTCTCTCTAAAGATTGCTAATACAAAAACTCTCAAGTACTACACACTAAGTCTTACTTGTTTGATTTGCAAGTAAATATTACAAGAGACAAATAGTAAGTAATAAAGCCAAAGAAAGTAAGAGAATGTTTTTTTATTACAATAAAATATCAGTTCTTATTCTTCTTTAATCAGGTTATTGAGCATTTATATCAACTCATTCAAATCTTCTCATTATCATGCATTAAATACTCCAATGGTTGATTTAAACAAGCTTATCAACATGATGGTACCATTCTCTTATAATCATGACAGTAAGCAAAACTATTACCGACAAGAACATCAACATCCTGCTTGAGGAGATCAGAATGCTTTTCATCTTACTATCTTGGGCTTTGCACTCTTAAGCCAGTCCTACCTAATGCAGTCATGCAAGTAGGCCGATTTCTCTTGAAATCAACTTTAACACACAAAGAACAATCATACTTTGCAATCCAACTTAAAGAAAGTTAGATCATTATTCAAAAACTAAATATCTTGTAGAGTTGATTGATGTATTTAAACAATAAGAAAATTAATCAATTTTATTCAATTAACTCAATATAATCAAATAATAATAAGTTTAATCATCCACTTTTATTTTGTTCTCATTAAAATCAATTAGTGAACCTTTGGTTCAACAATCTCTCCCTTTTTTATGAGGACAAAGCTCTTATACACTAATGAACTCCCCTTCAATTTAGCAATCAGTTTTAAGATATTTGGCATTTGAATCAAATTAAGGGAACGGTTTCAAAAAGAGAGTATCAATATGTTAGGGCACCAAAATTCACTTCTTAATAACTTCATATATTAGATATATCAATCTTACAAAGACTCAAGATATGCTAAGATATAGGATCACTCTAATATGCCAAGATAAGTCAACTATTATCAAATCAACTAAATATACTTTTCGACTCTCTAACGACTTGAATATATCTCCCCTTTTGGCTTCGTAAAAAAAGAGGAAGATCTAGGTGATGAAGAAGGAATATGATTTAAGTCAAATTTTCGGTATAGTGTCGGCTTAGGCCTGAAGATATGCCCCTTACAAAAAAGAAGAACAAAGAAGTTATAGGGCTTGAAAGGAGCAATCCATCAATAAATAGCTAACAACAACTTCTAAGAGCAATAAAAGTTAATTAGACAAGTAAGAGATCCAAGCTTATCTTATAAAGAAAAAGAACATAAAAGGCATGAAAGGCATCCATAAGAAGAATCGATGCCTAATAGAATAGTAGCAACAACAGTCATTAAGGTCCAAAATTTTACAAATAAACATAAGAGAGTTAATCAATAGCAACAAGAGTCTGACAAAAACATAGGGTGGCTAGAGGCCAAGTTCATGATTTAACATAAAGTAATCATGAGAAATAAACTAGAGTCGGAAAATTAAGCATTAGGTGGAGAATCACTTGGAGGAGGAAAGGGGCAAGATGGGCAGTGATAATTCAGCTAAAAATAATGATAAAGCCCTTGAAACCCATTGTAGATGTGATCATGAACATCTTTGCTGAGCTGATTGAACCACATCTTTGAGTATTGATAAAAGGGGTACTGAAATGCTAAGGGAGCAGCTCGATGAAAGAACTGCTCACCATCTTGATAAAAGAACTGCTCACCATCTTGTTGAGAATCATGACAACTCTTTACATGTTATTCAATATCCTTATGTATCCCTTCCCAGTAAAAGAACTGCTCACCATCTTGAAAGTTTTGAAAACACTTATGTATCTCCTAACTGGAGAATCATGGAATTCCTTAATCAAGGATTCCCTTAAGTTAGCATGATGAGGTACATACAATCTTTGGCCATAGAATAATAGTCTTCCCTTCGTTGTTTGACCTCTTATTGACTTATCATTATTAAGCACCTTTTAATATAAAGCTTACCAAACCAGATTAGTAAGAAAATCTTACTTGAATTGGGTAAGTAAGTCAAACTCAGGATGAGAAATCACTAAAGCTTAAGCTGAATCCTTAAACTATCTTAAAAGAGCATGTACTTCTCAATTTTATACTCTAGATTTGTATTGCACCTCATAGTCATAACTTAAGAGTTTGACTAAATAGTATTGTTGTTTAGGTATCTAAATTGTTTAACACAAAATCTCCTTAAGACTCTTATGATCTATTCGTATGATAAAATGGTGGCCTAATATGTAATGCCTCCATTTTTTAATAGCTTCTACCATTGCCACTTACTCTTGCACATAAGCCTCCATTTTTTGAAATTTTAGACTTAATTTCTTATTGAAAAATGTAATAGGTTGAGAGTGCTGATGCAATACTACTCTTATCCCTACTCTTAATGCATCTATATCAATGACAAATGGTATATTAAAATTGGGTAAAGCCAAATAAGAGTATTCATTAAGGCTACTTTCAACTGTTCAAAAGCAATTTGAGCTTTAGTATTTCATTAGAATTCATCCTTCTTCAACAAATCAGTTAATGGTGCTATAATTGTAGCATACTGTAGACACCTTATTTTTGCCTTACCTCCCCTTTTATTTTTCAAATTAAGTTATAGGGTCCTAAATTAGAAAAAGTTCAAAAAAATAGAAAATTAAAGAAAGCCCCAAAAAATGAAGAAATTTTGAAAAAATAGGAATTCTAGAATAATATTAAAAAAATAGGAAAATAGGAAAAAGTACAAAAAAATAAGAAATTTAGAAAAAATATATATAAAAAAAGAAAAGTCACAAAACAAAATAGGGTATTTAGAAAATAATAAATTTTTAGGTTGTTTAAATAGAATATAATTTTAATTTCAATTTCAATAGTTTTGAATAAAAGACTGTTTGGTCTAGGTTTAGATTTAAATCTAGCTCAGGCTGACTTGGTCCATATGTGTAATTAATTACATATATGAATAACGAAAAACAAATAGCTCAATTAGATAAGCATCTATACTTGATTTTGTATATGACTTGGAGATCTTGGGTTCAATCCATGAAAGGTGCAAAATCTATCTTTTATTTTCTTTTCTCATTTTGTTGCCATGTCATCACCATGTCACGGGCTACGTCATCACCACGTCATTTGCCAACTCACTTTTAAGTATGGTAGACATACTCTGGTACATTCATACACTCGCAGCTATGTATTTGGCATCACATATTGTCCAGGTTCGTCCAATCCAAAATTGGAAGAAAATCATATTGCATTTATTTTTTTTCATTCTTAACATGACCATAACACCTATAAATAGGGGTTTACTCTTCATTTTCGGAACACAATAAAAACTTCGAAACACTTTAGAAAAACAAAAGTCAAAGTTTCCTCTCTTTAGCACGATTCCTCTCTTTCTAAGATAGCATTCCTTACGGTGTTTTTACAAAAACCGCTACCATCAGATTTCTCGAGTCTACCAAGCTAACTCTAAGCCGAAGACCACCAACTCAAGCCGACCGAACCGATCTAAGCCGAAGTGAGCCGACTCAAGCTGAAGTGAACCGATCGAGCTGATCCAAGCCGAAGTGAGCCGATTCGAACCATTTGAGTCGACCTAGTTTTTCTTTTTTCTTTTTTATTTATTTATTCATTTGTTTATTTATAAATGTTATAAATAAGAAAGAGAAAAAAAAAAGAAAACAGAATAAAAAAAAAGAAAGAGAAGAAAAAACAAAAAGAGAAAAAAAAGAAGAAGAAAGGAAGTAGTCTATTTATTTATTTTAATAGAAATAGATAGATTAAATATAAAATAAATAAGATAATATAATAAAAATACATAAATAGGTTAGCAAAGAAAAATCGTTCCTACACTTAGAAAAATTGAGTTTTCTAATAAATGAAAATAAATCAATCAATTTTTAAATTAGAATCATTTAGAATTTCAAAAAAAAAAAAATCCTACTTGGGACCCCTTATAATCTTTTCTCAAATCAACTTAAAATGGGTAAAAACGTAAACCCGATAATTTTTCCAAAATTAAAATCAAACCACCCACTAAAGTTTTTTATAAAAGAACTACGTGCGTCTGATCCCCAATAGCGGGTACGTAGGCACCAGTACGCAAGTATGGGGCGACTTAAAATATGAAAAGTTTTATTTTTTCCATTTTTAAATATTTATGTAAATTAATCAATTTAGCCGCATGTATCATAATTAGATGTTTTTAGAAATTAAAAAGAGTATATTTGAAAAGTGAAATTAAATTCAAAAAATTAAAAGTGGTATCTGTTTAGGGTTTAATAAATTAGCCTCCGGATCCAGATCTCTAGTTTTTAAAAAACCGTATTTATAACTTGGTTTTTTAATCGATAGACCGGTAGCTAAGTTAAAACCAATCTACCCAATTGGTTATAACTTAACCCCTCTTCCCGACTTTAGTTGAGTGACTACTCAAAATCTTTTCAAATTGGAAAAATGATCTTTTTTGAACCCTAGTCGAGGGTCAATATTAAATAGGTAGGGTTTAGTATTAATCGGTTTAAAGAAGACCTAATTTTATAAAAAGAACCAGAAGGGTGAAAAACCAAGCTCGACAGCTTGGTGACTCTACTGGGGAACGTCAAGAGGGCTAACCACTTAAAAACATTTCGAAATTAAAATCGCTTTTCAATTACCCACGTTGTTTAGTTATTTAGTTATTTATATATTGATTTGTTTATTTATTGTTGGCTTCATGTATGTATTTGTTTTAATTAGCATATTTTTTAAATAGCATACACCAGGGCATGGGGTTTCATTTGTTGCATCAAAGATGCAGGGTAGATGCGGACCCTAAGTGGGAGGGCCATTGTGTAAGTTTCAGGTGTAGTGGGGCAACCACTGTTCAAGGCTAATTAAGCTACCCTACTTAAGCTCATGTGACCAATGAAAGTATTTTTTAAAAACAAGTAAGGTTACAGAGCTTAAGGACCTTTTAGAACCCACCTTAATTGCATATACTTCATTCCAAACTTGAATTAATACACTACTTTAAGCAATTGGAGCCCTACTAATCGTTTAAGAATTTTTGCAAACAAGTTTTTGAAAATTACAATAGGGTTGCAACTTAAGAAGTAATATATTAACCCAAGTGACCTTAGCATCTGCATATTTTCATGTTTTTGTTTTTCTATCATTGCACCGATGACTGATACTTGTCCATAAAATGTGTAGACCTAGGATGGTAGACAACTGAGTGAATGATCAGCTAAGTAATAGGCCATTGGACGCCTGTAGGTTCCACAAGCAGATGCTAAGAGATGAAATCGCCTATTTGAAAGAAAAGCTCAAGTGTTCTGACGCTCACAAGCGAGCCTTAAAGTCTGTTTTGGCACAGGTCATTGGGAAAATTTATGAGATGATAGAGGACCTTAAGGCTCGTTTACAAGACTTAATGTAGGATCTTTCCAATTCAAGTCTAAGGAGCTTAGAATAAAATTCCTAAATAAAGTTTAGGTTCTTTACCTTTGTTTTTTGTATTCTTGTCTTCCTTTTTCAAAAATAATAAAGCTCTCTTTAGTTCATTGTTCATCATTTTTAAAATTCTCGTCTTTGTAAATAGTCTTCCATTTAACCACCATTCAATCTCATTTAAAAAAATATAAACAAAATCCATAGACTTATAAATAGAAACTAAAAAAAAAATATAAAAAAAAACCACCATCCTTATTTGTAAATTATTTTCTAAAAATACACTTTACCTTTCTTTCTCTAAAAAAATTGAAAAAAAAAATGAAAATAAAAGTTGTCACTAGCTATAAAGCTTATAGGCTTAAGGAACTAACACAAGCTCAAGCATCTGGCCTACTCAAGTGACCAACTCAAATACTTAGTTTTCAAACCATACAAGGTCCCTTGACCTATTAAGGAAGCAAAATACGAGCCCTTTGGCCCATTCAAGCTAAGCACGAGCCCCTTAGCCCATTCAAGCCAAATATGAGTCCTTTAGCATATTCAACCCCAAATGCGAGCCCCTTGAACAAACATGAGTCCTTTGGCCCACTCAAGCAGCTAGCCCATACATTTGGCTTTCAACCTACACCAGACCTAGCCTTTTATCACCATCTAATCCAAACATAAGCTATTAAGCCAACACAAACCTTAGGCCCATTTAAGTAACCTACCCAAACACAGGCCACTTGGCTAAGCATTTAATCTAAACACTAGCTTACCCAAACATAAGCCATTAGGCTAGGTAGCCAATCCAAACATGAGCCATAGCCCATCAAGGTTGCTAACCTAAGTACAATCCTTAACTCCTAAAAGTAACCAAGCTAAGCCAAAACCCTTGATCTATTTAGAAAGCCAAGCTCAATCATGAATCAAACTAGAACACAAAATCAAATACTGGGCATGATTTGAGAAACTGTAGGGTAAAACTAGATCTTAGGAAAATAAAAAAATGGACTCCTATACACCGACTTGAAACACTTTGAGAGTTAAGCGACATAATTGTGACGATGTTTTGGACTCATTCCTTAAAGGAGGTTCACTTTGAATGTGATACGTAGATTGAAGTGAAGTTAGGAATTTACTTCTAAATCCTAAACACAATCATCTGTTGTTTACCCTGTTGGACCTATTTGGAGAATATCTAAATTTAAACCCTACAAGAACTACCCTACCATGGGGCAATTCGAAGGTTAGGGTCATTGAGTAGAAGATAGGGGTAGGATTCTTTTATGCTTGTTTAAGTAACATTAATTCAAAAACAACTTTTATTTTTGATAAATTATTTTTCTTTGAAATGAAGAAGAGCCAATTTCCTTTTTCAACCACCTTAAGCCCATACACTTGAAATCCATGGAATTAAGGCCTTGAATCATCAATGGAAACAATCACTCTTAAGGCTAAAAGGAAAGAGAAAAATAATAAGAGATAGTAGGTCGAAGCGATTAAAAAAGAAAAAAAAGCAAAAGAATTGAGCGCGGAAGTATAGGATAAAATGCCCCAAGAAATGTTTCACATCCCAATAGGCACAACCAAACTAAATCAAAAGGGCCAGTAGTTGAAGCCTAAATAGCCTCATAAAACACAAGGCCTTAAATCACACTCTTAAGCCTGGAAACCTAAATTTCGATATCCACACTGACACTTTGAAGCCTCTCGTACCTATACTAAACAACATAAGGCCTCTTACCCACAATACCGCCTTTATACATGTAAAAGCTCTTCAAATCTTAAAAGATAATTTAACTTTAATAAAAATTGTTTTTGAAATAAGGGTAAGCATGCTTCTAATTTTTCCCCAAGGTTCTTGATTTATACACCCAGGATTAATAAAAGTGTTTCTATT
This sequence comes from Lumnitzera racemosa, assembly GCA_024138005.1. NCBI lineage: Eukaryota > Viridiplantae > Streptophyta > Magnoliopsida > Myrtales > Combretaceae > Lumnitzera > Lumnitzera racemosa. Next base: position 36,647,308 of record JAMXBC010000008.1, read on the forward strand.
AAAACAAGCCTTTTCATTAATCTTTTTTGAAACCCTTAGACCAAAAGCCTAAATTCATAAGGGTAAACCGAAAAGGACCTAATGGATTGGTCAAGGAGTATCACTTACAAAATGGACTATAATTTTTGGAATTGAAGTCGAGAGTGTAATCTAGATTGAGAGTTAGTAAGGAAGACCTCTTTGAATAAACTAACTGTGAGTTACCTTCTCCTTAAGAAAGGAATGGCTTAAGATCACAAAAGCCCTAAGAGAAGCCCTAGGGACAAGTGCATTAAGAAATTCCACATGATTACTAAGGATAGGGTTGGTTATAAGATTGTTCCTTAATAAGAGTTTATACTTATCAATAAAACTTTCAAAAAAAAGTAAAAATAAAAAAGAAAGAAGAGAGAGAAAGTAAAGGCTCATCACAAAATCTTTTATCCAGATCCATCTCGACTCGAATAGCTAAGTTTTTAATCCATGTCATTCGTTTCCTTTCCAAGGTTGTCATTATCTAGTTTAAGTCATTCTTCTAATTTAAGTCATTCTTCCCTAATTATGGTTTTCAACATCCTTCAAACTCTTTTCTGAAATCAAGAGGCTTATCCTTACTCTTTTCCTTATTCATAAATGGTTTTTCAATAATCTCTTTGTAAATGCTTTTCCAAGCAAAACTATCTTTTGAAACTGGTTACTTACCTTACATTAGTTCTTCAATCCTTCATCGTTTTTCTTAGGGTTTAAGCTAGCTCTTAGAGCGCCGATCCCTCTTTCATTCTTTTCTAAGATCTTCACCAACTCTAGGAGCGCTTTGCTTACCTTGGTTAGTCAGCTCATCAGGGTACGACTAAGTTTCCTCATTCTTTTTAGGGTCTTAGTTAGCTCTAAGAGCGCTTTGCCCGCCTTTGTTAAGTCAGCTTATCAGGGCATGACCAAGTTTACTTATTCTTTTTAGGGTTTTAGCCAACTCTAGAAGGTTAGTCAGCTTATTAGGGCACGACCAAGTTTACTCATTCTTTTTTAGGGTCTTAGCTAACTTTAGGAGCACTTTGCCCCCTTGGTTAGTCAACTCATCAAGGTCCGACTAAGTTTGCTCATTCTTTTTAGTGTCTTAACCAACCCTAGGAACGCTTTGCCTGCCTTGGTTACTCAGCTCATCAAGGCATGACTATGTTCGCTCATTCTTTTTTAGGGTCTTAGCCAGTTCTAGGAGTGCTTTGCCCGCCATGGTTAGTCAGCCCATCAAGATACAACCAAGTTTGCTCATTCTTTTTTGAGGTCTTAGCCAACTCTAGGAGCGCTTTGTCCACCTTGGTTAGTCAGCTCATCAAGGCATGACCAAGTTTGCTAATTATTTTTTAGGTTCTTAGCCAACTTTAGGAGTGCTTTGCCTGCCTTGGTTAGTCAGCTCATCAGGGCATGACCAAGTTTGCTCATTCTTTTTTAGGGTCTTAGCCAGCTCTAGGAACGCTTTACCTACCTTGGTTAGTCAGCTCATCAGGGTACGATCAAGTTTGCTCATTCTTTTTAAGGTCTTAGCCAACTCTAGGAGCGCTTTGCTCACTTTGGTTAGTCCGCTCATAAGGGCACAACTAAGTTTGCTCATTCTTCTTAGCGTCTTAGCTAGCTCTAGCTTATCAGGCATAACCAAGTTCGCTCATTCTTTTTAGGGTCTTAGCCAACTCTAGGAGCGCTTTGCTCACCTTGGTTAGTCCGCTCATAAGGGCACGACCAAGTTTGCTCATTCTTTTTAAGGTCTTAGCTAGCTCTAGGAGTGCTTTACCCGCCTTGGTTAGTCAGCTCATTAGGAGACGACCAAATTCGCTCATTCTTTTTAAGGTCTTAGCCAGCTATAGGAGCGCTTTGCTTGCCTTGGTTAGTAAGCTCATCAGGGCACGACCAAGTTCGCTTATTTTTTTTTAGGGTCCTAGCCAGCTCTAGGAGTGCTTTGCCCGCCTTGATTAGTTAGCTCATCAAGGTACGATCAAGTTTGCTCATTCTCGTTTAGGGTCTTAGCCAACTTTAAGAGTGCTTTGCCTGCCTTAGTTAGTCAACTCATCAGGGCACGACCAAGTTTACTCGTCCTTTTTAAGGTCTTAGCTAGATCAAGGAGTGCTTAGCCCGTTTTACTTCACTTTGTCAATTCATTCAAGCATGACCAAACTTCAACTCTTCTTTTCATCTTTTCGGCCATCTCTTAGAGCGTTACCCTTCTTTTCTCAAAATCCCTAATGGATTAGACTTAGGATAGTAAGCTAGCTGTAATGCTTCTTAGCATAAAATCCACTTTTGGGGTAAAAATAGTATCGGTTTTATCTTTATGGCAAAGTTCTGCTCAAACTTTACCACAGAAGAGGTAGTTATAGATACCTAATTTTTGCCCCTCTTACCCCCTTTATTTTTCAAATTAGGTTATAGGGTCTTAAATAAAAAAAAGTTCAAAAAAATAGAAAATTAAAGAAAGCCCCAAAAAATGAAGAAATTTTGAAAAAATAGGAATTCTAGAATAATATATAAAAAAAAGGAAAATAGGAAAAAGTACAAAAAAAAAAGAAAAGTTACAAAATAAAATAGGGTATTTAGAAAATAATAAACTTTTAGGTTGTTTAAATAAAATATAATTTTAATTTCAATTTCAATAGTTTTGAATAAAAGGCTGTTGGGTCTAGGTTTAAATTTGAATCTAGCTTAGGCTAACTTGGTCCATATGTGTAATCAATTATATATATGAATAAGGAAAAACCAATAGCTTAGTTAGATAGGCATTTAGACTTGATATTGCATATGACTTGGAGATCTTGGGTTCAATCCTTAGAAGGTGCAAAATGTATCTTTTATTTTCTTTTCTCACTTTATTCACAAGTCATCACCATGTTACGGGTTACGTCATCACCATGTCATTTGCCAGCTCACTTTTAAGTATGGTAGACACACCCCGGCACATTCATACACGTGCAGCTATGTATTTGGCATCACATATTGTCCAGGTTCGTCCAATCTAAAATTGGAAGAAAATCATATTGCATTTAAATATTTTCATCCTTAACACGACCATGACACTTATAAATAGGAGTCTACTCTTCATTTTCAAAACACAACAAAAACTTTGAAACACTTTAGAAAAACAAAAGTTGAAGTTTCCTCTCTCTCTAGAATAGCATTCCCTACGGTGTTTTTACAAAAACCACCACCATTGGATTTCTCCAACCGATCAAGCCAACTCTAAGCCAAAGTGAGTCAACTAAGCCGATTCAAGCCGAAGTGAGTTGATTCAAGCCATTCGAGCCAACTTAGTTTTTATTTTTGCTTTTTTACTTATTTATTCATTTGTTTATTTATAAATGTAAAAAATGAGAAAGGGAAAAAAAAAAAGAAAGAGAAGAAAAAACAAAAAGAGAAAAAGAAAGGAAGTAGTCTATTTATTTATTTTAATAGAAATAGATAGATTAAGTATAAAATAAATAAGATAATATAATAAAAATAAATAAATAGGTTAGTAAAGAAAAATCGTTCTCACACTTAGAAAAATTGAGTTTTCTAAAAATAAATCAATCCATTTTCAAATTAGAATAATTTAGAATTTCCAAAAAAAAAAAAATCCTACTTAGGACCCCTTATAATATTTTTCAAATCAACTTAAAATGGGTAAAAACGTAAACCCGACAATTTTTTCAAAATTAAAATCAAACCACCTACCAAAGTCTTTTATAAAAGAACTACGTACATCTGATCCCCAAAAGCGGGTACGTAGGCACCCGTACGCAAGTATAGAGCGACTTAAAATATGAAAAGTTTTATTTTTTCTATGTTTAGATATTTATGTAAATTAATCAATTTAGTCACATGTATCATAATTAGATGTTTTTAGAAATTAAAAAGAGTATATTTGAAAGTGAAGTTAAATTCGGAAAATTAAAAGTGGTATCTGTTTAGGATTTAATAAATTAGCCCTCGAATCCAGATCTCTAGTTTTTAAAAAACCGTATTTATAACTTGGTTTTTTAATCGATAAACCAGTAGCTAAGTTAAAACTAATCTACCCAATTGGTTATAACTTAACCCCTTTTCTCGACTTCTATCGGGTGGGGACTCCAAATCCTTTCAAGTTGGAAAAAATGATCTTCTTTAAACCCTAGTCAATGGTCAATATTAAACGTGTAGGGTTTAGTATTGATCGATTTAAAGAAGACCTAATTTTATAAAAAGAACTAGGAGGGTGAAAAACCAGGCTCGATACATACACCCTTACAAATTTGCGATAATACCCAACCAATCCTAAAAATTCATGTAGTTGCTTGCCATTAATAGGAACAGGCCAATTTTGTATTGCGACTACTTTGTTCATGTTGGTCTAACTCTCTCTTGTGATATAACATGTCTTAAGTAATTAATAGAGGTCTTGCTAAATGAACATTTAAACTTCTTGACATAGAATTGCTTCTCTTTCAAAATCTGTAAGACTTAACTTAAATGAGTCAAATGATCATTCCAATTCTTGATATACACCAATATATCATCAAAAAGACAATCACAAATTTTCGTAAAAAATGGTCAAAAAAATTTACTTATGATTACTTGGAAAGTAGCTGGTGCATTTGATAAGCCAAAAGCTTTACAAGAAATTCATAATGACCTTCATGTGTTCGAAATACAGTTTTATGAATATCCTTAGGGCTCATTCTTATATGATGATAACCTGCCTTTAGATCAAGTGTTGAGAATACAACAACTCCATATAATTCGTCCAAAAGCTCAACAATTGTTGGAATTGGAAATTTATCCATTATAGTTGCTTGATTCAAAGCTCAATAGTCAATGCAAAATCTTCAACTCTCACCTTTTTTTCTTCATCAAAAGTATTGGTGATGAGAATGAACTTGTGCTTTATTGAATAATCCCAAATTCTAGCATGTCAGCTACTAACTTCTCAATCTCTGATTTTTGGAAATGAGGGTATCTATACGGTTGAACATTAATTAGGGTTGTTTCATTCTTCAAATGAATGTGATGTTGTACATCACACGAGAGTAGCAAGGATGAAGGAGTTGGAATACTTCCGAAAAGCTACCCAATAAGGTTTCAATATTTTCGTTGCTAGTAGTATCAATGGAAGATTCTCCAAACATAGCCACTATTGAAAAAAAAAATACATGAGATTATCGAAAGCAGTTATTTTATGTAATTGCATTCAAGTAATCGGTTTAGGATTGGCAATTTCTCTTGTCAAATTTATTGTTTCTCCTTGTATTGTAAAAGTCATAGTTAAAGCTGCATAATCAATAAGTATAGGCTCTAAAGTTTTCAGTCATCAAACTCTTAGTACAACATCAAACCCTTGTAATGGCAACACAAAATAGTCTAGAGAAAAAGTACATTTTTATATTATGATAGGTAAATTCTTACATACACCTATGCAAGTCAAATGTTCACCATTACCCACCATGACTTTAAACCTTATAATCGCATGTACAATCTAATTCAACTACTTAACAATACTTGGTTTGATGAAGTTATGCGTGCTCCCTAAGTCAATTAGCAAGTTCACTTGTTTCCCTATTATAAGTCCTTGTAAACAAAAAGTTTTAGGAGCTAAAACCTCTATCATAGCATGATAGCTAATCTCAACTTAATTAACTCTATCTACAGTCAAAGATTGCTACTCTGGTGAAATTTCCTCATCAATCCCCATTTGATCCTCCAAAACCTCCTCATTTTCATCACTGACCATCAATAGAAATTTAACTTTACAAATATGTCCCTTACGAATCTTTTCATCACAATTATAATAAAGATCTTTCTCACATCTAGCTAACAACTCCAAGGCAAACATCTTATGAATAGGTAAAGGGTTTTGTGGTTTACTATTAGAAGTAATGGAAGTGTTTGAAGAGTTTGGGTATTTAGGTAGATTAGGTAATAGGGGAGGGTTTGATTATTTCTAATATTTGGTTGGGTTTTTGAATGAAGTAGTGTAAGTAGCTAAATTTGATGAAAAAGGTTTAGAAAAAGAATGGGCTTCTTTAGACAACGAGGAAAAATACTTTATATTACGAAATTTCTCTTTATAAATTCTAGCTAAACTCATGGCTTTTATAAAAAAAGCAACTGGTCGAGATGGTGATTCTTGCTACAAAACTGGTTGAAGACTAGAAATTAAGCAACTCTTAATAGTGTGTCAGACATATTTGTAACATGATTACAAAGTTCCTCAAATTCATTAATGTATTCCTTTATAGACCCTTTCGAAACCAATTTTGTTAATCTACCCTAATAATCCTCAAATTGCGATGGTCCAAATCTTAATTTTACTGCTTCAATGACCTGTAGCCAATCTTGAATAATCTTATTATTATGCATTCACAAATACCATTGACCAACATGTGATTCTAAAGCAAATGATGTAATTTGTAACCTATCTTGAATAGTTATATGATGAAATTCAAAAAGTTGGTTTGCTTTAAAAAGCCAACTAGTTAGATCACTCTTACTAAACTTAGGCAACTCCAATTTAATTTGCCTATCATACAAACTACTAGTTTCTTATATGGCACTAGGGAAAGATGAGGAAGTTAGACTTACTTGAATATTTTGATTTCCCTCAACATGATTGTTCTTGTTAACTAAAGTTGTTAAAAGTTGTAACTGAGTAATTACATTCTTGAGTTGATCATTAAGGTCATCTATATTTCCATGCATCTTAGTTGCTAATTTTTCCATCTCTAACTCTTGGAATTGAGACACTGCTTTGTAATTGTTTATCATCATAAATCAATGAAAGCACCAAATTGTTAGCTTTTATAATCCAACCTAATACAAAGCACACAATTGCCCTTCAATTCCTTAAATGACAATGTTTTCCCAATCAAACATAGGCACATAAAAGACTTGATGTCTTCTCCCTCTTCTCTAGATCCTTCTGAGGTATGATTCCTTTCTTTTGTACTTTAAATAGTAGGCCAAAGCTAAAGCTAGGGTTTCGATCTCTTGAATTATTTCAAATGAAACTATAGAAAACAATTGTAGATCTAATATTTATGAGAATAGATATATTATCTATATATATTTTGTCTTAATGGATTTTATTTTTATGTTGCTGCAAGGTAACACGAATTAAGGTTTCGGATAACTGTTTGAGTGCAAGTTCAAAGTTATTTCAGGAAGGAAGAAGGAAGAAAAGTGATTCTAAATTGGGTATTCGATACCCTTTACTTTCTATTGTTTCCTTTTTATATATTTCTTTTGAGTGTTAGTAGTTTGTTCTTCAGTTTACAACTATTAACTGTATTAACTATGCTACTTATGCTTGTTATGTAATTTTCCAGGTACGATGATGTATACTAGTACTTCTATGTTATGTATGCCTAAGTCTCTTTACATTATGCATAAGTCTTTATGTAATTTTACACATGATCTCTCAAATACTCTAGCCTTTGAATATTCCTTGAGGCTCGTGTCGTAACACTATTCATTTTATTATTACACATATCAATATTTTATTTATATTTATACATTATGTATGCAATATGTGATATGTAACATCTACTGAATATTTTTGCATCCTATTGTTACTTGGTTGTCGGTTGTTTCAACTATTTTTTAGTTTTTTTTTTTTTTTTTGTCAGAGCTATTTCCACCATCGATTGAAACTTAACGAGACAAAATCAGGTGACTCAGGAAGAAATTATAAGAAAGCGAAAATTTCTTTTCAATACGTATGCTCTTATTCTTTTATGAGCTTTTGCTTTTTGTATTTATATTTTTATTGGGTATGATTTTATATGTCTATTTCTGCTTTTTAGACACTTTGCATTTCTATATTTCACTCCATAATATTATTACTAGCTAGTTATTTATTAAAAGGAATTAAAGATAAGCAAAAAAACAGTCAAAATAATCGAATGATCCTAATACCCTTCGATTGTTCTTCCTCGTTTTTTCTCTTTTGACATTAACTATCCAACCAAAAAAAAAAAAAAAAATTATAATAATAATGAAATCACTCTCCTGCTCCCAAAAGCTTAACCTATCTTCTATAGAGATTAAAATTATAGAATTAATTCCTTGTCTCTCTAAAAAAAAACCCTGCTTTTTGGTCCTTCTTTTATTGAAGCAATGTATGCCTGTTTCAAAGCACCTAGTTCAATTTTGAGCTCGGAAAGAGAAAATAGGAGTAAAGTCCACAGTTCTTTTGGCTTTAAGCTAATAACCATATATTAACATTTAATAAACCATTTCTATTGACTTCTTCAACCGTAATGCCCTAGAATTTCATATGTAAGAGCTTCCCTCATGTCCTTATCATGATGTAAACACGCTAGGACTCACAATATGTCTAAACTTCATAAATCACTTGTAATAATGGCAAATCACACAATGAACGTGAATCTTGGTTATTACAAATAATGAGTGACTCTAACAAGTTTTACTCATACTACAAAACACAATAAACAGTCAAAATACAACCTTGGTATCCAAGCTGAACTTAATTACAACAAAACCAAAAATTTGACGAACAAGTCAAACAGACACCAACAAACATAATTGCAATTACCAATAACACTAGAGTTTGATCTCTGAAAGTACAAACATCTATTGAATCATGTAAACTATCTATTGATAACTCACAGCTTCTACTCCTCAAAATAGATGTCGTCCACATCATCCCCATAATCATAGGATAGATCATAACTTAGCTTATTGTAATACTCAACATCATTTATGATACTTGCAACTGGAAAAGATTTCCTAAGAGGGATAAGCTTAAACCCATTATGTAATAACTACTGCTCATTTGCAAATGCTACAAACACCAAATACACATGAATTTGTAGTAATTAATGTACAAATAACTATTTATTATTTTTAATAAGGTGTTGTAAAATAGCATAGTTTAGGCATCTTGAGATAAAACTCATTATCCCATAGTCTAGTGTGATAGCCCATGTGATTGTTATCTTACATGAATTGTGGGAAAGGATTTGTATTGTTTATCAAGTTAATGTAGTTAATGTCATATTAACACAATCAAGAAACTTTTGAACCAAATAATTGAAAGAGTTCTTTAGTGTTTATTAGCATAGTTATTGGCTATCTTTAATTTTGGGAGTTAAAAATAGTATCAAAGCGACCTTCCACCAATATGTAGATGCTTCAGGGATGAAGCAAGGTAAGAGTTGGTAGGCCCGTTTCAATGTGATTTAGAGAAAAGGTCTGAGGATAGAGCATAGTGTTGTGAAAGTATGACTCTTGACATGCATCTATAATGATGTATAGGTTGAAGATGGTAAAAACAATCTAAATCATATATTAAAATAGAAAAAGAATTAGGCTCAATTGTAAAGTTTTATGATGAGGACATAAGTAATTAATGGAAGAGTAATTATGATATGTCACATGATTGTAGTCCTAGATGGATTATGGGAAAGGATTTATACTTATTCATAAGGCTAATATAATGAATATGCAACATTAAGTTGAAACTTTTGGGCTAAAAATGACTTTTTAGTGTTTTTGGCATTGTTATTGGCTACTTTTTGCCTTAAGCATTATACTATCTAGATGCTTTTGATGCATGATTAGATTGAGGATACTATCACATCAATTGTTGGGCGCTATGCTGACATCATCAATACTATTATTATCAAATAGTTGTTAAGATCATTAATTTCCTAATCAAATACAAACATGTAGCAAACATGATAATCTAAGCCCTTGTTAATCGAAAAAAAAAAAACTTGGTTTCCTTAATCTTAAGTCCCAATTTTGAGTTATCATGACCCTAACAGGGGTATAGCAGGATAGTCTAAATTTTTTATATTACATGTGCACCCATAATACAAAAACCGTCTTGTAAATTAGAGATTACAAAACTATAAATAATTAGTCACTAAGGTTTTTAATTTTAATTAATTAACTTATTATAAAATATAGCGACTATGGTTATGAATATTTGATAGGCTACAATCTATCATAACTGTAGAGAATTAATATTCCCTACTAAGTGCTAAGACAAGGTAAAACAACTTAATAATTTACGAGAAATACTATATAATTTTATCGTATGAATATACCTTACATAAATTATTTTTGTACTGTTATATACTTTTCAATTAACCTTAACATTGCCAAATCTATTTTCAATATGTACTCTGCTTTCGAACTTATCCAAATCCCAACTTAGAAGAAACTTGCAAAAAAAAAACTATAAGGGAATGAGCAAACTATGGCTTAGTAAGTTTGTTCCTCACTACTACCTCTCAAGCAAATTATCAATCATTATTAATATTCATGCAAGCTATCTACATACAAAATAAATGTAAGCAACGTATCCATAGGAGTCCAAAACTATGGAACGTATATAGTTATGTAATCTATATGTCGATTTTTCCTCTATACTTACCTTTATGGAGCACCTCATCTTAAACGCATGAGGTTGCCTCGGGGTATGGTCCCATCAAACGTTACTCAACTATTACCCTAATCCAAGAGTCAACAATCTATAAAGGTGGACCCCAACTAAGGTCGCTTACTAAACATATCAAAGGCCCTTTGAACACATAAAGCAAGTCCATCTTGCTATCAACAAATATCTAAAGTTTCATGAGCACAAATATGCGAGTCTTCTCACAATCAATTGGAGATACTCTGGTAGCTTTGATTTAATGATAGAAATATAATTCATAGGTACTATGAGCTCTCATAGAAATCGTATATAATACATTTAAACTTGGAAGAAAAATTATTTCCAAAGAATATTTTTCTCAAAATTTTGTAAAGCTAGTACTCTCTATTAATATACCAATTGAATCATAAACATGTAACATATATAACTAATTATTTTAGTTGAATAGTTATGTTTATTAGTTTAAAAAAGTGATCATACAAATGATAGCATACAAAACAATCAGTCATTCAACTAAACAATCGATATCAACTAATAAATAGCATACAAATAACAAACATCAAGTAGATAGCATATCATAAGAACTCCCTCACTTGGGTTAATGCTCACTTTTCCGACCTTTGAGAATTCCAAGGCTCGATAATTGATTACTTAAAAGATAAAAAAGCTTATAAGTATTTTAAAAAACTAGATTCCCCGATTAACTAAATATCTATCATTATTTACCTAGTCTTTTACTATACCTCAAGTATGGTATAAATATAATTTAACTTAAATCTTACACTCATATTATTTTAAATTTTTATTCGCGTATAACTTTTTTATTTTAGTTCGGATTTTTATGAGCATACAGTTTATTTCGATCATTTTCAAGCATACTTTCTCATAATAGAATCCATTTTGGATGTTTTAACTCGTAATTTTGACTATGATATAAAAATATCACAAAGTTCATCATTTTGACTTAAAATAATAAAAATAATTGTAAAATATTATTTTAAGCTTTTTTTAGGATAATTATGATTTAATATTGATTTGAGTTGTATAACTTTGAAATTTTCTTATCTTAAGACTATTTTACTATAATACTTATTTTAACTTATTTTTGAGGTTTAAGATTTATCAATTCAATTTTTTCTACTTTATCATTTTTCTAATTAATTATTATTATTATTAATTATGAAAATTACTTAATTTATTCTAAATGGTGATGTAGCAGCATATAGGAGTGCCACATGTCACACTTATGAATTTTCATATTTTCTATTATTTTCCTATTTATTGTATTTTACGGTATCATTATATATTACTACTTATTACTTTATTTTATTAAATTTTATAAATTAATTATTTACTATATTCTCTCCCAAATTATGGTACACTTAAATAAAGTTATTTTATTTAATAAATTAATATTTTAGTATATTATATGTGTACTATTAAATATACTTGTATTTCTATACATATGATATTATTCATATACGTATATTTATGTTTATACTATACTTATGTATTAAATTATTTTAATCTTAATTATATATTAAATACTATATGTATAAGTAAATATACACATATTTGTACTTTATATACATATGTACATATATGGTTGTATATATATATAAACTAAAATACGAAATACAATTAATAATATTATACACACATATCATGTTCAGCAACTTATATGTATAATATATGTAGAAAATTTTTATAAAATGAAATTACTAAGTATAAATGTAAATACATATACCTATTATACTCATATACATATATAAATCATATAATACAAAATACTATGTATATATATATATATACATACATACATAAAGAAAATACTAATAACATATATATGTACAAAAATACAAAAATATATAATACATTTATAGATATCATATACGTATATTTATATTTATACATCATATAGGTACATACACTTGTATATACCCATTTACACATACATATTATATCCTTAAAAAAATACTATGTACATATGCATATATATGTACTTAGTCATGTATACATATACATACATACCTAAATATGGAAATACATTGTATATATATATATTATATGCATACATTTACATACTATATAATAAATATACTATGTATAAAACACATATATACTCCCATGCATACATATATGTAAATAATAAAAAAAAAAACAATATACATATACATGTTATAGAATATATATATATGTACAAAATAAATAAATAATTTACTTAGTTTCTTTAGTAAATTAAATGATTGAATTCCCCCTTTTTTATTTCTTCTTCTTCTTCTTCTTAATGTTTGCTAATTTGTGTGTGTTATGTTATGTTTTTTTTTTTCTTTTCCAAGTTCCATGCATAAAGGAGCAGCAAGTAGAGGTAGATGACAAGGAAAAAAAAAAAAAACAAAGAAACAATCCAACTAGATTTAGCCATTAATTAAGACAGAACAACATAATCATATCTTTTGATTTTTCATCCATAACACAACACCTGGAAATTGGAAAAAGAAAAGGAAAAAAAAGTGGGCTGCTAGATTTACGTGGATGCAAGGGAAAAATAGAAAGAAAGGAAAAAGAATGAAAAGAAAAAGGGAAGAAAAAGGAAAATAAAAATAAATATATCAAATTTTTTCAAACATAAAAATCATAAAATTAATATTTATAAATTAATTTTGAGATTTTATGAAAATTTATTAATTTAATTAGTACCTATTGCATTTATAATATTTACGAATTATTTCAACGTTTTCGTTAAGATTTATACACGATTACACAATTTAGTCGATAATTGCGATAAAATATAGTTATATTACTATTAAATTATATTTATTCATTTTATAAGGTTAAAATTATAATTTTAGGGTTCTCGTTAAGTTCAAATTCGATTTCAAGTATTTGCACATATATCGAATTTAGGGTTTTTATACATAATTTAGTTTCCAAGCAAAATTTTAGGATTTTTATCCTTCGTATTATACTCGAATTTAAAATTTAATTAGTTTTAAATTTATTGACTCCGTTGAGTTAGGGTAATTACTTATAATATTCAAATTGATTTATTACTTGAAATGCTAAATTTATAGGGTTTACATGAGTACAAATATTATTCACTCAATATTCACCAAATGTCATTTACATATTCTATTTACTATCCTTATACTTTACTCAACCTTCTAGTTAGATAATTTTGAGTTTGAAGCTTAATAAGTATCTAAAATTAAGTGTAAATGATAGTACAGAATATTAGAAAAGTAGTTATGTTATAATTATAGTTTTATCAAAAGTGTACAATAATTAAAAGGGTAAGGAAAAGGAAAACTTGAATAACTATTACCCTGCAACTAGTGCACGAAAGGCATAGGGTATATCCGCCAAACGCCACAGGGCAACATTTTATGTCCTTTCGCTATTACCGTTCCCGTGGTATAGGCATTACGGTCAAGACGATAACTGAGATTCTGAAGACTCTACATAGTTTTGCCTTTCAGGCAAATACAAATTTTCAACACCCCACATTAATAAATACATGGCTTTTCTTAACATGTACTCCAACCTCTTAACTTGCGATGGCTTATGCGCATGTGTTTTCGATATTTAAATAAGTCCTCATTAAAAGCACATATATAGACGAATAAGTATAGTATATAGTCGGATCAATATGCAATAACTTTAACAATTATCATGCTTTCATAGTATATTATACATACACTTTAACAGTATCCATGCATTAAGTATTGGCACTTGTATGATTAATGGTAAAATGTTTTAAGATAGTTGCCAGGTATTAGCTCACCTCTTCACATGAGGAATAGACTATGTAGAGAAAGGGCACACTTTGCGACCATACCCCATTGGCAAAAGAATATCAATCATGTTATTTAATTTAGCATTTTCATCATAGAGGATACATATTTATTGTGCTAAATTAATCATTGACACATTTTCAACCTCTTGATAATTTATGGTAGTTTATTTTTATAATACATACCTTTTCATTTCTCCCCCCTCCCCCTCAATTATCATCGTATTACAAATTTAGTATAGAAGGAAATTAAATCTAGTTTATTTTATTAAGAACTAATATTTATATCGTTAAACTATAACGATTTTTATTATGTATACAATTTCATTGTTTAGTTTTTTTTTTTTTCGTTAATAAAGTTTAGGGGCATATGTTTTGCACAAACAATTGTTAGACACGCTTTTCAATTTTATAAAATGAAATAACTTTATATCAAATGTAACTCTTTATAAAGGGTGTATTATTTTGGATATATTCGTAAAAATATCATGAACAGTAAAACAAAATTATAATAATAATATCATTTTGTCATATCTTCATAGAATTAAATGATAGTATTTATGTCATATTTCTGAATTATGAATATAGTTAATATATAAATTCTGGCAATCTTTTTATTAAAGAAATAAATGGTAGTATTCCTTCATCTTCAAAAACATTATGAATATATAATGTTAATATGTTGATTGTCAAAATCTTCTATATAAATTTATTAATTAATTAAAATGTGTAAATTTTAAAATGACATTGCGTACATATCACGTGGTTTTAATTAGTTAATTCTATTCCAAGAACGAGAGGATATCAACAATGAAGAAGGCCTATATGTTGACAACGGTGATGTAGTCGAGATTTCATGCATGAATGAGATATATTCAGCAACGGATTATGATTTTGGCGATATAGCCACTTCATATTGTATATCGAAGTGTATGAGCCTAAGAAGAAATAGATGATGATATACATGCAAACTAATCATACAAAACGAGGGTGTTGTTATTTAGCGAAATTAAGAAAATTACCTATTTATTTGTTTATTTCAAAGCAAGAGTACGTATCATAAAACAAAGAAAGCATGCTTTGCTAATCGATGAAGAAACAAAAGTCCATGTTGAGTTTTACTGTTTAAACCCAAAAAAGAAAGAATAGGAGGAAAAAAATAGTTTACACGATTTGTTAATACTAAATATTTGTCATATAATATGTTTCGCGTATTTTATGTACTTTCGGAAGCTTTCTACCTTTTTTTTTTGGGGGGGGGGTGGTGTTGGGGTTGGAGGTTGCAAAAGATGTAATATCATAAATAAAAGGAAAAAAAAAAAAATCGTCCACAACAAAGTCTTTCATAATAATACTAAGAACAAAACTAGGACAACTGTTCCAAAATATCAAGTCTTCTTCCACGCTTAGACTTGATTCAGCCAAGAGGTCAACAGTTCTACTTTCTTCACGGAAGGCCCTACAAAAAGAGAGAGAATTTAAACCTCGTAGTAGCCTCAACACAGATGAATAACCTGCGTAATATGATCATTTGAATGTGTATCTCTTGTAAGCAAATCTAAGGCAAGCATCGCATCAGATTCAACAATAAGAATTTTGATGCCCATAGATTCTGCCATTTTTAATGATTCAAAGTTTGACCAAAGCTCAGATTCAAGAGAGGAGGATGGTGCAATTCTTTTTGCAAAGCCTCCCAGAACACACTCCTCACTGTCTTTGTAGATACCTCCAATTTTTGCTCTTCCATGAAACTGCACCATCACAATTGAACGTCAATTTATCATTCATAGGGGAATCTATTTTATTTCTTTCCTATCTGACTTTTCCTTCCAATTTTCTTTCTTTTTGTTTGCCCACCATTCATTCAGCTCAACTATTGCCCTCTGCACCTAGTTTTCATCAGAATCAACATTTCTATAAATTCTTCTGTTGCACTCTCTCCAAATAGATCTTAATATGAATGGAAAGGATACAACTATGGGTTTATCTTCATTCCATATGATTCGTTTCTTGTAAGCTATCTTTTTAATCCATTGGCTAAGGTTATCATGTTGTGCAGCTACATCTTCAATGTTGAAGAACCTCCATATTTGCTTAATAGTTCTACAATAGTGGGGATAAGTGTTCATTTGTTTCTTGCTCATCATTGCAGAAGACACAATTAGGGGACACATCCAGACCTCTCTTAATGACGTAATCTTTTATTGACAATCCATTCATGAAGATACACCAAACTAAGACATGTACTCTAGGAATTGTTGGCAACTTCCAGATCCATTCCCAGTTTTCGTCCAATTGGGTATCTCAGTCCTCTTTGCATAAAATTTCATAAAACAGATATGGAAGTGACTTCCCCGCTTAGATCATGCTTCCAAATTTGCACATCTGCGTCCAAGGAGTCTTGTTGAAGGAAGATATTTCCAAGATTTACTTCAATGTGGTCATTTAACGGATATTAGATGATCTCTTCATTCCAAATTCTAATGTCATTCCATGATTTATTAAGAGTCAGATACTTCGAACCTCTTGGAAGGGGGCTATATAACCAATTTTTTAAACATCCATTTCTAATCCAGTTATGATTCTAGAAGTTGACATTTCTCTAATTAGATGTTCCAATGGATAACGTTCCTTCTAGTTGCTGAAGACTATTTTTTAAAAGTCTAGACTTTTTCGTGAAAGAGCCATTTGTTAGCTTGTATTTATTTTTGATTAGTTGAGCCTGGAGGAGGTCTTTCTTCTTTAGGATGTAGGCAAGTTTTATAATGTCAGCCTTATTCCTCTTCCTTAAGTCAAATAATCCTAGGCCTCCATCTTTTTTTGGTCTTTTTATCTTTTTCCATGTTACCTAGTGCATCTTTTTGTTCTCTCTGATTGATCCCCATATGAAGTCTCTATTTATTTTTTCCAATTGGTTTATAACTGTAGCAGGTTGTAGATAACTTCAAAGTAATATTTTATAGTGCTCTTAGGAACCAATGAGGCTAAAATTTTTCCTCCTGCCATGCTCAACATATTACCCTTCCATCTAGTGAACTTGCTTGTAGTTTTTTCAATGATGAAGCTTGTGTCTTCTTTTTTGAGTTGGCCTATTTCTTTGATAGGGATACCCATGTACTTCCCCATATCTTTGAATGGGTTAGTGCCAAAGAGGTAAGAAATGGATCGTTTTACCTTTGGCTTGTATTACTAGAGAAGAGAATACAAGATTTGTTGTAGTTGACTTTCTGACTAGAAAAATCGCCAAACTCAACCAAGACATGCATCGAGGTTTGGGTATCATCCACTGTTGCTTCACCGATTAACAAAATGACATCAGCAAAGAACAAATGTGAAAGATCTAGCACTGTACCTTCAATTTAATAGGTTTCCGCATGCCTCAGTCTACAAGACTGTATATCATTTTGCTCAACACATAATGAAGATATTATGATAGCAGGTCTCCCTACCTTATCTTACGGCATGAGGTGAAGCTATCCAAGTAGGCTCTGTTCATTATAACTAAAAGAACATTGAGGATAAGCACAATCCAATAATGTTCTTCCATTTTTCTAGAAAATTAAGGGTAGTCATAAGTCCAAAGTCCTTTAATTTATTGGCACTAATGAATTTTGGAATGAAAATAATGAGGGTTTTGATAAGCTCTTTAGGAATTCTCGATTCATGCAAGATCCTTTTAACAGTGTTGCAAACAGTTCTTCCAACTATATACCAACATTCTTTATGGAAACCGATATGGAAACCTCTATCAATGCCATGCGTCTTGTGGTTTACAATACTCCATACTGCTTTCTTGATTTCCAGGTCACTCACAAACCTATCAAGGCTCCTCTTCTGATCATTAAAGAGCCCACCTAGGCTATTTACCAAATGAGGTCCTAAGTAGGAACAATATAGCTTTTTAGAAGAATAAAGGTTGCATAAATGGTTATTAATCAACTCTTTTAGTTTCGCTTTACTTCGAACCCATTTATCTGATCATCAAACAGCCTAACAATGTGCACTTTAGATCTTCTTGCTATAGTGCTAGCATGGAAGAATCTCATGTTTCTTACCTTTGTCTAAGTAGCTCTGTCTATATAGGAAAGCCTGTAAAGGATTGACTTGAATGGCTCTGTTGACTACTTCAAGATTTTTCGTGATAGTTTTTTTCCTTTGGTGAATGATTCTGAAGACTTCCCTGTTCCATTATCGGAGACTATCAATGAGCTTTTGAGTATCATTTGGAATGTAGAAGTCTTGTCAGGACTATATGCTTTTGATGGAATCCTTGAAGCCAGGGTAGTCAAGCTACATAGATTGGAATCTAAAAGGTCTATTAGTTTTTGGCATAAGACCATAGTTAGGCCTGGTATTGAGTAATATTAGGCAATGATCAGATTGCAAATATTTCAAATGAAATACTTTAGCTTCTAGAAAGGCTTGTCTCCAATGCTAATTTGCCCATGCTCTGTCTAGTCTTGTCTGGACTAGATTAGCTAGAACTTTAGTTTTCTTGGTCTAAGTAACTCTTAGACCAACATAACTAAGGTCAACAACACCACAGGTGTTCATATAGTCTTGCTATAAACTAGCCCTGCATTGATCAATGGCTCTTCCTCCCCTTTTCTTTGAATTACTAAGAATTTCATTAAAGTCTCCCATGAGAACCATGGCCTATTAATGTTTTGTGAAATATTCATGAGCTGTTCCCAAAGCCTTTTCAGCAAGCCAAATTTAGGGCTAGCATAGATGGCAGAAAAAGAAAAATTAAAGGAGGGGTTGATTACTTGGACCTTTGTAAGAATCTACTGGCTAGTTGTATTGCGCTCTAAGATAGTGGCTTTGGAAGAATCCCACAACACAACAATTCCTCCAATGAAGCCTTCAGCTTCAGCACAAATCATGTTCTCAAGACTAAGAAATCTTTTTAACTTTTCAACGCCCTCTCTACTTAGTCTTGTCTCAGTGATGACAATGATTTGAGGACTGTAGGCTAAGATCATCCCTATAATAACCTTCTTTCTATTCACTGAACTTGCTCTTCTTGCATTCCAAGCCATGATTTTGAGAGGTTTTCTAACCATATTTGATGAAAGGATGTCCATTGTTTCTTCTTCCATGACATTGAATGAGATGCAAAAGAACACTTTATTTGAGTTGTCCGTCCTGACCCACGTAATCACAACCTTCCACATGCATGGCATCCATTTGGTCATAACATCATCCTATTCATTTGCCATAAAGGCAACATCACTTGCTTGGTTTTTCCTTCTTGTATCTCCCCCACATATGGTATTCTTTGAAGTTCCATCTCCGGGGATCCCCTCACATTATTTCCTCCGCAACTGTCTTGCATGTTTCCTCTAACTTTTCTAGGATCTCCTTTGCCTCCATTGTAACTCTTTCCAGAGGGAGGGTTGAATGCAATGGCTGCTTCGCTAGCTATCATAATTTCCCCCCTTTTTGTTTGCAGCACTCTCCCTTACACAAATGTTGGTTTGAAGAGCATTTTCGGAACTCGCTCCGGGGGCTACTGTGTCCATGTTATTTCCTTCTCTACTATCACCTGTGTTCAGTAGTCCTCTATTTGTACTTGCCATATTTGGGAGTTAATGTTTATCCATGTTGCCTTGGATCGGTGGAATAGCAACTTGAGAGATCTCTCTTTATCTGTCTTGACTTCTGTCGATTCTGGCAAGTTTTTTCAAAGAAAGATTTTCTCTCTTTTCGTGGGGTTTCGCTTGGACAGTGAAGTCATGTTCAGTTGCGCTTGGTATATCCTTTTCGCCTATGGTCTGCTGGATTTCCTCATTTTTCTTTTCAGTAAAACTAGTTTCCATCTTGCTGGAGTCACGTATCTTGGTGTTTTTGTGACTATTTGTTGAAGGGACACTTTCTTTCCCCATATTAATTCCACTTTTCGTGTTTCACAATTTTTCCTTCTGGGTTTTTAGGACTTTATTAGCTCTTTTCTTCATATTTTGCTTCTTTACCTGCCTTTCTTTTGTTATTCCTACTGAATTGGACTTTGATCCATTAATTTTACTTTATACTATAATCAATTATTTCTTCCTTGATATTTCCCATCTATGTTTTTTATAAGACTGATTCTGTTTTTTATCACATCTTGATTTAATATTTATTAAATCTAAATGGTTGAAATCATAATTAAATTAATGGTTCAGATTTAAAGAGCATTAAATCAAAGATGAAATGAAGTGCAGGATTTGATCCTATAAAAAACTATGGACGGAACTATAGAAAAATCCCCTTCTTTAATACTTTTTTTTCAGTTCTTCATGATTACCTTCTGCATTGGTACATTCAGCATTTGCATTAGCCAAACTGCCACTTGATTGCTCCTTGCTTGTGCTTTCCTTTGCAGCTTTTGCTCTTGTCTTTTTGGATTCCTTTCTCTCTCAGTTTCTTTAGGGCTTTCTTTCTCATCATTTGATTTTTGCTATCATTTTTCTCTTTATTTTCATTTGTTTGAACATAGGAACATTTGTTCCTATCATGATTAATTCTGCCACATAGTGAGCAGAAATTTCGTAGCCCTTCGTATCGTAATTTGTATGGAACATTGTTTGATAACTATCGTATGAAAAAGTGGTTCACCATGATTGATTTTGACACAAACTCCAGCATATAGCCTTCATTCCAGTCCGACAGTGTATATGTCATCTTTGATTACTGTCCTATTTTTTCTGCAATGCACTTCATTGCGACTGAGGAAAAGAGTCCTATTTTCTGATGGCAATATAATGACCACACATGAACCGTGGTCCATTATCAATAACCCACTGGTAATCCTCCAGACCTTGCATACATGCTAAATAATGCCTAAGAACCACATGTATTAGCTTAAGCAGCGAAACTCCTTTTCATAGTTTTCTTAGTCTTTATAACATAAACTTATATCCATAGTCATGCCCTAACACTTTAACAATGAAAGTGTTCTGCCAAGGGGCGTTAAGGATGTTTTTCTCAGTTTGTGAGAATTTGACATAGAAGACCCCAGGTTTAGCTTTTTCATTTCTTCTGCTTTGCTGCTATTTCTTAATCATGTTCCATAATTTTTTCTTTATTTGTCATATTAAAGCAATGCTTTTCATATGCACCCAGAATGTTGACCAAGATAGAGTCTCGAAGGGATAATTTTTGTTGCATCGACACCAGATTTCCTTTCAGGCCTTTTTTAATTACTATTACATTATTATTATGGTCAATAGATGATGCAAGGCATTTCTTTCTTCTATGAAGATATTGACTTTCTTCATCTTTAGAAGAAGAAGAGCTACCTCTCTCCATGTCTCATTTGTATATTTAATACCTTTTCAAAAGTCACCATTATTATACACTGTTATTAATTAAAATGTAACCCTTACACTTAAAATAACTGGCAAACTATTACTATAAGTGGTGTAGGCATTAATACTTAACCTCTACACTCTACAGATAATTTTTGTATATATATATATATCAAAATCATGTGAAATGATGGGACAAAACTTTTCGAGCGAATGGGGAAAAAGATTACAAATGTAGGGAAATGAATAGTCTACTAGGTACACATACACTTTTCAAGGCATCCTTTTGCTTATGGTATATCATGCGCACATCTAAAGTAGTGAATTTTTCAAATCAGGAGAAAAGTAGCGAACTTCGCTATTCCTCGGGCTCACAACTTGCTTCAACAAATTACAAATTATTGTTGAAAGGAGAAAAGGCAAACGAAGTACTCTCCCATTTTTTAGCCTATGATTTCTTTATTATCGATGTTATATGACTTCATGAAGAATTATTTTATTGAAATAATTGTCTTAAGTTATCTTAAGTACGTTTATGATGTGATAATGTCATACAAAATAACATAAAATCAACAGTTATTTACCTTGATGAAGAAAGTGCTTTTAATTTTTCTAAGCCAAATATGTAATTGTGCACTTAAAAAGTAACCATTATACCATTATTATTATGTTTATGATAGGGTAAAATCCATCTAACGACACTGTCCTTCTAAAAAATACAACACAAACTACAAATTTTATTTTCGCTAATACCACTAAACTTATCAAATCATATAATTTTGATGACTTTCTAATAAAATGACAATTGGAAATCCAACACAATATTTATGACATATCTATATGTTGTCATGTGTGTAAAAATATTAAGAAAATTTCCATTCATTCCCTCTAAAATTCCAAATTATTTGAGAAAAAAATAGTGAGGAAACATTTTTATCAATAATAGGTCAAATATCCTAATTTTTCCATCCATTATCCTAAAAATAAGACATTTGACAATAATGAACTAAACAACGATAAAAGTGATGTTATAACAAGAATAGTTTAGTTGACAACAGTTAGATAAGAAAGAGCCAAAAATGGTGAAATAGAGATGACAAAGAATATTTTATGGGTCAATGTTATGGTTTTTATATAAATTTTACCACTTTTTACGACTATATACCTAAAAGATTAATTTGTCTAATTATAAACTTAATTAAATATTTAGTTGGCATTATCTACACCTTAGTTAATAATTTTAATTGACACCGTTAGTCCAGTTGACACAATTAATCAATAAGATAGTTAGTCATATCTTAAAAAGAAGAGGTGTGGGGAGGGTGTAGCATAATGTCAATTGCGAGACCCGCTAGTTGCCATAGGTGGCCGTTTACTACCCTAACGAGGTTGCACGACCCTCTTAAGGCCATAAGTGGCTATGCCATTGCTTGATTTTGTAGATTGAGTTAATAGTGTGAGTTAAAGTTACTAAAGATATAAATGGTGAAAATTAAATTTTGAGTTTTATATATAATTACCAAAATAGTAAAATGAGGGTATAAATCAATGATATTACCTCAAAAATCATTCTTCTAATACAACACCTTTCACTGTAGCGACAATGGATTTGCTTCTATTGAACCACACACGAATTGATAGGACGATGATGAATTACTTTTCAATTGATCTTGGTAAATGTACAATTATTAAAATGCACACGTTATGATTCAACGAAATAGTGTTGTGACAAAAATTTCTTGAAATGAAAATGTGTAAAGACTTATGAGAATAATATCTCTCTCTATATATATATTTTACGTGGATTGACGTTCCCACTGTTTTGTTTTTTTAAATAATTTGGGCTTCTAGAGAGATATAAATAGATATTTATGTGTTTATAACACATAAATACCTTGAACCAAAAGAAAAGGATCAATCATAAATGCCTTGCAGGATTGTTTTTTGGCCATATGATTAGAAAGTCGTTAGCGTGGTATAATTAGATACTTTTGGATAGTCTAATAGTTTTAATGGTCAAACTAATAGTCCAATAATCAATATGATATTTTCTGAAAGTATAGTGGTGTTTCATGAATTTTACCCATTTTTAATATATAACTTCTAAGAAGAATATAATCGCTACACAAGGAAAGAAACGCCATGAAGTTAATCTATACGTAATTTATATCTAATTCAGATGAAATGATAGGGTAGAATTCTTTCAGTGAATGGAAAATTTATACCACAAGGAAAGGAAATCGAATGTTCTACAGGGTACACTCTTGAAATAGTAGTAGTGAATTATTGATAGTGAATTTCGATACGCATAATTCCCTTTTAACTTCCCTCATCGGCATTAATTTGGAGGTGTGATGACGACAAATGAAGTGCTTGCCGTTTTCAAGCCTATGAAGCTTTATTATTCTTTTCCCAATAGAAATACAACTTTGGACTATGATACATACATATACATGAATACACATGCATCTTAGTTTTAATGGTTTTCTCAAAACAAATTGTAATGGATATGTCGTGGGTGTGGTGCGGTCTAATTTAGATATCATCAAATTAGCATTTTATATAAATTTGTTGGCTGTTGCAATTGTTTTGTGCACATAAAAAAAAAAAACGTGCATTCATTTTATGGGGGTTATATAGCGCTATCAAGAAATTATTTTATTGAAAACATTGGATTATTTTCCTTAAGGATGTTGCTGATATTGAGAATGTTTGACAATTCGACAATATCAAATTATAGATATTCATTAAAGCACAACGCACTTGTCTAGTGTCTACCATCTCTTAAAATAATGCTACAAAATGAAAATAATGACAATAACCATAATAATCATAGGATGTAGCTTATAACGAATTTTGAAAGACCCTTACATTTCTTTTTTGTTTTTTAAAAAGTAATTACAATTCAAAATTTTATCCATGCATTACCATGTTATAACGAGTGTAATTCAAAATTTTGTCCATGGGAATAGTATCCGTCTAATAGAGTTAAAAAAACACCACATTGGTTAAAGGATTTTGATTATACACACACTTTTTCACCATTTGCTAAGTTTTGACAACAGTAAAAATGATCCTTATTATTGCTGCTGTCAAGCATCGGTTTGTACACTACTCGACTAAGTTTGTAAGTCCGCAAAGTCCTTATATGGTTTAAAACAAGCATCTCGATAGTGAAATAAAGAATTCACTAAACATTTGATTTCTTTGGGTTTCCTTCAATCAAAGAATGATTATTTGTTATTCATAAGAACTGATTCTCCCTAATTCCTTGTATTTTTTGTTTATGTAGATGATATATTAGTTGTTGGGGATAATTTGTCTTAGTATTTTTTATGTTAAAAGATCCCTTGATAGTGGATTTTGGAGAAGCTAGATTATTCTAGGGCATCGAGATTTGTCGACTAGATAGTGATTTCATGTTGAACTAGCGAAAGTTTACCATAGACATACTTTAGGATGTTGGCCCCACAGCTGCACGGGCAGCTACTATTCCTTTCTCGTCCACTGCTCATTTAGATAAGCATTTTGGTGATGTGCTATCAGACCCTTCCTTCTTTCGTAGATTTGTGGGGTGTTTGTTATATTTGACAATTACTCGCTCGGATTTATCTATTCTTGTGCAACAATTAAGTCAGTTTGTAAGTGAGCCCAGAAAACCTCATTTAGACGCTGCATTACATTTGTTGAAGTATGTCAAAGGGACCATTAACATAGGTGTTTCTTATTTGTCAGATTCTTCCCTTAAACTTCAAGGCTATTCCGATGCCGACTGGGGCCTTGTAGAGTTGACAGAAAGTCTTTAACGGGGTTTTGTGTCTTGCTTGGATCTTCTATCATATCTTGGAAAACTAAAAAATAATCGATGGTTTTCATATCTTCTGCAGCAAGCCGAGTACAGGAGCATTGCGGCTGCTGCTAAGGAATTGTCGTGGACTTCATATGTGCTCAAGGATTTATTTATATCTGTTTCCTTACCTGTTGTCTAATTTCAGATAGCAAGTCAGCCAAACAACTTGGAGAGAATCCTTATTTTCATGGAAGAACAAAGCACACAGAGATTAATGTGCATTTTACAAGAGATCATATTACTTCCAGATTTTTACACATATGTGCCCTCTCATTTTACACTTAGCTGATTTCTTCACTAAATTGATTAGTTCTCAGCAGTTATCTTCCACTTGTATCAAGTTGGGACTTTCAGAAAGTGAACATGAGGGGGAGGGGAGGTATTAATACACTTGTATATTTTACTATTTGGGTCACGTGTTATCCTACTAGTACATATATATATTGTCACTGTACATAACAAACTAACTATCTTTCTCTTTTTCGTAGACACACTTACTGTCATCATGCTCATCTCAATCTTCCTTCTCAATTCTCCTTCTCCATGGTGGTACCTTTGAAGTCTTGTTCAACAGTAAGTAGATTTACACATTCTAGTAGTTTTCATATTGTTACACTTATGAATATATTTACTATTTTAGTTGCATAATCCTCTCACTACAATTACATATATAAGATACAGCAATATAATGAGGACATCCTATCAGTATCACTAGGTAAGTTGGATATGGTAAGTACCTTCTTTAATATAAATAAATATATAAAATATCCAGTGCATTAAAGGAAAACATATGGTTCATAACAATACAATACCATTTAACTATAATTATGAAATTAACACTTCCACAAGGCAATGAGAATTTAACCCATATATATATATATATATATATATATATATATATATATATACCAGTAGATGATGCACCCTACCCGGGTGTATTAATAATTATATTTGAAGTCAGTAATAAAATTATTAAAATATATTACACTTGTAAGATATGTTTAGAAAAAATACAAAATAATTGTGAAACTAATGGTTAACTATTTGAAAAAAAATATTAAAAAATTTTTGTGTGTCTTTTGTGAAAATTTATATTCAGGTTTCAATAACTTGTAAAATTTAGATCAAACAAAAAAGAAGTATAAAAGCTTTGATATGTGTAAAACTACTTATAGCTTATGAGATAGTGAGGTGAAAAACTTATAACATTATTGGGAAGTATAGAGAGGAGAGAGGGAGTGAGAGGAAGAAGAAAGTAGATGTCAAAATGGCACATGTATGATAATTTTAGGATTGGAAGAGACTAATGGGGGAGAGAAAAAGGAAGATCGAGAGGAAAGAGCCAAAAAAAAAAAGGAAACTGGTATATTTGTTCATTACCTATAATTTTAATATATCGTTTTAATGTTATTTTTTTTTTGTAAAATAATATTAAATAGAGAGTAAATAAGTAATTTTAAAGGTGACATTTACTTAAGCCCTAAAGAACTTTAATAATATACTACAAGTCAATGCACCTATATTGCATCTACAAAAAATAATACAAAATGCGGGGAGAGAGAAAGAGAAAGAAATGTAAGTGTAGTTAGTTGGAGAGTGTGAAAAAGTGGGAGAGAGAAAAAAGAGATATAGGTGTAGTTAGTGAAATAGTAGAAAAAGTTAAAGAGAGTAAAGAAATAAAGAGAGAAAAAAAAGTAAGTAAACATATTTATCAATTAGTTATAATTTTAATAGTTTATTTTATTGTTAGTTTTTTTATTAAATAATAGTAAATAGAGGGTAAATATGTAATTTTGAGAAAAACGGTTACTTAAGGTTCCGTTTGCTTTAATAATATATATATATATATATATATATACATCTATATTATTAAATTGAATTAGTCCTTAAGCAACCACCAATTTGAATATTTTCATTTAGCCCTCAAATTAAAATTTTATACTAGAAAAACCAATATTAAAAATAATTTATTAAAATTATAATTGTTTTATATTAAAAGTAAAATTAACATATTGTTAACAAAACTCTATCACCATTTATCTCCTCATTCTTCAAGTAGTTATCACTATTCACTATCATCATTAAAAAATGCAAGAACAATTACCACATTTCAAACTCACATACATTACCATTATCATGAGAAAACACCTTTACATCACAACCATGTTATCAACACACAAAAGGAGAAAAAAAAAATAGTGGTGTTTCTCTTGCTTCCATTAATTCAATCCATGGATGCGGTGGTTTTGTCGAGATACCAAAGAAATTTTTTTCCTTAACATTCTCTTTGTTAATTTTTAGTTTCTCATTTGGTTTTATTGATCCATAGTTTTTTTTTTTTCCATTAGTGGATTATGTTCATCAATGTTGTTATAAGTAAGTTCTAGTGTGATCATGTAAGTCGAGTAATGCAATCTTGTATTGTTCTCATTTATGACGGCAAAGCATATATTTTTCTTCCTTTTCTTTTTGTATTTGTAGTGATTTAGGTTAGAAAAATAGGTAATGTTTCACTTGCTTCTATTAATTCAATCCATGGATGCATTGGTTTTGTCAGGTACAAAAGAAAGTTTTTTTTTTTTACCTTATCTTCATTCTTTTTATTAATTTTTAGTTTTTTCGTTTTATTTTACTAATTCATAAATTTTTTTTCCATAAGGGAATAATGTTCATTAGTGCTGCTATAGGTGAGTTCTAGTGCGATTGTGTGAGTCAAGAAATGCGAAATTGGATTATTCTCATATATCACTGTAAAATGTATTTTTTTCCCCTCCTTTTTAATGTTTTTTCTTTTTTTTTTTATTTGTTATGATTTAGGTTAGATATAGAATTAGGAGTATAATCCTCTCATTGGTATGTAATACCGTTGTAGGAATGTTTCTGTACCTTGGTGAAAAACTGTTGTAAATTGTATTATGAATGATTCTATAGCTACTTCATATTAGTTGGTTTATTTTCTTTTACCTAGGTTCTTTCTCCCTTTCCTACATTGCTTTAGTCAATTTTTTTTCTCTCTCTCTCATATATTGATTTAGTCAATTTTCTAACTACTAGTCTTCAAATGTAATTAGTTATGAGCATTGCCAACTGCAATGGAGTTACAAAGTTTGAAAAATAGCAAAGAATGCTTTGATCTAAGTGGAGCTTACTTCATTTTTAGAAATGGTAAGCTTTATCATGTTCTCAGCAAAGGCTTTTATTAGTACATAGCAAGTGGTTTTCCGACAAGATCTTACTTTCCGATTGAAGAGATTTTGTTCATATTAAAAGTTTCTTCATTCCCGCCATCTTATTCCAATCTATGGCTTCCATTGATACTCTAGTTTGCAACTCTATGAAAGAGGAAACTATAATGCTTTTAAGAGAAGAAAATATGAATCGGTTGGGGTAAAAAGCTTTATTAGTATTAAGGGAATTGTTGAAATTCTTATTTCTCCATCAAGAGCTTTTTATCCTTTGTGTTGAAGCTTTGATCATTTTTAATTCATGCAAAAAACCTCTAATCTCCTTTTTGGGTGAGTTGTTGGTTTATTTAATTGATTTATTTGTTTTCTCAAAATGTGTCATTAAAGGATCAGGTTTTTGTTTTCATGAATTTTTAATTGGATTTAATGATTTTTCTTTTCTTCGATGAGGTGGAGTCTATTATTCAAATGCAACATGTCAAGTTTCTTCTGTTCTATTAAAGAACATGATTACGACTTCTTCCATTCCATTAAAGGACACAATTGACAACCATAGTGACTCTATTGGCAAACCATTATAACTTCATGTTATTCATTTCTATTTGCAACATATGGTTTTCATAATTTGTAATAAGATTAATAATGTTATGATTTTTCCCTTAAAGGGTTAACAATATTGTATGTTGATTTATTACATATATTTACATATTTTATAAATGCTCTCAACTAATCCATGTTATCAAAATTTCAATTTTTATGTGTTGCTCTTTGAATTTATGCAACATGTGAACTCATTTCCTTTTGATGTTAAGTCTAAGGTTTTAGTATATTAATTTCAAAAGTAATATGTTTTATAATGTAGCTTATTAATGTTGTATGTTGATGGATTACATATTTGTATATTATATAAATGCTCTCAATTAATATAATATCATCTAGATTTCAATTTTTATGTGTTACTATTTGAATTCAAGCAAGATGTCGAGCCATTTCCCTTGATATTGAGTATGGGTTATTATAAACCCCACAAATCTTGCTTTTTAAGTATAGAAACAAACATCCAAACTGTAGATAATTTCCTGAAATCAATAGAGCCAGTGAGATTTAAAATCGATTAAAATCGATTATTCAAAACCTAAAGTGAATATGAAAAACCTTAAATTATCAATTGAACCTCTAATCATAGACGAATATCCTAAAACCTCAAGTATATGTAACTGCAAAAATTAACCTCGAACCTCATCAAAACCCTAAAATAACAATCGAAGATTTATTCGCGTATGAATATATTAAACTCTAAACGTGTAAAAACACTAAAACTATAATTTTAAGGATATAAAATGACTAATTCACCATAATTTGCCCTAAAACCCTAAGTGATAATATATCCTCCATATTATGCTATTTCATCGGTAAACGACTAAAGATAACTTATCATGCATAAATATTTAGAAAACTTAAGTGATTTCTTAGAAACTAAGATATTGCATTTTAAATCACATTCATCTTCTAAGTATAAAACTAGGTTAGTATTACATAGAGTTAAGGGTTTAGTTAAAGCTTAAGTTAAATGTAGTGAATCTTAACACCTAATTGATACTTTTCATACTAGTTATGTTAAGTAGCTTACCAAATGATATATATAAGATATAAATACCTAAAGTAAGATTTCATCATCTATTATTCTTAACCAATCCATTAAACTCCTCATTTCCTTAATTTTTCTCCTAATTTTCTTTAATTATTACATTATGTATGGGAAGTTGACCAAGTCAACACATATTGACCAAATTCAAAAGGTTGACTAAAGTCAACATGTGGAAAAGTCAACACAAATGTCCCTTTCATTTAAAAAAAAAAATATCTTCCCTTTCATGATTTCTTTTCTTTTCTTTTGGCTTTTCCCTTCTTTTTTCTTTTTGTGCCATCCACTTCTTCCTTCTTTTAGACCCTACTTTTCTTCATTTTTTCAAACATAAACTAAAACAAAGCAAAACCCCTTTCTTCTTCCCCTTTCACTCTTCTTTCCTTTTCATCCATTTTCAAGAGCAAAATTAAGGTATGTACTTATGATACTATGTCTTGCTTCATCCTCTTTACTAGTTAGAAGAAGAGTAGGATAAGTTAAGTGGTTATGTGTTGTGTATATATATGTTACTTTAGGCCTAAAGTTTCAATCTTTACATATGGAAGTGTAGAAATCTTTAGGCAATGGAAGAAGATGTATGTGTACATGTCTTTGAGTATGTGTACATAAGGGTATGTTAGAGATATACATGTATAAATACCTTTGTACATAAATAATCATTATGTATATAATCTAAATTAAGACATTTACTAACTATACATACATATACCATGATAAATATACCCTTAAAATACAAAAAAGTGAAATTTGAGAAGTTTTCTTAAAGAAATAGATAAGGCATACAAAAATACGTATATTACCATTTACGTATATAGGTATATGTATAAGTACATAAGTATACATCATCAAATAATTGCATAAGCCATGACATCATCAAAAGATTACATAAGCATAAGCTTGTAAAATAATAAATTATAAGATTATAGAAGAATATAACCTATATATGTATATATATACTTAAGAGTCGAAGATCCTTTAAACCCTAATACACTTCCTATATTGAATTAAACTTTATCAAGTATGTGAATTAGTAGCACCAATGTAAAATTCCTTAAGTGCAAGGATCTAATAACTAATTAAATCATTAAGTCCTAAAGTAGGAGATATTAGGATGTAAATATAAGTAATAAGAATAATCAAGCTTTAATGAGTTGAAATGATAATAATTTTAGCCCATATCATAAAATGCGGGTTTTAACGTCCAAAATGGACATCACCGTGTAAACATGCATCTGAAAGCGATGAAAAACGATTATAAACGATTATAAGTTCGTAAATATCAGAATTAGAATGAAAAAGTTACAAAATACATAAAAGAAGTCTCATAACTTACAAATATAAGAAAATAGTTACTATTAACATCATTGAATATGATAAACCCTATACACATTATACTTGGGTTATATTGGGGAAACTAAATAAACTACAATAGACTTTTAGTTGACTAAGGAGTCTAACTTCTTAGAACACTTATAAGTTTTATCATTTTGATTTAGGTGTTCGATATCGAGTCCTAGAAACCCCAAAGGCTTCGAGAATGAGCAATAATTCAGGTGAGGGAGTTCTAATGACCTGTTACTTGATTGTACATGTTACTTGTATGAGGTTTTGCTGCTTGCTGTTGCTTGTATATTTAAATGGCTGCTTTGCTTGTTTGTTGTTATCTGTGTGATTACCTTTTTAAATTGATAAATATAAGTATCAAACCAAAATAACTAATTATACTCATCATATGTCTATGACTCGGTAAAGGTATGAATGGAGAGTGCTAGCTTTGTAAGAAAATTTAGGAAAAATGTTTTTGAAAAAAAAGCTTTTTTACTCTTAAACGTATTTTTGTATGATTTCTATAAGGGCTTGTGAAGCCATAAATAATATTTTAATGTTAAGACAAAGCTATCATGGGTTCTCTACTTAATAACGAGAGGACTCGCTTTATTGTACCTGTAAAGCATTGGATAATTTTAGTTATGAAAAGACTCGTATGTTTGTGCCCGATGGGCCTTGGAGGGTGGATAGTCCTAGTTTAGAATCCCCTTATTTAGATTGAAACTTTTTTCTCGATTAGGGTAATAGTCGAGTTTTGCCTAGAGGGGTAGTGCCCCTAGGTAGCCTCATGCAGGTAAGTTGAGGTGCCTTGTGAGGGTAAGTACAAGAGATAATCGAAGTGTAGACAACGTAATTCTACACCTTCCATAGTTCCGAACTCCTATGGATGTGTTGCTTGTAATCATCATGACTGCATTTATTATGTATGTAAATAGCTTGCTTGCATGTGTGATAATAATATGTGATAACTTGCTTAAACGGTAGTAGTGAGGGATGAACACTAAGCTGTTTTATGCTTATTCCCCCTTAGTTTCCTTTGCAGGTTTACTTATGATGGGATTGAGATATGTCTCAAGTGTTGAGTGTGAGATGAAGATATGTATACTAGTATTAGAAGTAAGTGAGTACTTTTTAGATGATACATAGACATTCTTTGTAGAAAATATTTATATATTAAAACTTACTATAATATAATTTTTCTTGTATCTATTTTTTTCTTTCTATAATATTAGTATATCCTGTCTTATTATTTGATAAGGATACCGATTCTTTATGGTTCTAAGAAACTGTGAGATATCGGATATCTATAGTTATTTATATTTATATGTTATGTTATGTTATGTTATAATAATTAATTACTTGAAAATCAATAATCTTAGTGATTTATTATTTAGAGTCTTGCAGTCTATAACTTGTAAGATGGTTTTCATATCATGAGTGCATACATATTATAGAAATTTTAGGTAATCTTACTGGGCCCCTTTTAGGGTCCTAATAGTTATAGTATGTTAATTTCAAAAATAATATTTTGTGTTGTTTCTAGTATATACTGGTTATTATGACTTAAAAAGAATTTTCATTTACGTAGTTATGATTCAATCAGTTTTTATAGTATTGGAATTTTTTGATGCAATGTTTGATTAAGTTGCAATTTTTTTATGTTAGAGAGCTTTTAGAGGGAAAGGGCAAAGTAATTTTACATTCTGTTGATTTAATGAATACTACTAATAGGGTATTGGATTTATTTTCTATATATACGATACATTAAAACCAAAATTCTATTAGATTTTCCTACATGAGTTTTGGATTTGGAACATAGTCAACTTAATGAGTGTTTCATGCCCTTCTTTTTAGGTCTTATTGTTAAAACTACATCTTTTTCTTCCATATCTATGTAAAATATTTAACCTAGAAAGGACTCATCAACTACCATCTGTCTCAACATTTATATCCTATAGTTTTAAAATTGGTTTTCAAATCATTAGTTTCTATATATAACTCCCCTAAATTATAAACAACTCTATGGTTTTCACTATTTTTGCATGCATACAACAATTTGCGAGATGATGCAAATAATATATGATTAACAATATCTTCCTTTACTATATTACAAAAGGCTTATTATTCATTTAATTTATTGTTGTTAATATTTTTCACTGCTTTTCTTTATATATATATATATTTTTAATTTTTACTACTTAACTATGCAATTATATATTTTCCTAATATTGAAAAACCTTAATTAGTATCTATAAACCCTAGGAAAATTAGTAGTTGAGACTTAACTTAAGTTTGAGTGTCCTAAACTGTACAACAAGTCGATAAGGCTAGTAATAACAAAAGAATATGAAGTTTAATAAATCAAATATAACACCGATAACAAAACCTTAGGAATTGATCAAAACCCTAAATCACTCATTAAAACCCTAAAATGAGTTTATGCACTATTAATCAAAATTGAACTCGAAATTACTCGAAACCCTAAAATCATAAACATAAACCTATAAAATAGTTAAATATTATACAATAGCGATAAAATTATAGTCGAATGTAATTTTTGACTAAATCGCCTATTCGCACAAAATTGCCATAATAACTTGTAAAAATTATAATTGTAACGAGTACCAATTAAATTGATAAAATTTCATAAAAATTTGAAAATTAATTGACGAAGAGAATCATTATAATTTATATGATTCGAAAAATTACATATATTTGTTAATAATTTTCATTTTCCTTCTCTTCTATTTCCAATTTATCTCTTTTTTTTCTTTTCATTTCCATACATCTTGCACAAAACGTGGAAACAACAATTAGAAGAAAAGAAAAAAATTTAGCAGCTACGTGAGCAAAACAAATTGCTATGTGTTGATGTTAAATAAAAAGAAAAGATTACAAATGATTATTTTTGTTTTATCTACATTAATGCAAAATCTAACTTAGCTTAAATATTAAGCCATCAATCACGTGAGCAAGAGACAACTGTAAGTATGGAAAATGAAAAATTTTTTTTGCATAAACACAAAACATGGAGAGCAAACTGTAAAGGAGAGAAAGAAAAAGAAGAAGAAAAGAGGAAGGAAAAGAAGAAGAAAAATAAAAACAAGATTAATAGGTAAGTAATTTAGTTTAGTAGTATAGATGTATATTATATAGTATATACATGTATAAATATAGTATGTGTATGGTATTTTGTACATATAATATTACTAAGTCCATGTATATGAGCATAAACACATAAATTGAATTACATATACATATGTTAGGCTATGTATGTATACATGTATGTACATAAGTATATGGAAAAGTATGTATTTTATATTATTTTTTTAGTATACATATGATTAGTATTAAGTATTTATATTAATAATTTTAGTATATCTATATATATGTGTGTACCAAAAATATATATATGTGTGTGTATCTTTGTATAATTACTTTAGTAGAGATATACATATATAATCGTATAGTGTATATATATATATATATTAACATGCTTCCATAAGTAGTATAATATAGAGTATAAGTATTATAATATACGGCATATTATATATGTAATGTATGGTATACATAGTTTATGATAAATACTATATAAGTATATATATATGCCGAATATATATGTATGTGTTTATAGGTATGTATACATGTAAGACATATATAAATAAATACAATATATATATAAATATATGAATATGTGTATAAGAGTATGTTTTAAATAAATACATATGCATATGTAATACGTATAATATATAGTGTATATATATATATATGATATCGTAAGTTAAGAATTTTCAATAACATAAATTATAAATTATATATTATAAGTATATGAATATATATATGTATAATTGTGAGGTACATAAGAAAAATAATTAGTAAGAAAATGAGAATAGTGAAAATAATAAAAATAATAATAATCATAATAAATTTAAAAATCTCAAAAAGAGGAAAATATACCAAAAATAATAAAAATATCAAGTATATGATTTAATTAATTATTAAATCATAAATATGTTACGAAAAAGCAAAAATCAATATTTTATAATTTTTAAACTTAAATAATAATTTTTGTGATATTTTTATATCACACTTTACGCTACGAGCCACAACGTCCAAAATGGATCTCGTTATGAGAAAATATGCTCGAAAACGATGAAAATGGACTATAAGTTCATAACGATCCGAGCTCAAACGAAAAAGCTACATGCAATTCGATAAAAAGCTTAAATAAGTAATTTCACATAACTAAGTGAAGTATACCTTACAAATTTTAGCACTAGTTAGCTTTAAATTTCATACCTTACAAAATTTTCATTATTCTTAGGTGATTTCGATATCAACCCTGAGCTGGCACCAAACTACTACGACCCCTAAGCTAGCTATGGCCGAATGAGTGTTTCCTAATGATTCCATTCTTGTATGTGCTTGTAGTTAGTGAAAATAAATTAAGAATTATAAATGAATGTGAATGGGGATGGGTTATGCTTGTGCATGATAATTGTCGTTGATGGTGAATTTACCTTAAATTGCAATAATATAATATTTGTTGCATAATAGATTTGCTAGATTGATTGTTTATAGCTTGGAATGATCACTAAATAAATAAGACTAAATTTTATTCTACCAGAAAAGTTAACTTGAATCATGCATAAATCATGCACTGCATTATTAATTCCAGGCAGTTACATTACACGGAGGTAGCAAAAGGCCATACGTGGATTGATTATTGAGCGTTATTGATTTTGTACGGTGCACACATACAATATGACCTTACCCCGGCTTGTGGGATGACTAGGCGTTAGAGGCGCTAACCACCTGGCTATGGGTCAAGTCTAGAGGCCTTCGTTTAGGGGTGAATGAGAGCTGCGTGAACCTACTCACAATCATATATAGAACTCGTTTTGATAAAGCTGGTAATGAATGTAACATTATATTTTAAATGCAAAACGCGGAGTTTCATTATGAAATAAGTTCTAATACGATACTCGGATCTGACTGTACCGATGAATCTCCAACCCTGACTTCGGAGGGTGTTAAATCTGACTTACATGCAGTACCTGGTCACCTGCATGTATTTATTTGGCATACTGTTTGCCATGTGTTCATTTGGTTGAACCTAACTATTGTATGCCTTAATTGCTGTATGGTTGAGGGAAATTATCTCACTAAGCTAATTCGCTTATACCCTTGTAGTCTTTTCTTGCAGGCCAAACTTTTTGTAAAGTTGGGCCATCTCATGCCTGGGGTTAGTTTCTACATAGGGTCGGTATGGGAGCTGGATGAGATCGGAGAGTACTTCTGATAGTTTATAGATTTGATATGTAAATGTTATACTAGTTGAACTGAAGACATGTTTCAGTCTTCGTACTTATAAACTTTTATACAAATCGATTATGTATTATGTTTTTATAATTTTATTATTTGTCATGAAATAATATTGCTTAAGCTTGCGCACTCTTGGTAGTTAGTAATAGCTATAGCCTTGTGTATCGTATAAAAGGGTC
Organism: Lumnitzera racemosa; assembly: GCA_024138005.1. Lineage (NCBI taxonomy): Eukaryota > Viridiplantae > Streptophyta > Magnoliopsida > Myrtales > Combretaceae > Lumnitzera > Lumnitzera racemosa. The sequence goes on from JAMXBC010000008.1 coordinate 36,684,293, forward strand.
ATCGATTGTAAAGGAATTCAATCTGGAATCCTTTGTATGGTATACGGTGACTTCTACGACTAGCCCCCTCGGGTCATGACAGTTAGGTGGTATCAAAGCATGACTTAAATTAGGTTAATTAAAACCTAACCCTAGATAGTAAGATACCTTACTTGGGAAGATTGAGAGGGGTAGAACTGAGCTAAGTGTTTAAGCTTTAATTTACATACTAAAAGTTATGATAAAGGTATTATAAACATAACTATATGCCTTATTGATTTAGAGGACTGAGTTAGAGCTATTACTATCTTTCACTTCGTTTCGTCTTTGAGAGGGAGAGTTTACTAAATTATCGGTGTGGACTTAGGATTGCTTAAAAGGACTTGCCATGGGTTAGCCGATCTTGTACTATTGGTGAGGTGTTATTTTCCTGGTACCGAGGTCTGAGTCCCTATTGGATTGATAAGAGAATATAGCTGCAAGACCCTCTAATCAACACTAAGAGATGTTGAGGGTGATTTTATTGTACTTAGTTTTGGCTGTTAGTATCGGAGTGATCATGCATATTTCTATTTGTTGTAGATATTAGAACTGTTGTTATGAGGTGTTTATACATGTGTGACATGCGTGTTATCTCCATTTATTATTCGTGGTTTGTACAATTATTTAGAATAAGTAGATCATTGAAAATTGGTAATGAATTTCTCTGTCAAGTTAGGCGTAGAAGATGGCAATCGGATGAGCAAGCTCAACCTGCTCAAGAAAGGGAACAAGCTATACAAAAAAGACTACCGGGAAGACCTCGAGATAGAACAGATGAGATTCTCACGGCTATCCTTGTGCAGAATGAATTGTTAAGAACATATTTAACTCGAGAGCCCATACCACTTGTACAAGCACCACTACCTATAGTAAACCCAGAAATTCCTTTACTACCTCCACCACCTGTATAAGTACCTATGGATTTCAAGCAACAGCATAGCCTTTTAGTAGAATTTATACGGTGTAATAAATATTTTGAGGGTATAGCCAGTAGACCTGATGAAGTAGAAATTGGCTACATCAGATTGAAAGATCATTTGAGGCATTTGAGATTGCACAACATCTTAGGCTTACCTATGGTACATATATGTTAAAGATGAGAGTGTGAACTTGGTGGGAATCAAAATAGAGGAGTTTGAGAGGACCAATAACTTCAGAAGTATTTTGACATGAATTTTTAGAGTATTACTTTCCTGGAAGTTTAAGGTTGAAGTATAGTGAAGATTTGTTGGATATTACGAAAGGGACACATACTGTAGAGCAGTACAAAGTAGAATTTAATAGGTTGTTGCAATTTGCACCACCTGAATATCAAATGAGTGATAGATTGAAGATGTAAATCTTTTCTAGGGGATTTGATGCTGACATGAGAAGGAGAATTATGGAGTTTGAACTAAGAAACTTTGCTAATATGGTGGAAAAAGCATGAGTACTGGATAATGCAAAAAGGCAAAGTGAGGATGTAAGAAAACGTAAGATAAACGTGTTTGGGAAGAGACCTTTTGAAGGGCTTGGTGGAAGTAGTAATAATAAGATGAGAAGATTTGTAAGACAATCAGGAAGGTTCCAAAGATGAAGTAATGAACCACCAAAGTGTTGAAAGTGTAAAGGGACTCATTACCCTAGAGATTATCCTTAGTTATAAGAGAAATGCTTTTATTGCGGTGAAAGCTCGCATCGAGTAACAGATTGCCCTAAAAAGAATGCTGTTACTTGTTTCATCTGCAACAAAGTTGGACATTATTCTACTACTTGTCCACAACGTACCACTGTGAATGCTCAGGTTACCAAACCACCACCAGCTGTTAGACGTCCTGCTATTGGAAGAGCAATTGGAGAACTGAATGCGGGAAATACACGTCCAGGTGCAACAAATGCCGCCAAAGTATACAATTTGGAAGGTAATTGGAGTTATGAAGACTATGTAGAAGAAGATTTGGAAGTACCCGAAGAGACGGAAGAATTTGTGAATTACGAGCTGATAGCTGGTATGTATCTTAAATTCTCATTGTTAAATTGCTTTAGTTATTATGAATAGTATATGAAGCATTAAATAAAATAAGTATATAGAAGTGTTGAATCAAAACTCATAAATCTATAACATGAAAATAAGACTTAAAAATTTTGTGATTTAGGGAATATCGGCATAGTTGGATATTCAGTTTATACCTTATTTGATACGAGAGCTACACATTCTTTCATAGCTCCAGGAGTAGTAAAGCAAACTGGTTTAGCTGCAACTGCTACAAATTCGTGTTTGGGAGTGAGAACACCTACTTGAAGTGTAGTAATTACAAGAGAAATGGTGAAAGAGTGTCCTTTGAAGATCCAAAACTTTGACAGTAAAGTAGATATGATTATTCTAGATATGGATAAGTATGATGCTATATTAGGAATGAATTGGATGGTAAGTATGAAAGCTACTATTGATTGTAAAGAAAAGCAAGTATTATTTGAGGAATCAGGAGGAAATAAAGCTATATTTTAAGGGAATTATGCAATAGCAAGAGTACAAGAGCTAAGTACTTTAGAATTGATCACGGATGTTGGTTGGTTGAATGCTTTGGAGACTGAGCCTAAAAAGTCAAATGTAGAAGAAATTTTAGTGGTGAACGAATTTTCTGATGTATTTCCAGATGAATTACCTGGATTACAACCAAAAAGAGAGATCGACTTTGTTATTGATTTATTTCCAGGGATTGAGCCGAAATCTAAAGCTCCATGTAGAATGGCTCCAATTGAGTTACAAGAGTTGAAAAAGCAATTACAAGAGTTAATGGATCAAGGCTTTATAAGACCAAGTGTTTCACCTTGGGGAGCACTAGTATTATTTGTCAAGAAGAAGGATGGATCACTTAGGCTTTGTATTGATTATAGAGAGTTGAATAAGGTGACCACTAAAAACAAATATCCACTTTCGAAGATTGATGATTTGTTTGATCAATTGCAAGGTGCAAGTGTTTTTTCTAGGATTGACTTAAGGTCAGGCTATCATCAACTAAGAATTAGGTTGGAGGATGTTCTAAAGACGGCGTTTTTGGACGAGATATGTTCATTATGAATTTATGGTGATGCCTTTTGGTTTGATGAATGCTTCTGCTGCATTCATGGATCTAATGAACCATATGTTTAGACCTTTATTGGATAAGTGTGTAATTGTGTTCATCGATGATATTTTGGTATATTCTGCTACATCTAAGCAACATGAAGAACATTTGAGAATGGTGTTGCAAACTTTACAAGACCATAAGTTATACGCGAAATTGTTTAGGTACGATTTCTGGTTGAAGGAAATATCTTTTCTTGGACATGTCATAACAGGAGATGGCATATCGGTTGATCCTGAAAAGATTAAGGCTATAGTGGAATGGAAAAAACCAGAGACGGGTACTGAGATTCGAAGCTTTCTTGAATTAGCTTGATATTATAGGAAGTTTGTTAAGGACTTCTCAACAATTTCGAGATCACTGACCCAATTGACACAAAATAATGTAAAATTTGAGTGGGGTGAAAAATAACAAAAGAGTTTCTAAGAGTTGAAGAAGAGATTAGTGTCCGCCCCGATCCTTGTATTGCCAAATGATAAAGAGCCTTTCACTGTATATAGTGATGCTTCTAAAAACGGATTAGGATATGTACTTATATAAAGCGAAAAAGTGATTGCATATGCTTTGAGACAATTGAGACTGCATGAGCAAAATTATCCAGCTCATGATTTAGAACTTGTGGCTGTAGTGTTTGCATTAAAGTTGTAGTAACACTATCTGTATGGACAGAGATGTGAAATTATTACTGATCAGAAGAGCCTTAAGTATTTGTTTACTCAGAAGGAGTTGAACATGAGATAAAGAAGATGGCTTGAGTTAATCAAAGATTATGATTTGGGGATTAACTACTGCTCAGGCAGAGTAAATGCAGTTGCTGATGCATTAAGCAGGAAGAATTATGGTGAAGTTGCTTTGCTTTTGACTGATCAAACAGAACTCATTAAAGAGTTTGAAATATTAAATTTGGAGTTTTCATGGCATGAGGAAAATATTGAGTTATCAAATTTAGTGATAGAACCAACGCTAATGCAAAGAATTAGAAATGCTCAGCAAGGCGATGTTATATTTAATCAAATTAGAGAAGAAATGGGAAGCAGAAAATACATTGATTTTCGAATGGATGAACATGATATACTTCGTATGAATAATCGCTTGTGTGTACTTGATAATGAGGAGCTGCGAAAAGAAATTTTAAATGAAGCTCATTATTCAGGCTATACTGTACATCCAAGAGGAACAAAGATGTACTAAGATTTGAAAAAGATTTTTTGGTGGAATGGAATGAAACAAAATGTGGCTGATTTTGTGCTTAAGTATGAAACTTATCAGAGAGTGAAAGCCGAACATCAATGACCAGGAGGATTACTACAACCCTTATCTATTCTAGAGTGGAAATGGGATCAGATATCCATGGACTTCGTGAGTAGTTTACTAAGGACAGCTACTAGTTTTGATGCAATTTGGGTAATCGTTGATCGACTTACTATCAAGGAGATAGTAAGACTACATGGTGTCCCAACAGGAATTGTATCGGATCGAGATGTAAGATTTATATCAAAGTTTTGGGGAAGTTTACAAAAAGTGATGGGAATAGCATATCACCCCCAAACAGATGGACAGACTGAGAGAACTATTCAGACTTTGGAAGATATGCTGAGGGCATGTATCATAGAGTATAAAGGAAGTTGGGATACTCATTTACCTTTGGTTGAGTTTGCCTATAATAACAGTTACCACTCGACCATACACATACTACCTTATGAAGCTTTATATGGAAGGAAGTACTGAACTCCATTATTCTGGGATAACATAGAGAAAGCTATAATAGGTCCCGATCTAATTCAGGAAACCTCAGATAAAATCATGGTGATTAAACAAAAGATGAAGGAATCCCAAGATAGACAAAAGAGCTGGGCTGACTTGAAAAGAAGAGAATTAGAATTCCAAGTGGGAGAACATGTATATTTAAGAGTAAAACAGATCAAGAGTATTCATCGTGCTAAAGCCCAAGGAAAACTAAGTCCAAGATATATAGGCCCATTTGAGATTTTAGAATGAGTTAGGAATTTAGCTTACCGATTAGCATTGCCACCTAATATATTGGGAATTCATAACGTTTTCCATGTGTCAGTTTTGAGGAAACACATTTCCGGTCCCAACCGTATCGTTGCATTGGAACCAATAAGACTGCAAGAAAACTTGACATACAAAGAACACCCAATGAAGATTATAGATAGTAAAGTACAACAGTTGAGGAATAAATAGATTCATTATGTCAAGATATTATGGAGAAACTATGAACAAGAGTCAGCTACCTGGGAAGTAGAAGATGAAGTAGTATGCATCTCAAGTTTTGAGGACAAAATTTATTTGAAGGGGGGAAGAATGTAAACCCTAGGAAAATTAATAGTTGAAACTTAACTCAAGTCTGAGTGTCCTAAACTATACAACAAGTCGATAAGGCTAGTAATAACAAAAGAATATAAAGTTTAATAAATCAAATATAACACCAAAAACAAAACCTTAGGAATTGATCAAAATCCTAAATCGTTCATTAAAACCCTAAAACGAGTTTACGCACTATTAGTCAAAATTGAATCCAAAATTACTCGAAACCCTAAAATCATAAATATAACCCTATAAAATAGTTAAATATTACACAATAGCGATAAAATTATAGTCGAATGTAATTTTTGATTAAATCGCCTATTCGTACGAAATTGTAACGAAATTGCCATAATAACTTGTAAAAATTATAATTGTAACGGGTACCAATTAAATTGATAAAATTTCATAAAATTTTGAAAATTAATTTACAAGGAGAATCGATATAATTTATATGATTCGAAAAATTACATATATTTGTTAATAATTTTCATTTTCCTTCTCTTCTATTTCCAATTTATCTCTTTTTTTTCTTTTCATTTCCATACATCTTGCACAAAACGTGGAAACAACAATTAGAAGAAAAGAAAAAAATTTAGCAGCTACGTGAGCAAAACAAATTGCTATGTGTTGATGTTAAATAAAAAGAAAAGATTACAAATGATTATTTTTGTTTTATCTACATTAATGCAAAATCTAACTTAGCTTAAATATTAAGCCATCAATCACGTGAGCAAGAGACAACTGTAAGTATGGAAAATGAAAAATTTTTTTTGCATAAACACAAAACATGGAGAGCAAACTGTAAAGGAGAGAAAGAAAAAGAAGAAGAAAAGAGGAAGGAAAAGAAGAAGAAAAATAAAAACAAGATTAATAGGTAAGTAATTTAGTTTAGTAGTATAGATGTATATTATATAGTATACACATGTATAAATATAGTATGTGTATGGTATTTTGTACATATAATATTACTAAGTCCATGTATATGAGCATAAACACATAAATTGAATTATATATACATATATTAGGCTATGTATGTATACATATATGTACATAGGTATATGGAAAAGTATGTATTTTATATATATTTTTTTAGTATACATATGATTAGTTTTAAGTATTTATATTAAATAATTTTAGTATATCTATGTATATATGTGTACCGAAAATATATATATGTGTGTATCCTTGTATAATTACTTTAGTAGAGATATACATATATAATCGTATAGAATATATATATATATATATATATATTAACATACTTCCATAAGTAGTATAATATAGAGTATAAGTATTATAATATACGGCATATTATATATGTAATGTATGGTATACATAGTTTATGATAAATACTATATAAATATATATATGCTGAATATATATATGTATGTATTTATAGGTATATATACATGTAAGACATATATAAATAAATACAAAAAATATATAAATATATGAATATGTGTATAAGAGTATGTTTTAAATAAATACATATGCATATGTAATAAGTGTAATATATAGTGTATATATATATAAGTGGTATACCGAATATGTATTAGTATATATATAATATAGTTACTAAATCCTTAAATATGTAAGGTGTATATATATATATATATATATATGTATGTATGTATAATTGTGAGGTACATAAGAAAAATAATAAGTAAGAAAATGAGAATAGTGAAAATAATAAAAATAATAATAATCATAATAAATTTAAAAATCTCAAAAAGAGGAAAATATACCCAAAATAATAAAAATATCAAGTATATGATTTAATTAATTATTAAATCATAAATATGTGACAAAAAATGAAAATTAATATTTTATAATTTTTAAACTTAAATAATAATTTTTGTGATATTTTTATATCACACTTTACGCTATGAGCCACAACGTCCAAAACGGACCTCGTTACGAGAAAATACACTCGAAAACGATGAAAGTGGACTATAAGTTCATAACGATCCGAGCTAAAACGAAAAAGTTACCCGCGATTCAATAAAAAGCTCGAATCAGCAATTTTCACATAACTAAGTGAAGTAGACTTTACAAATTTTAGCACTAGTTAGCTTTAAATTCCATACCGTACAAAATTTTCATTATTCTCGAATGATTTCGATATCAAACCTGAGCTGCCGCTAGACTACTACGACCCTTGAGCTAGCTATGGCCGAGTAAGTGTTTCCTAATGATTCCATACTTGTATGTACTTGTAGTTAGTGAACATAAATTAAGAATTATAAATGAATGTATATCGGGTTGGGTTATGCTTGTGCATGATAATTGTTGTTGATGGTGAATTTACCTTGAATTGCAATAATATAATGTCTGTTGCATAATAGATTCACTAGATTGATTGTTTGTGGCTTGGAATGATCACTGATTAAATAAGACTAAATTTTATTCGACCAAAAAAGTTAACTTGGATCATGCATAAATCATGTACTGCATAATTAATTCCGGGCATTCATATTACACGGAGGTAGCAAGAGACCATATGTGGGTTGATTCTTGAGTATTATTGATTTCGTATGGTGCACACGTATTATATAACCTTACCCTAGCCCGCGGGATGACTAGACGTTGGAGGAGCCAACTACCTGGCTATGGGTTGAGTCTGGAGGCCTTCGTTTAGGGGTGAGTGAAGGCTGCGTGAACCTACTCACAATCATATGTAGAACTCATTTTGATAAAGCTGATAATGGATGTACTGCTACATTTTAATACGAAACACGGACTTTCGTTATGAAATAAGTTCTAATATGATACCCGGATCTAACTGTACTGATGAATCTCCAACCCTGACTTTGGAGGGTGTTAAATCTCAGTTACATACAGTACCTGATCACCTGCATGTATTTGTTTGGCATACTGTTTGCCACGTATTCATTTGGTTGAACCTAACTATTGTATGCCTTAATTACTGTGTGGTTGAGGGAAATTATCTCACTAAGCTAGTTAGCTTATACCCTTATAGTTTTTTCTCGCAGGCTAAGCTTTTTGTAAAGTCCAACTGTCTCATGCCTGAGGTTAGTTTCTATACAGGGTTAGTGTGGGAGCTGGATGAGATCGGAGAGTACTTTTGATAGTTTATAGATTTAATATGTAAATGTTATACTAGTTGAACTGAAGACATGTTTCAGTGTTCATACTTGTAAACTTTTATACAAATCGATTATGTATTATGTTTTTATAATTTTATTATTTGTCATGAAATGATATTGCTTAAGCTTGTGCACTCTTGGTAGCTAGCAGTAGCTGTAGCCTTGTGTATCGTATAAAAGGGTCGTCGATTGTAAAGGAATTCAATCCGCAATCCTTTGTATGGTATACGGTGATTGCCACGACTAGTCCCCTCGGGTCGTGATAGTATCTCTTTTGTTACGGTGTTAGATTATTTTTATTTGATGAAAAATTAATGTATTACTGTCATTATACATTTCATATTTTTTTTTCTCATGCATTTTTATGAATGTACATCAATCGTTACATAATATCACTTATTTATCTTATACTTATGAAAGTAAAAAAAAAAGAGAGCCTACTTTATATATATATATATATATATATATATATCAAACATAACACTTTCATTATTCATGACCAAAAACATTACAATGTGGAGGTCTAGAAAGACTCAACAAAAAGTAGATAGCTTAATGGGGGAGTCATGTACTAAAAACAACAACACATCCCAATTTTAGCATGGGCATCTATCTGATTTTCACAAGTATTCGCTTCAAGGCGAATAAAAGAACATAAACAACTATTAAAATATGGTTTCAGTAAACAAACATCATGTACCACTACACTTAATCTCCAAGGTGGTGGTAATGATGAATTAATAACACAAATACTAGTCAAAAAGTTAGATTCAATAGCTATATGATTCTAACCTCGAGTTCTCGCTATTTGCATCCCCTCTCTTATCACTAATAACTCATTAACTTCTACAACCGATGTTAGAATAGTAAGGGCTGTAGCTTATAGTGGTATTGCTAAAGAGTTGTGACATGTAATTCCAATACCACCATTCTTATGTTGTGCATCACAATTTATTTTAATAATATCCCCTATATGTAAATTCCACGCTTAGGTCTCGATTATAATTTCTTTGAGTTGCTAATTGTGCGAATGTTGTATGGAATGATTGCTAGCTTCATTGCTGTCTGAGCTTAATAAAAGGTTAGAAGTTATAAGATCCATCACTAGTAGCAGTTCCTTGCATGCAGCCTTTGTAATAGCAATCGGATTTAAATACTCCTTATTGAAGGTGCAATGATTTCATGAGTCCATAAGAACAACGTAATGATAGCAATTGAAAAGATAAAATCAATAATCTCTCTTTTTGTAAGGTTAACATTATGCAAGATGTCATCAACCCATCTATCAAATGTGCTCATATTATACTCTTCAATTTTGATGTTAAGTACTCCAAACCAAACCACCTTTCTGTTTTATATTTTTAACATAGCTATAAAATGGACATGAAGGATTGGGTAAAATATTCTTGCAAAACAAATTTAAGTTAGTTGCAAGTGCATTAAAACAAAGCTACCATAATAGACTTTTATATTTTGGCTAGTAATTTAAGTTCCATATCGCTTTCCACACTTTTGAACTCATATCATGGGAAGTTGAAGCATCCTTACAATTATGCACTATAACAAAATTATTGAAAGCGTGATTACAACTTTTCATAGAAAACACTCCACTTTTTTCCTTAGGCCACACAATCTTTTCCTCACCTAATCTTGATGTCACTAGAATTTGTAAGATTGCATTCCTCTCCTCCTCTATGATTTAATCCTTAACCAAATCCAAAGCCCAAGTAAGATTTGCAAAATTCAAAACAGCAAACACCTTAAGATCAGCCAAAAATGGGTTTATAGCCCTTATGGATAATTTGAATGCTGGTAATAACCTACTAATAATCACTTAATTTTTACCATTATATAATACTTAAGATATTAAAATTGTTATGAATAACATAATACATATTAAGTTAAATTTAAGGTTGTTAATTTGATGAGGAGTTAATTATTACCCATGGTTTAACATTCCCTCTATAATTGCATCTTTTCTATAACCATAAAAAAATGGTTTATTTCCATTGCTAAACACAAAAATTTTCAATTATTTTTTTCATAAGCACATTACTACATATTTGATGAAGGTAATTAAAAGTAATTACAATATTTTTAGTCTACTTTAATAAGTAAATTAATAATATATCATGATTATTATTCATTTCCTTCTCCTTTTATATGCATTTTTAGCTCTACTTATGCAATTTTTTTTCTTTTCAAATTAACAACCATTTGTATAGTTTAATTAATTATACACCTTTATTTTATAATTTTTTAATTGTATGTTTTATATTTTGTAATTTTAAACATGTTTGAAATCCCCAAAATTATGGTACACACTTCGTATTCATGCTTATCTCTTTATTGGTAGTGAGTGGATAAGAATTGTTGTTTCATATCTCTTTGTTGACAATGCATAAATGAAAACTATTAAGATAGCAACAAACCTTCTTCAATTGATTTGAAAGGATTTAAATATCTCCATGTTACATTTTTTCGAGGATTTAAAAGAATTCAAATATGTTCGAATCACAATAAAGCTTCTTCAACATATTTCGAACAATTAAAGTATAACTCCTCATTTCCTATGTTTTATATTTTCAATTTTTTCAATTCTTATATATTGCTTATTCATACAATTTTTGAACTTTTTTTTTTTCTCCAACTCTTAGTCTAGATAAAAGTATTTTACTCTTTAAGGATTTTTAGTATATTAATATTGTTGTATTCTTTAAATTTTAATTATTCATTGATTTTTAATATATTAATGTTATTGTTTTCATTCTTTTTCTTTTACTTTCATAGATATTCTAACCATTTATGCATTATTCTTTTAATGTCAACTAAATTTAATTTTTGCATCACAATATGGGTGCACCAACTACTAGATATATATATATATATATATACGCACACACACATACACACAAGGCTAAGAGAAGCCACCCAAATGTCACATGTGAAATAACTTTTATATCATCAATGCTTTTATGAATAAGTATCTAGAATTAATTTCTAATTTATTACATCTAATGCACATTTTCATGTTTCACGTGTGCCTCATACCATAGTATAATTTCCATAATATCAACATCTATTTGTACAAAGAGTAATATCCCTTTATATATCAAAATCTATCAAGAGGTAGCACATTTAATTGGTGATATCCTTATACCAATATCGTGCTATATAATATGAAATTTAGTAATTAGCATCCTATTAATATCTCTAGATACATATACAAGAAAGAGCATCTATATAAATAGATATATGATATTCTATCAATTAGGTTTTTCATTAAGAAATACTTTCTCTTCAAAGTTTTTTAAAGCAAAGCAAAGATAACATGGAGAATGCTAGCTTAAAGATAGTTTCACTTATCATATACAGTAAGTGTATTTTTCTCTCAAGCGTGTTGATATGGTAATGTTGTTATGTTGGATACTATAGCTAACAAGTATCAAAATTTGTAACAGGTTAGGTCAATTGAGTTAAATAAAATTGTAATGTAATAGCTAATTGGTTGTAGAATATGATAAGGTTATAAGGTTCAAACACATTTTATTTTAGTTTGGTAATTAAAACTTTCTTATGCTTTATTTGGTTGGTAGAATTTTCTAGGGAATAAGGCCTAAATAGCTGTTAAAAACAAAAGAGAGAGAGAGAGAAAAAAAGAGCGAGAGTGTGCCCATATACCGCTTCTCCATTATGGCTCATATTTCTAAATCATTACCACTATTTCATTACCACCGAGTCCACTAACAAATGGTGGTGGGTGTGGGGTTATTGATGTGGTGATGGTGATTTATTTAGATAAAGATGGTGTTGTCATCTAAATTAGTGGTGGTTGTGACATGGTGATGAAGGTGGTGGTGATTGTCATAGTGGGGTGGTGATGATATTTTCATAGTGATGGTAAGTTTTGGTTTTTCAGTAAAAACATATTAGGAAAAGAATTTCTTTACTTTAAGGAATAGTTATTCATATTGCAGTTGGTAGATGAATAACCACTTAACTTTTGATAAATAGATATATCTTTTATAGAACAATTATCATGAGATAAAAATGCACAACTAAATTGATTGATAACCAATCTAAAGGGAATCGGGAACAAGGGAATTGCCATTCGCATTCCTGTAATGAATGCACTGCCGAAATTGTTGTCTATGCTGTCGTTTATATGTTATAATCGAAAGCCTTTCCATACATGTGGACCAAAATAACACTAAAACTTTATGTCGGTTAATGTAGGTTGCACGGTTTCGCATGTTGTTAGGTTTGATGGCTTTGCTATTAATAATTTTTGCTCAAAATTGGAATATTGCAAGACTTACAATGTGAAATTCAGAAAGCATTGTGGTTTAAAAAAAAATACGAATGTGCACGTGCCAGTAAATGCTAAGCACACAAAATAAAATTATGCTTTAGTGATAGCAATTGTATTGGATACTGTCATGCACTTCCGAAGTGCGCAAAATGTTATTACTCACTTTGTGAGTGCCTTATATAGTTGTATTATATTCATCTCATAATATACAATAATAAACTACTAATACAAAATTCACCAGTTTATGGTGTAAATAAGCCTAAATATTTTTTATTTCTATTTAGAAGTATGATAGTACCGATTAAGTACAAGCTGTTGTATTATACTCATTGGGGAGTTTAATTTCTATTTCTATATTTATTTGGAAGAACTTATTTTATATATCTTAAATTAAGGTTACGGTCATTTTATCGCAAAATTTGGTATTCTTTCCCCTTTTTTTCCTTCTAGATATTATAGTGAAAATGAAATGATAATGGAATATTGGCAATATTAGAGTGAAAACATAATAATACAAATGAAAATAAGATAGTTGAGAGATTTTATTTTCGTGGATAACTGGATCTACATACATTCAAATTACATACAACAAAGTGTAACACGCAAATATGATATGTTAAACAAAAAGTACCAAGCTTGTGAATTCTAAGAGTTAGTCTCAACTTTTCTCTCCATAAAAGAATTTACGAAATTGTAAATAACCTTCTAAATTTTAAACTAGTATTGATATATCCCTGACTTACAATATGTGCTCCGATAATTCTTTAACAATAATAAATTAACATTATAAGGGATGTTTGCATTTTAAGTTAAAACATAAAAATACACTAATATCGATATTTAGGGGATGTTAATGTATATTTTGATAAATTTAGTGGAAGTATTACATCACATTTTGAAAGTTTACAAGGTACTATACTGAAATTAAACTTAAGGGTATTAAAATATACTTTGTTTAAAGAGAGATATTATAGCACATTTTGCACTTAATGTTTTATTGTACTTAGCATTTCCATATATAATAAGTTGTCTAGCGATTCAATTAACTAACTAGTTAAGGAGCTTGCACAATGTATGAATAAAAGTTTAAATAATAATTTATTTTTGAACAAACAAAAAGTGCAAATATCATCTAATGTTTTTATACATAAAAAAGACACATTAAACATGATTTGAGGAACATAAGTTTCTGAAAACAAATGACTTATTATATATGACTTGTTAAATATTCACTTAGAAAAAAATACAAAATCTGTATATGTGTGTGTGTGTAACATGTTTCTATTACCAAATTATATACAATGTATATAATTTTTTCTGAAAAATGACTTAAGTTGAATTACCAAGTAGTATCATATTATAAAATTATTTAAATAATTTATTACAATATAATATAAAAGGTAAGGACTTTCCAAATTATATTAAATATGATGAAATATTATCGAAATGTATTAAAATTAACATAAAATTACAATATTTAAAAAAGGAAAGAGCTTCTATAACTATAAATCATATAATATAATATGATTTGACAAAATAAATTATAAAAAAAAACATTAGTGATACCATAAAATTGTAATAAATTTATGCTCTTTCATACTATGTTATACAAAAATTGTAACTTGTCACATAAACATTAGCATCACTCCATAAATATTATTTTTTACGTAAATGGAATGTTTTCATATACAAATCAAAAGAAAATAATCTTTAATATTGAGAAGGTCAAAATGATAAAATGGAAAGTATAATTATTTCATTAAATGGTAAAAAAAAATTGAAGCATTTTATATTCCATATCATATCTAAACCATATTATATGTCATATATCTATATTTAGTCATATTGCTATCTTCCATCATCCCATCTATTTGATAGAAAAATAAAATGAATTTTTAATTATCTCATCAAACTTTCATATTATAATATTAAATTACCTTTTTAGTATTTGAATGTCCACAGGATAGTTTCGAATGAAACATATCATTTTCACCATTAATAATTTACTTTTACATTTATTATTTTTACTTTTAATGTTCAATTTTTTTTTTAAATTCCAATTAGTGTACTTTTATTTCCCATATAATCTTGAAAAATGATTACTCCCTAAATTTCTCTAAAGGTAATAGACATATAAGCATTTAGATTTTAGATAAATATAATAATAAATTGTTAATTCCTATCTCTATTTAGCATCTCTTGGTTGTTCTTTATACTTTTACTATTTCTTTAATTTTGAGAAATCACTGCCCTATAATTTCCTTAAAACATAGAAAGTGTTGATATCCTATTTTTTATCAATTATCTCTTAATTATTATTATTTCCTATTATCATGCTTTTATTACCTCTTTAATTTTGATTTTTTTTTTGCCAACTAATTCTATGAAATCATTTCTTCCTTAAATTTAGCTAAAGAGACTCAAACATTTACATTTAAATTTTTTTTATAGTAATTAGATGTCAATTCCTATATCGATTATAATCTATTTATAAAAATTGCATTAATTAATTTCTATAAGTTAAACTTTTCATAAAGTAAAAAACCATTTAAGTTCCAACATTTATCTTAGTCATTTATCCTTTTCTAATTTTGTTTCATTAATGATTCACAATATATTATTTTTACTTTTACTGTTAAGTTATTCTTAATTCTAATTTTAAGGTTTTGTTGTTTTTAATAATATCTTACTTTAAAAGAAAGAGAGTAAATAAAACATGTCAATTTCTATACCACTTTTTTTTTTTGGCAAATTATATCATTGAAATGTTCTACAAATTAAATAACACCTAGCACATCTAACTTTACAAATTTAGAGAGGCCAACTTTCCCATATAGTAGCATCATATAATTTATTCAAAATTTCATTTTTATTTATATTATTTAAGATCTATACCTCTTTAATGTCTTACCTATCATTTTCCTTTTTGAATTTACAAAGATGTGCCGAACAATTATACTTGTTTATGTAAATCTTATGTTAAATTAATATCCATAACTTTCAAAGGAGGACACATTTGAATTTCCAAAAAGCTAAAACAAATTTGGTAACATAGCTATGTTATTCTATAAGAGAAAATTTTCCATTCAACATTTTGAGAATTCAAAAGTTAATTATGTCATAATATTGACTAATTCATACATTCATAGAAGCACAAAATGAATGAATTCTATTACTTGCCTACTTCTACATACAATATATTTGATTAAGCTTAATATGGAAATAAATTACATGTAGTATATTCCAGTATAATTTTTAAAAAATGAAAAAAAAAAACATTTGTCATTTCCAATTATGTCAATTCACTTCAAAATATTTATTAACATTGACTAATTGATGTACTTACATAAATTTCAAGTTGCTTCATATGAATTGCCTACCTCTACATATAGTATTTTTTTTTTTATTGTTCTTATTGACAATAAATTAAAAGTGGTGAAATGTGAATTCACATCAAAATTCAACATTTAATCATTAATTGATGATTTCATTATATCTTACACTAATAATATGCTTCAATTGTTATTTGTATTATTTACCATCAATAAATGACTAAATTCACTTAAAAATCATTGCATTTGACATTAATAACACGATTAGATTCACATCAAACATAATTCTCTTTAATAACTTATTTACCATTAATAATATGTTTTATTTCTAATTAACATTAATTACCTTTAATAATTTATCTATTTTTCGATGATAATATGTTTCAGATGTCAATTACAATTAATAAATGCTAACTATATGCAATTAAACTTATTCCTTTTTCACTTTTTATTGTAAATAATTCATTTCAATTTCCATTTATATCAAAATCTAAAAGTTTGTTGATGAATAGCAATATTTTAACTTTTTTCCCTTTCAACACTATTCTCATGTGATGTACATGTAAAGCCTACAAAATTTTAATAACATAAAAGCAAAATTGGATGAAGGAGTCCTTAGATAATTCTTAGAACTACCCAAACATGATAATAATACCTAAGTAAAGAAATCGAACACTAAGTGTTCAACTAAAGCTCTAATTGAAGTAAGCCCTAAAAACCTAACTAAACGATGAAGAATCCTAATACTTAAAAAACCATAAAATGATGGCAAAACCCTAAAATGATCATTTAATCCTAATTAAGTGTTCAAATACCTTAATATTACCAATAAGTACTAATAGCAAGGTTGAATCGATCAATACAAGTAATTGATAATACTAAATGATTCAAACCCTAACTTTCGAACTTGTACGCAGATCAGATGACAATAAACAAATATCAAACATTAGGGAAACCCTAGGTACATGTGTGAAACATTTATATTAGCTAAAGTATAGTGTCAAAATCCAATAAAACCCTAAACACATCATAATTGCACTTAATTAGCCTATTTACCCTAATTAAACCTTAATCCATAACCAACCTTATTACATCTTAATTAGCTACGAGTTAAACATGATTGATGATCAAAAGACAAATTCTTAATCCCCTATTAAAACATCTTGAACCTTAAGGGCATAAGATTATACCTAATTTGGAAAAAATAATAGAAGGTACATGGTCCTCATTTTGTACCTTATCCTTAATTTCTCAAACAATCAAAGCTTGTCCCCCTCACCTTCTCCCTTTTCCATGATTGGCTACTCCCATTCTCTTTCTCATTTTGGTTTTCTCAAACCCTAAACACTCTCAAATCTTCTCAAACAATAACTTAAAAATCAAACACACAAATCCCCTTCTTCTTCCTCTTCTCGGTTACCATAACTATCATATTGCTAGCTAGCTTGCCACCACCACCACCATTACACCAAAACCACCACTACTAAGCCCTATGCTACCTACATACGTTCCTCTTGTTTTTTTTTTGACACACCAACATACCCACACCGACACTCAAGCTTATGGTATACAACCATAAATAGAGGCCTTCTACACTTTTCTCTGATAAGAACTTAGATTAGGTTTTCCTTATTTTTCTTGTAAGATAACACTAAATACTAAAGTTTTCTTTATTGAAACTTATTTTATAGTAACTCTATAGAAGTTTTAAGGTGTTACAAGAAGGGCAATAAACGTTAGTACAAGTAAATCCAATTTTAGTAGAAGATATGATGCACATAGGGCAAGTAGTGTAGAGTAGTATTAGTTTGAGTAGTGAATCACTAAGTAGGATGATGAAACCCCTATTCTCCATGTATGCTACCCCTTGTGCAAAGAAAACCTTAATCTTCATGCATCACCAAGACTTACTTCAATATTTTAAAGTGTTAGGCAGAAAAAACCCATTTAAAATACTTAAAAGAAGCCCAAAATTATTAAGTATAAAGCCTAAAGTCAAAAACCAAGGCCCAAAACTAGGCCTAAATTCTAAAATAATCCAACTCCTCATTTGGGCCTACGACCTTGTAGGGCCTAAACCAAAACCTTGTTGACCTAAAAACTTAAAAACAACTTCATCAAATGCAAGAACATTCAAATATGATGAAAATAACTATAAGATCACCGAAAACAAAGTTGAAACAGGGAAGATATGTTCGAATTATAAAAACAACTAACGTGGGATGGTGAGAGATAAGCATAGTTAATTAATGCAAATAGAATACTCATAAATCATAATTATCTTCTTTAGGGGCTAAAGAGTTTAACTTGGATATGGTAGAAGATTACTAGGACTACTAAGCATCATGGCTGAGTAAGTATACCGCCCCTTATTTTAATTGTTTGTAATTGTAGTTAACGAAATGCTTAATTATATCTAATAAATGAAATTGTTGCATGTTGGGGCAAACGGGAAATTGTATGTACTTGATATGATTGACCTTGTTTGCAAAAATATCCTAATTTAATATGAATATTAATGCTTGCTGCATTAGAATTTAGGATTTTGGAGTGTTTGTATATAATGATTGGTTACCCATGAACTGGAGCTAATAAATACTTAACCCCTAAATAAATTGAACATGTATTGCATCTTATAGTATGATATTATGGACATTAGCATCATGTAGTAGAATGGAGGATCATACCTAATTGGATCCACATTGTATTTATATATTGAAAATTATTATCGTATCATATATTTTGTGTTACATGTTCCAACTTTAACCTTTGGGAACTACTTGACTCTAGGGAGTACCGCCTTCTACTTGAGGTCTATCAATAACAAGAGACTTTAAATTAGACATGGATACCTGGAATATAACATAACAAACTACTTCTTAACCTAGGCAACGGTGGGCATTAAAACCATGTTGTACATAGTTACCGACCGACTATATATATTGTTGCATTATATATATTTGACTGTGCATTCATATGCTTGAATAATAACTTACTTATTGCTTGTTGCAAAGTATGTAAGTTACTCACTAAGCAGTTAAGCTTAGCCCCTTATAATTTATTGTTGCAGCAAGACTTGTAGTTAGAGCTAGGTTATGAGATGCTTAAAGTCAGTAGCACTAATTAGAGATTATGGGATGTGAAGAGGACGGGAGCTTGAGTGAACCTTTTATTTGTTATTGACCTTTCTTTATTCTTAGTTATTAAGTATTTGTAGCTTGTTGTGTAGCTCAAACTTCCTATGATGATTTATCTTGGTATTGTATGACTGATTTAGGGGAAACTTAAGATTCTCACTAATCTATGTTATGTTAGTAATTAATTAGATAACATAACTTTAATTTATATACTTTGATGTTAATTAATCTAGTTACTAAGAGAAGGTTGTAATTATGAAATGTCTCGTATAGTACACCGAAGGCCCTTGAACAAAGATGATACTTAATCTTGGATTTTCTTATATTACATGGTGGTACTACTACGACATGACCTTACTTCGGGTTGTGACAGTACCATATGTATTAATTATTAAAAAATAATAAAATTTTAGGATTTACATATACTTATAAAATTTTTAGGTTTTATTTCTTATAGGAAACTATTTTTATATGATTGAAAATTAAAAAAAATGTAAAAAAAACGAATGTTGAAATTTATAATTTGATTGCAAAAAGAAAAGAAGTTTCACATGGCCTTATATTTTTAGCACACATACTACGAGTGGGTAGTTTACTAGTATGTCCTAATTGGAAATGACAATAAGATAGATATGGATTATGAGAGAAGTATGATGCATTCTACAATTAGATGTAAGATGAGAAACATGGAAGGAAAAGAAAAAGAATGGAAAATAATTTATTCAATGCAAACGAAATTAGTAAGATAGGGTTAGAAAGTTAAGTATCGTAAAATGACATTAATTACTATACCCATATATCAACTATTTGTAAAGAATGTATTGATTGATTTTCATAAAATAGCTTTTCAACGAGTGTAAAAAAAATTGAATTTTGACTTTTCTTTTGTCCATTTATCTTTCAATTGAGAAAATAAAAAAAATGTCATTTCATATTCCTTAGTTATTTATTTATTTATTTTTATGAAGTAAATGTAATGCCCTAAGAGGAGACTTAGTAGTTTTACCTAAAATCTTCGTATAACTTATGCATTCATGATATAAAGTCTACCTTGTAAATCAAAGGTTGTAAGACTCAAACTAGCAAGTTTCATATCATACTTAATCTTTTTACATATGTTTGCTTAAATATATTTGTATATGTATGTGTATGTGTATGTGTGTAGCTCTAAGTGATCTAGCAATCCATAGTCACTAAAATTGTAGAGAAGTGGAATCGTCTATTAAACAATAAGAAAGAGTATCTAAGTTATGACAGTCATTAAGCCACCAAACACTTTAAAAGTTTAATTCAACTATCCTATTTCTTTTTCTAATCTTATCATTCTATTTCCTCGACCAGGTAAAGCACTTTGCACTCATATCCTAGCCCAGCCCTAACTTAGTAAGACTTACAAAAAAAACTATTAGGTAGTAAGCTACATCTAGCTTAGTGAGTAACCTTCTTATCTTACTAAAAAAAAAAATTAATAATAATAACAAGCAAGTTATTTGTTATACATATGAATGCATGTACAAGCATATGCAATGTAAATAGTGTATACAATCAATTAGTAACTACATACAATATGGTTTTTATACCCTCTATTGCTTGGGTTGGGAAGTATTTAGGCATGTCAAGACCTAGGTATCGGCATCTAATATAAGTTCTCTTAGCAGTATAATCACCATCAACAATAAATACGGCTTGACCTCAAGTAGAAAGTAGCACTTCTTAGAGCCAAGTAGATCCTAAACAGCTAGAGAAGAATTTGTTGTAAGAATTTGTTGTGTGATAAACAATCTATAATATTAATATGGATCCATCTATGCATGATCTCTCATTCTACTGTGTAGTATTGATGCCCTTTAACTTATGTAATAGGATATAATGCATGTTTAGTTTCATTAAAGGCCAAATATTTATTAATTCGAATCTATTGGGTGACCAAGCAAATATATTTCAAATATTCCTTTACCCTGGGTTCTAATGTAATAAATAAGGGTGTTTAAAATATCATTTATAATTGGTTGGTGCACTAATTATAAGCATAAAATAAAGTAATATAGGAAGCAGTATACTCACATAGCCTTGAAGTATAATATTCCCCATAGTCCTCATTAATCTCAAACTTGGTATCTCAAATAATCTAAGTAAAGTAATTAAAGCAAAAAAGACTCATCCTAAACTTAATCTGTTCTTTAGCCTTGCTATAATTTCCTTATTTCTACCTATTTCATATTTTAATCATAACTTTCTTGTTTGAAGTTAGAATTATATATTCTTATAGTTAATTTTCATTAATTTCGAGTGTTCCTTCATTTGGTGAAGTCTTTTTAAGCTGTTTAGACTTGTAAGAATTGGGTTGGGTAAAAAAAGCTTGTTGGTTAATAGTTTTGGTTTGTCTACTTTAGGGTTTGAGCCTAATTTTTGGCTTTAGGGCTTAATTTTTTATGTCAAGCCTTACACTTAATCTTTTAGCCCTTTATTTACATATTCCAAGTTTAAGTTTCCACCTGAATGTCATATCTTTTAATTAGGGCCTTAATGCTACTCTTGTGGCCCTAAATAGACTCTCTTTGCTAGTTTAAGGTCTTAACTCACTAAGGGGGTTATAGGAGATAATCTTAACAGGCTTTTAGACTTAATGGCCTTTACTATTTTATTTTATGAGTGCATTGGTTTAGGGATCAGATCTGTTGACTATGTTTTTGGGCTTTATTTTGGGTCCTTTTAAGCTCACCTTGCACCATAAGGCCTTAAGCTTAACTTTATTTATTATTTTGGGTCTAAGCCCACTAAAAACCTTAAGTTTGGTCCAATGTCATCTAGTTATTGATCTGGTACTTTTCATTAATGAGGCTTCTAATATTATTCTTAAAGCCTTAATCATCTACTAAACTAGTTTAGGCTACTAACTCATTATTACCTTATTAACTTGGTTAATTGCAACCTAAATCATACTTAACACTAAATAATCACGCCATTGCACTAACTAATCAAAATTTATAGATAATTAACTCCATTAATAATGGAGGCCAAGTTAGGTTCTTCTAGGCTTTCCTATAACTTCTTCCATCTAACACTCATTCTATTGTATTTTCTTATTTTAATCATATTTCTACTTATTTTAAGTTAACAATATCACATAATATGGTAAGAACAAGATGGATACATATCATGGAGGGGGCAGTATGCATGATACATAGGGTTTCATGAAGTTTTCTCAACTTATTTTAAATTTATTTACATAAAATTATCTTCTACACTTCTAAAATGTAAGTATAAACTAGCTAAGTGTATGAATGAAGGTGTGAATAAGAAACTCAAGTTAGGTAAGTTTTACATTAGACTTGTTTGCACAAGTTCCAAGTATCTCACTCAAAATGAAGTCAAAAAGTACTTATTTGGAAGCAATGGTTTGTTGGCAAAAAACTAGAAGATGTAATGGTTCCAATGGTAGTGATCGTTTGTAATTTAGTAGTATATGGTGGTGGTAATTCCAAAAGGCATTAATGTATGTAAGGACCTCTAATAGCTTCTTTTATTTTCTTCCCTTTTTTCTTTGTTTTTTTTTTTTTTTCTTTTTGGGTTTCTTAAGAGTGGTTCCCAAAGTTTTCTAAGAGTGAAGAATAGAGTCAAATGAGGGTTTTGAAGGGTGATTACAAATTAAGAAGGTAGGATGTGAGGGATAAACCCTCTCTTCTTTTGGTTACTAAGAACTAGATTTAAGTTAGGATCACTTGCTTTTATGACTTTTTTTTGCAAAATGAGGCAAGGATTTATCTCCAAAATATCCCAATTGCCAACTAATATAAGATTAAGGATCTTATCCATTTTTTAATTAAGAAGACTAGGGTTGGTAGATGGATTAAAGTGTAATTAAGCTAATTAATCGCGATTATACTTAATTAGGCAATTTAGGCCTAATTAGGGTATAATTAAGGTCTTGCCATTTTCTATCACTATAATTAAGTTCAATGACCTATAATACTTTGTTTGTTAGAGTATTTTAGTATTTGGGACCAATTAAGGTTTTTATATCGTATACAAGATTAAAGATTTAGGGTTACTGAGTGATTACAGGAATTATTTGCAATTAGTGAACAGTTTAGGAATATACTTAAGGTTTTTTAGTTTAATTAGAGTTTTAGACTACTAATTAATGTTTTAGCTAATCTATTGATTTTTTAGCCATTTTGGGGTGTCCCATACATTAGGGTTTTTAGGGTTTTACGCTTACAATTAAAGTTTTAGGGCTTTAGGCTTTTTAACTTATTATTTAGGGTTCATGACTTATTTTTAGGGTTCAATCATTTTATTTAGGGTAATTATTCTTATATCTTAAGTGGTTTTAGGGATTACCTATTAACTTCTATATCTGACTATGAGTTTGGATCCGAAAGTTTGCAGGGTTCATATTGTCTCGCTAAGGATAATGTTGATATTATTAAGGAGATATTTTCATTTAATTACTTTTGTTTCATATGATTAATCACATTTGACTTGTAGTTAATTATGATATAAAACCCAATTAATAGATTAAGGTGTGATTTAAATTCTTAATCTTAATTACTAGTACATTTGACACTAACCAGGGGCAATTTAGGGCTTAATATGTTAAATTAAGTTAGTTAAGCTCATTGGATCATCTTGTCTAATTAGTTGAAGGAATTGGGACAATTGTTGCTGTTTGAGTACGTTTTAGAGAGTAAATTAGGGTTTTAGGGCAATTAAGCGATTAGCATTTGATTAGTAGATAGTTTTACTATTTAATTAGAGCACAATAGTTGGATTATGGTTTTCAACACTAGATTAGGGTTTAACAATCATTTCTAAAGTTTACGCATATTTAGGTTCTAATTAGGGTTTGAAGGTTCATTTAAGGGTTATAATTTTCATTTTAGGGTTTTGAATTCATTGTTAAGGTTATCTATATCAATAATCATTTTTGGCTTAATTTACGCTTTATTGATTTCAAAGAGCTCTCTTGGGCTTCAATTATCAGTCTCTTTCCCATTAAGGTTTAGGATTGGATTCGTTAGATTAGGTTGACCTAGGGAGTTAACATTAGTTATTAGCATTTGCTTGCAAAATTTTAGGGTTTTGAGTGTAGGGGTGAAACTAAGGTCAAATTTGTTAGCTAAGGTTTTACGAGTTTAAGTTTAGGATTTTGAGTATAGTCTCTCATGTTCAAGATTAGTTATCTTACCAACATTAAGGATATTTTTTAGGAAATCCTATTAACTTCTAGCCCCTAGTCAAGGAAATTTGTAGGGTTTGTAGACACTTCATTTTTGCATTTCGTAATTTTAGTTCTTATTTCAAATTTTTAGTATTGTCAAGATGGACTAAAATAGGCCCTCTTCTTTTTTTTTTAATTCATTTTACTAAATTTTTATCTTTATTTTTAAGTATGTTTTCAAATTTATTTCTAGCGTACATATGATTGATTTAGATAAATTTTTGCTTGAACATATGGTTAGTGTAATTTTATTTGTCTTGTTATTTAACTAAAAAATATAATACATTAAACTAGACTACTTATAAGACTTGGTTCATGGGCCCTAAAGGAATTAGGGCCAAAGCCCCTAATATTTAGACTAAGTAGGCAAGCAAGTTTTGTTCTTGCAAATATTTTTAACTCCCGCGTATGTACTACTCGTGCTAGTTAAGTACATGAGTTATGTGCTCCCAACATGATACGTGCCCCATTCTCTTTCTACGTCCTATTTTCTTTGCTTGCATACTTGAGAATTGAAGTTTCTTGAATAAAAAGGGAAAGTTTCCCTATTTGAATCCTTCATTTTCAACTCGTGTTTTGAATCTATATCTTAAAATATTAACCCAAATTTTATGTTTTCGGAATCTTCACATAGTATACTCTAAAGTGGGACAAAAAAACACATTCTAATTTTATGAAATCGTGAATTAATTTGGACATGGAAAAGGAAAAAAAAATATATTAATAAACATTAATGGAATTTGCAAAACTCCATTCTTTAGGATATTTCCTCCGAATCAAAGATGCAGACATTGATTATTGATGTGTTCTTGCCCATTTCCATCATTTAAACTAACACTTTCCTCAAAATTTGAAATTGGATTGGACAAGAACATATTAGGCCACCAAATTTATGATCTTCCATTTTTACATTTTTCTAGATTAAATATAGACTCCACTAGTATAAATAGGGGGCTATACCTCACTTTGCGCATAGATCACACCTAAAAACTCACCAAAACACGCTCAATTAAAGCTTTCCCTTTTTAAAACGAGAAGTTTCCCTCTATAGGAATAGTCCCACCATCAGCCTTCCACATAAAAAATTACTATCAAATTCGTGTTTGTGGTGTTCCCAAACCCTAAACACTCTACTCTCTTGTACCTAAATGCCCCTTAACCACTCTACCGAAAACTACCATTGCCTTCATCCACCATCTCCTCCAAATTCCAAACACTATGAAAACCGTCACAACAACCCGAGGCATCAGTCCTAACCCCCTTAAATCCAATT
This sequence comes from Lumnitzera racemosa, assembly GCA_024138005.1. Classification (NCBI taxonomy): domain Eukaryota; kingdom Viridiplantae; phylum Streptophyta; class Magnoliopsida; order Myrtales; family Combretaceae; genus Lumnitzera; species Lumnitzera racemosa. Next base: position 36,710,134 of record JAMXBC010000008.1, read on the forward strand.
AGAAATGCACAAAAATTGTGTTCCCATTCGTTTCGATTGAGATATTGGTTGGAATTACATCTAAAAGGTGATACATGTAGGTATTCTAGTTTTTCCTCTTTGCGAAGATCCCAATTTGACCCGATCCAAACTAGGTATGTTATCCTTATTTATTTATTTTATTTTGTTAATTATTTGCTAAATCTTCTAAAATGAAATTAAAAAAGAAAACCTTTTTCCTAAGATTACGGTTTTTAGAAAATTTTTCCCAAAAGTTGATGTTTTGCAAAGGTAAACAGAATTTGTTTTCTCACATAGAAAATTTTTTTTCTCAAAATAAAAAAATAACTAACCCTTTTTCCAAGATTAGACTCATAGGATTTCAAAATGAAAAGGAGATCAAATTAGGAAGCTCTCTTGGAATTTTCTTGAAATATAAATAAATTCACTAAATTGTAAACTCAACTGTTTTCAAGTTTAAAATTAACCTACCCACTACATTTTTCAAAATGAATTAAGGTAATCTGATCCTGACTAACAAGTATAGAGACAACTTAGAGGCTACTTAAAATATAGGAAAAAAATATTTCTCTTTTATTTAATTTTCAATGCTATATTTTAGATGGGTGATTTGGAAAGTAAATATAAATTTAGAAGGTTAGAATTGTAACTATATCAGTTTAATAGGATAGCTACAAACCTAATAAAATTTAATTTCTCGAATTTCTTTTAAAATTTTTTAAAACACAAACTAATGGATAAATTAAAATTAATTTGCCTAATCGATTCTAATTTAATAAATACCTCAATCAAAACCATTAATATCCTCCTTATAATGCAATAATCTTTAGATAAAATTCAATACAAAATTATACTTATTTAATTTAAATAATACACAAATAAAAGAACATAAAATATAATAGGAAATTGAAAAAAAAAAGTAAAAATTACAACAAAATTATAAACTCTAAAAAATTGGTAGTCTGAACGCTAATTTAGGTTTGAGTAAGCTAAACTATATCATGATTTGATAAGGCTAGTAATGATAAAAGTTTATGAAATTTAATAAATCAAATATAACACCGATAATAAAAACTCTAGAAATTGATCGAAATCTAAATCGCGTACCAAAAATCCTAAATCCGATTTATGCACAATTACCCGAAATCGAACTTGAACTTGAACTTGAACTTAAACTTGATCAAAATCCTAAAACTGTAACTTTAAGCCTATAAAATAATTAAATATTACTCCATAGTAATATAATTGTAGTCGATTACAATTATTGACTAAATCGTGTAATCGCATAATCACGTAAAATTTTTAACTAAACCGTTAAAATAATTTGTAAAAATTATAATAATAACTTATAAAAATTATAATTGTAACTAGTACCAATTAAATTGATAAATTTTCATAAAATTTAAAAATTAATTTATAATTATTATTTTTATGATTTTTATGTTTAGAAAAATTACATATAATTATTTCTATTTTCCTTTTTCTTCTATTTTCTTTCCTTTCTTTTTCTTCTTTTCTTTTCCTCTTTTATTTTCTTCCTTTTTCCTACATGAATGGAGCTATATATTATAGCAACCCATGTGCACAAAAATAAGATACGAGTATCACAAATTAATGGGATAAAGAACAAAACAATAAAGTACATGTCTTATCTTAATTAATGCCTAAATTAAGAAGGTAAGCTTCTTTATTTTTTTTTAATTTTATTTTCTTTAAAATTAGATGGACTTCAAGTCCCAAAAATCTGGAAAAAAAAAGAGACCCAAACCGAAAATATAAAGTGGAAAAAGCAAAAGAAAAGAAAAGCAATGTAAAACAAAACAAAAGCAAAATAAAGTTCAAGAGCAAGAAGACAATTAAGAAGAAAAAGAAGAAGGAGAAAAAGAAGAAAAAAAATTAAGGATATTATCAACATATTTAGGTAAGTGTATTTATTTTAGTTGTATATATGTATATTATATGATATGTATATGTATATACTAAGTATTTTGTTGTATTTTGTTATATGTTTCATTACATGTACATATATAGATGCATGAGTAGATAACCTAATATATATGTATATCTTTTTTATGTGTATATGAACATATGTAAGTGGACATGTATATATACATTATTATGTAGAAGATACAATATATATATATATATATGTGAGTATAAATAAGAATACATGTGCTAAGTATTTAGTATTTTCACTAATTAAGTATTGCTAGATATGTATATATATATATATATATATATGCACGTACATGAAAATATATCTATGTATGTATGTATTATATATGTATGAATAATTAGTATTTGGTATATTATATATATACATGTATTAGGTATTTTTGTATTTATGTATTCACGTAAGTATTTTTTTTATGTATAATAAGTTTGCATAGTTGACATGAAGGTATGTATGTATATATATAAACATAGAATTTTATATTATCTATATGTATATGTGAACACGTATAAAAGTAGGTATGTGTATATAAAATATAAATACATCCATATTATACTCATACATATAAAATATAGTATATAATTAAATTCAAAATAAGTTCATACATAAAATAAGTTAATAAATATGAATAGACATATATATAAGAAGTAGGTATATATATATATATATAACTACCATAAATTAGAAAAAAAATTAATAAAATATAGTAATAAGGATTTATATATATATATGTATATCGTAAAATACTAGAACATAATAAATCAGAAAAAAAAGAACAAAAAATTTAAGTCTAAAATCTCAAAAATCGGTAAAAATAAGTAACTAGGGTAAAATAAGCTTAAAATATTAAAATTATCACTTATACGATTTAAATAATTATTAAATCATAAATATACTAAGAAAAAAGCTAAAATTAATATTTTATAACTTTTAAAATTAAAATAATAAATTTTGTGATATTTTTGTATCACTATTCAAACTGCGAGTTATAACATTTAAAACGGATCTCGTTATGAGAAAATACACCCGAAAACGATCAAAATAAATTATAAATTCATAATGATCCTAACTAAAATGAAAAAGTTATACGTGATTTGATAAAAAGCTCTAATCGATAATTTCACATGACTAAGTGATGTAAACTTTATAAATTACAATACTAGTTTAGTTTTAAATTCCCAAACTTACAATTTTCTATATTCCTTATTCTCAGGTTATCTTGACCTTGATCCTGAGCTGCTATTGGATTATTACTACTCTTGAGTCGATTATGGATGAGTGAGTTTTTCTAAATGATCCTATACTTGCTTGTGTTTGTAATTAGTGAAAATAAATTATGATTAATAATTAAATGTTGTATGGGGATAGGTTATGCTTATGTGTGATAACTGTTTATTAATGATGAATTTACTTTAAAGTACGATAACTTATTGATTGTTGCATAATAGATTTGTTAGGAACTGATTGTTTGTAATCTTGTTAATCACTGAATAATAAAATCTAATTTTACTCAGACTTGAAAAAAAAATTAACTTGAAACATACATTATCATACACCGCATAACTAATTCCGGCCGTCATATTACATGGAGGTAGCGCAAGGCCATACGTAGGTTGATTATTTGATTGTTATAAATTTCGTACGGTGCACGCGTGCGACATGACCTTACCTTGGCCCACGGGATCACTAGGCATTGGAGGTACCAACCGCCTAACTAATGGTTGAGTCTAGAGATCTTTATTTAGGGGTGAGCAAGAGTTGCGTGAACCTACTCACGATCATACGTAGAACTCATTTTGATAAAATTGAGAATGGATATACCATTATATTTTAAATATGAAACGTGGAGTTTCGTCATAAGATAAGTTTTAATATTATACCCGGATTTGATTGTACCAAAGTATCTCTAACCTTGACTTCGAAGAGTGTTAAATCTAAGTTGCATACAGTACTTGGCCACCTGTATATATTTGTTTGACATACTGATTGATATGAATTTATTTGATTGAACTTAATTGATGTTTAGCTTGATTGCTGTATGATTGAGGGGATTATCTCACTAAGTTAGTTAGCTTATACCTTTATAGTCTTCTTTCGCAAGCCGAGTTGTTCGTGGAGTCGGGCTGCCGCATACCTAAGGTTAATTGTACATCAAGGGGTCGATGCTGGAGTAAGATGTTATCGGGGTGTACTCGTAATAGTTTATTTAGATTATGGATCTGATTATGTAATAAAATGATATTAGTTTGAGTTAAGAAGTATTATACACTTCTTATTTGTAAATTCTTATATAAATAGATTGTGTTTTATATTTCCTTAACTTATTATTATTATCATGAAATGATATTACTTACACTTGCATAACTTTTGATTGTTAGCTGTAGCTGTAGCCTTCTATATCACATAAATGGTTGTTAATTGTAAGGTAATTCAATCTATAATCTTTTATACGGTATATGGCAACCGTTATGACTAGCTCTCTCGGATCATGATAAAATAATATAATATTATAACAAAAATCATATGGCTTCACTATTACAACAAAATTCAATTATAAACTTGAATCATGGAATACGTCAATTATATGGTATTGCAATGGAATTTATATAGATCTAATATTTATCTACTTAAAATATTAAGATAGTTCAAACTACATGTATAAACTCCTTTATCAATCCTTTTTCTTCTATGATTTCCATTGTTTGATCTAGATCCATTTTCCATTTCCTTTTCATCGATATAACAAACCAATGAAAAAGTTAGTCTAGAATGAGATGTTAAAGTAAAGAAAGTGAAAATATATAAAAAAAGAATATGAAAATCATAATGTGTATAAAAATAGGTGAAATCGAAATTGCTAACTTGAATCAAAGAAGTGGGTGAAGCACCCTTTCAAAAAACAAAGAAGGGGATCGATTATGAAAGGAGAGAAAGGAGATGGAAGAGAAATAAAGAGAATATGGAGTTATTTAAACTAATAAACAATGGAAAATATTGAAAAATAATTATGAAAAGGCATTATGACTTCGCAAAGCAAATAAGAGAAATACATTAATAATAGCAAAAAAGATGTAATATAAAAAAGGGAAAGAGTTTTTGAAATTATATATATTATAATATGATGTGGAAAAAGTATAAAAAAAAATAAACATGTCAGAAAATTCAAAAGAAAAAAAAAAGCATATCCAATTATCCATGAAGGATTCTAGCTTTTGAATTTTTGTTTACGTGATCTACAATGAGAGAGAATTTAGTTTATGTTTTATATTCTTTAAATGTAAGCGTCTGATTATATAAGTGTAATTGTTATTGGCGAAATAGATATCTTCCATTGGGTTCCTTTGCGGAAAGCGCGAGCGCTAAAACTTTTTCCACATTATTATGGCTTCTAAAGCAAATTTCATGGCACAATTGAGGGGAAAAAAAAGTTAACACTTAAGTGTGGGTGTTATGATCTAAAATCTCAAATTAAATCCTGAATCGAATAAAATATATTATACTAATATACTATGTATTTATATTATTGAAGTTCTTTCTCGAATCTATAACTATTAACATGATGTGAAGATTGAGAGGTTTCCAAGCATAATCCTTTGTAATATGCATAATTAGAGGTGCATACTAGGATTGACTAACTCGAAATCGGTCATAAACCATTGATTTATGGATTGGTGATTAGTTGAACGGAGCTTAGCCCTTAAAACTACCGGCCTATACTAGTTCACATAAATTGGGGGTTCAAGGGCTAGTTCAAAAGCCCTTGAACTATGTCCTTTTTTATTTTTCTTTAATTATTTTAAAATTTTAATTTTCCCTATTTCCATAAATTATTATTAACAATTTGTCACCTACTCTTGTATTTTTATTTTCTTTCTCAAATAATTCTAATACTTTATGTAAATATATAGTGATGTATGAATAATTCACTTTTATTTTCAATTGAATTTTTTTTATTCTTAAATAATTGATTTGAATTGCATGGGCGTAATGGTGTTTGTTTTTCTTTGTTTTTTTATTTTTTTAGATTAAGGTTCGAGTAAACCCGAACTATTGGTTTAGAGGCCCACCAGGTCGGCAATTCTCCAAAGAAATTTCGAGTAAGAATGGAAGTTTAGGAATGACTATGGTGGAAGACCATGCCCGTGGTCCTTACTTATGAACATTTCATCAAGAATTTCTCTTAAATTTTGAAGTTTAGCACCAAAGGCATGATTACGACCAACCACCATGATTGTGTACCCCAGGCATGAAGAAATTCCAATCTCCAATCTTCTATTTTGTTAAGTGCTTGTTGTAATCTTAAGACTATTGCTTATAAATAAATTTTTAAGTCTATGGTTAGAGAGAGAGAGAGCCCCTTAAGAGGTTGTTAGAATTTAAAATATTCCAAGGGGGGTTTTCCATCATGTTTCTTCTTTTCTTTTTAGATTTCATATTTTTGTTTAATTTACTTAGTAAATCATTATTGAATCCTACGCTTAAAGGGATGATTTGAATTCATAAAATTCAATCTATGATTTTATATTCTACGATCTAGTTATACTACTTTTATTGTTGTTATATTAATATTTCTCAAGATATTGATTTAATAACTAAGTTTGCTGTAGAGATGTCAGGCCTACAGTAAAAAGATAAGTATAAGTTGAAGAGATTAAGTGTGTTGAGAGACTAGGTTTTTAATCTTTCCAAATTAGAGTGATTTAATAGTGGGATTCAAGAGCTTCATGCAATCTTGGAATACTCCAATTAGAAGTGATCCGGGTAGAGAGAGTTCTAAGATTAGGAATTAGCCAGAGATGTGAGTTTGGTTACTTCAGAATCTATTTGCATTGGATTAGGTTAGGAATCTTCATGGTCTGATATAGTAATTGAGATTGAATGATCTTTTAGAACTACGTAGTAAACAACAATTATGATTTACTAAGGGAAATTCTTTTTTCTTTATTAATTTGTTGACGTTAATTTTTATCTAGTTTAGTTTTTTAGTCATTTACTTATTTTGTTATTTAATTTATGTTATTCTTCATTTAATTCTTTAGTTGTTTTACTATCTTGTTATGCTATTATTAGTTAATTGTCTTTATTTAATTTCCTTATTTTTAGTTTAATAACTTAGTTTATTGCAATCTTTATTTTTTGTCTTTGGAATACTTTTTAAAATCATCTATGGTTGTAAGTTGGGTAATTGAATATTCTAAAAAGAGTTTAATTGCTTAAAATAATTAGATATACTTATCTAATTGGTTCCTTATGGGATTAACATTCAGACTCAAAATCTATTTGATACTATACTATAACTTGACCAGGTGAATTTGCTTATAATGTGATATACGGTCCATAAAGTTTTTAGTTTTTAGGGAGCCAAAAATAAAGTAGTCTAATTTAGGAAATTGGCATAACCCTAGATTTATTCAATTACCTTAACATCTTTGCAATAAATCTTTTCCATAGTTATTTAGATATCATATCTCTTCTATTACATTGCTAACTTTTAATTCTTTGAAACTTATGATAAGAAGTAGCAATAGGAATTTGGTAGACTTTGAACTAGAAATTTAGAGGATAGAGCAATGGCTTCACATAAGAAATCATAATACTGTGGATCAAGGTTTACCACTTAGATTAAAGGAGGAGTTAGGAAATTGAGAAAGTGAGCAAGAAGATATAGCCTCTAATGAAAGAAAAACAACAACAATGGTGAATGCTATAATATATGCACGGGAGTTGCAAAGCTAATGGTAACTAGAGTTGAGTCTAGCATTGCTAGACCTACAATCCAAACTAATTTCCAAATTCAACCTAAAATCATCTCAATTATCTAACAATTCGTCTAGTTTGATGGATTAGCAAACAAGGACCCCAATACCTACATTTCAAATTTCTTAGAAATCTGCGATACGTTCAAAATTAATAGTGTCTTAGATTATGTAGTAAGGTTAAGGTTATTCATGTTCTTCTTGCAAGGTAAGGCTAAATTTTAGCTAAATTCATTACCTAAAGGGTCGATCATTACTTAGAAGTCATCGGTAGAAAATTTCTTAAGATAATATTTCCTACTAGTAAAGACAACGAGACTTGGGGATAATATATTTGCTTTTTTCAATTTGATGAAGGGACTCTTTATGACACTTAGGAGAGATTTAAGGAATTATTAAGAAGGTGCCTACATAATGAATTACCTCATTGGGTGCAAATCTAAACATTTTACAATGGACTCAATTATTTCACGCGTCAAATTATTAATGCCGTAGATAAAGGCAATCTAAGTGCTAAGATACCTCAGGAAGCCCAAAAGTTGATTGAAGGCATAGTGATGAATAATTTGTAGCGAGATAATGTAAGAGCTAAAGTAAAAACATTTGGAAAATATGAAATTGACTCTATGATGGCATTAATTGCTCAAGTTGAAAATTTAACTAGAAAGATTAATGGTTTATGTAACCTATCAATTTAGTGGAAGATGAGATTTTCTGGAAACTGAAGATATTAATTTTATTGCTAACCGATTTGCTAACGATCCTTTCGGTAATACCTATAATCCAAGTTAGAGAAATCATCCCAATTTCTCTCGAGAGAATAGTAGCAACAGTCTAAAAATCGTAATCAACAAAATAGGTCTCCTAATGAAGGGGAATTACTAAATCGGTTCATTCGAAATTCAGACACAAGATTTTAAGCTAACGAAAGCCGTACTAAGGAACATAGAGACATGATCGAGGAATTTAGAGAATTAACTTAACCAGTTGGCAAGATTTATTTCCGAGAGGCTATAGGGAAGCTTACTTAGAAACATTGAACCGAATCCAAAAATGGTAGGTTCAAAAGCAAACTAATAAGTAAGTTGTTAACCTTTAAGCTAATGATATAAAACAAAATTACTAAGCAACCCAAGTTTAATGAACTTTTATTTTTCGTATTTTACTTTATGAATAAGTTAATTTAAGTTTTTGAGTTAGTATTTTACTTTGTGCAATGTAGTTAGGTAATTTAGTTAGTGATTTTCATCATCCAATTTGGCCAATTTTTGGTTGAAATTTTGTGCTTAAAACAATACTAACATTTATTTCTTTTAGTAATTTGAGGAAGAAGTCGAGAAATTGAAGTTTGGCATGAATTTTCAACTCTAGAAAAGATTATGGCCATAGTCTACACTTGCGGACTTGGACAATGATCCTTGGTAATTTAACCTAAGAGAAAAGTTAGAAAAAGAATTCACGACAAAAGGAATACGACCGTAGTTCTCAATCATGTACACAATGTTCTTTTCTATATAGAAGAAAGAACATGGCCACAACATGGCCGTGTTCACTACTTATGATTGCTACATGTCTAAAAATCATGGTTATTTCTTCTTCATTCCCTTTTCTTCATCATTTTGTTTCAGTCACACACATACATACATACTTTTCTCCATGATCTTTCTACGATCACCACTATCACTCACCAAATCCTTCAAATTCGAAAATGAAACCAATAATCACAAGGTATATACATTACCCTTGCTTCATTGTTTTCCTTAATTTATTATTAGATTTCATAGATATCTAACTTTTATCTAGGTTTTCAACTTGGAGATTTTGATGTGCATGTGTGTAGATCTTAGGTTTTAAGGATGATATAGTGTATGTAATGCAATGTAATGAGTTGTTTGTTGATCATATATTAGAATCATATGTGATTTGTGAAGATTTAATGGTTGGAATATGATGGAAAGCTATAGAAAGTTATAAAAAGAGAAAGAAAGTAAATTGTTTGTAATTGACAACTGCAATTCATGTTGAAAAAGGAAAATTGTTGTGCTTGATTACTTCTGTGTCTTGAAGAATTAATTTGCATATGAATTAGATAATTGAATCAAGTTTCTAGTCCATGAAAATTATGTTGGATATTAGTGCTCATGTGATTTAAGCAATAAAATTATAGGTTGAATTTTGATTCATGAAATTATTCACTTATAATTTTATCAAGTTTCTTTTTAAAGAACCTAACATTTCAATGTATTAAGTTAATCAATTTACTTATTAAGCCATAATTTTAGAAAATTGCATATTTAATGCTAAATTTGAAAAGATTATGAATAACAAAATCTTATAGGATTCGCTTATGAAACTACTTTATAAAAAGCACTAATATGTGATCTTAGTAATTTAGGCATTATAAATTGATCGCTATCTTAATTACTTATTACTCTAACTAGTAAGATGTGATTGCCATGGGTCAATTAGTGAATTAAATTTTCATGAATTATTGTTATTATCACACTTAAACTCTTCTCTAGTTTTTAATTTTGAAAAATGGCTAGAGTTAAGCATGCAGCTTGCAAAAACTTAGGCACTATTCTACAATCTCCTTAGCTCACCTTCAAGCATAAACAGTAAAGAGAAAGGTTTGAGTACCTTTCTAAAAAGAAGTTCAATAAGTTCACTTATATCGATTAGACCACTTTGGCATAGGCTAGAATTGGCTAATTGATTGGTTTTAGTAGATGGGATCGGCTCTTCACAATCAATGAGTTAGTGTATAAGGAGCCTACCCTTGAATCCCTTTATGCATTTAATATAGGTTTTGATAGTCTTATTCAAGGTAACCAAAATGCAGTCTAGTTTAGGTACTGTAATAGGGAAGTTAGAATGCCTATTGATGATTGTGGTATGCATATGAGGCTTTATTTTGCTAATTATATTATGAAATAAGAGTAAATGACCCACACGTTGCCCTAAGGTGTGTTTGATTTGGTTGTATGGAATAGATTGACTGGTAGTAAGGGAGGTGTTTATAATCCTAGCAAGTCTAAAGTATCAAATTTATGTGACTCTTCTCTTAGGCTAACACATTATGTGTTAGCTAGAAATTTTACAAGTAGAGGCAACAGTCATGGGGTTGTTAATGAGAGGGATATTTTATATCTACATAGTTTTGTCGATTACCATCTTCTCAATTTGGCAATAGAGATGGCTTAGCACATAAGAACTTAAGCCACTAAGAGATAGTCTAATTATATTTTTGCAGGCCCTTTCATTATCCATTTAGTGAAAACTGCACTAGCCTACATAATGAGCTAAGCATGAGAATGATGAAGGATTGCATTGCCCTCATCTATGATGTTATCAAATACATGCACTTGCTACTACTACTTGAGTTACCACCTAAACCAATTAGAGAGGCTACTACTTCATTGTCCTCTAGGCTACAAGCTAAGTCTTTCTTAGTGCTTAGCACTTTTATAAATTTCATGAGGAAGCTTTTCAAGAGATTAAGGATGTTGCATCATAAGGTAGACCAGGCCCTAATTCAGCATGGCACAATCATGACTCACTTACAAATTTAGCCACTAACTCTACTACCAATGCATAAGCTAGACTTCGCAAAAGAAGTCATTAAAGAGTAGATTGAGGAAGAAGAAGAGGAAGATGTAGAGGATGAGGAGTGATCTACTCTTTATTTCATTTTTTAGTTTATGTTTATTTTCATTTGATATTTATATGACTATACAACTAACTAAATTTCGATTTGCCTTTTTGACTACTACTTGATCTTATCATGTTTTGATGTTTATAGGATAGTAACTTTTAAATACTTAAATTAGTGGTAGTTTTATTTTAGTTATTTTGCGTAGTTAACTTTTCCTTTTCATTTTCTTTAGTTAGTTTGTTCTAATGAGAAATGAAATCCAGGTGCTTAATGGTTCAATGGAAATTCGCTTTTAAACTTCACTCTTTTTGAAAGGAATCTGACTATAAAACCAAGAAAGTCCTAGCTTCTTTTCTTCTCTTTTATTATTATTGCTATTGTTTCTTATCTTCCATTAAGATGTTTGATTTCAATGATCATGTACATTGATGATAATATATAACTTAAGTATGGGGAAAGGATAGAATATATATGCTATTGCATATGCACTTAAGCTCCTATTTGTTAAATTTTGTCAAAATTTTTCAAATTTTAGAAACTTTTGACCTTGCATGTACCTAAGAAAGAATAATTTTTTTGAATCTACCCACATCCTTTATGGATTTAGAACACTTTGCCGAATTTGAGTGGTTGAATCTTTACAACTCAAAGTTACTCTTCTCTTAAGCTTAGATTTACACTTAGGATTAAAATATATATGAATGGTTTAAAGATTTAAAGACTAGTCATCTTCATTTCTAAGCTTCATTTTAAAGGATAGTTATTTATCCTTCTTTATCAAATTTTTTGGAATAGGTGAACAAGAGAGATTTGTCCTTTGAAAAATCAAAGTAATTAGAGTTATAAATTGAATAATCTAATTAAAATGATAAATGAATTGTTGCAGCTTGGTATAGATCAATCTTAGTCTCTTAGAAAAGTAAGTCTCTTTCCTACTACTAATTAGAGAAAGTGAAATTAATCGAAGTTGTTAAGGATCGGCTTTAGTCTATTAGAAGAGTAAGGTGCTTTCCCATTGATAACTGCTAAGTAATTAAAAGAGCTAAATTAGTAAGGATTGACCTTGGCCCCTTAGAAGAGGAGGTACTTTTCCAATGCTAATCAAGTTTCAATTGAAAAGAAAAATACATTGAATTGATAAACCTCCTAACAAAAATTGCAAGACATAGAGGGACAATCAGAGGATGAATTGATGTGGCATGCATTCATTCTAGTTTTTCAAGTTAAAAATACTTAATGAAGATTTCACTTCTCTTGAGTTAAAGCAAAACAAATTATCATGACTTTCTCTTGATTAGCTTATGGTCGTTGTGATCTCTAGTTTAGTTTTTGCTTGAGTGTTGTAGTTAACTCTAAAATCTATAGATTGATTACTAAAATTTCGTAAGCTTCAATTATGCTACCATCTAAGTTTTCTAAATGCATTGTGAAGTTGAGAAATAAGGGTGATTCTAAAAAATTTTTTGCTAGGCAATTAAGATTTCAAATGTGCTCTTTTCTAAAATTATAATCAATTGTCTTATCCTTTAAAGATTTTCTTTACTTTGACAAGCAAAAGTTTAAGTGTAGAAATATTTGTTTATTTATTGTTGTCAAGGACTCTAAGAGTACTTTTTGAAGATTTTAAGGATTTTTGGGCAATTTTAAGTATATTGGAGTATACCAACAATGGAGTGAAGTAGAGAAATTTCAAGCAAGAACGGAAGTTCAAGAATGACCACGGTTGAAGACTACATCCATAGTGCCTACTTATGAACCTTTCATTAAGAATTTCTTTTGAATTTCGAAATTTTATGCAAAAAAACATGACTATGGTTAGCTACCATGGTTGTGTATTATAGGTGTGAAGAAATTGCAATTTTCAATCTTCCATTTTTATTAGGTTCTCATTATAATCTTATGACTATTGCTTATAAATAGATTCTTAAGCCTAGGGATGCAGAGAGAAAGCCCCTTGAGTAGTTGTTAGGTTTGAGAAGAAATTGTGATTTCTAATCTTCTATTTATGTTAGTCTTCATTTAGTTCTTTAGTTGTTTTACTATCTTGTAATGCTATTATTAGTTAATTGTCTTTTTTTAATTTCCTTATCTTTAGTTCAATAGCTTATTTTATTACATTCTTTATTTTCTATCTTTATAATATTTTATTATATCTTCTATGGTTATAAGCTAGGTGATTGAATAATCTAAAAAGGGTATAGTTACTAAAAATAATTAGATATACTCATTCAACTGGTTCCTCGTAAGATTGATAGTCAAACTCAAAATCCATTTTATTATATACTATAACTAAACCATATATACTTGCTTGTAATGCGGTATATGCTCCATCTTTTTTCCTAAGGCATTGAGCGAGAAAAATATTTTCCCTCTGAATCGTATTTGCATGTTGTTCTTGCATCATGGATTGTGTAATAATGAGAGGCATAAGTTATACTAAGTCTTCCCCCTTCGTACCTAAATGAACTTCTTCTTTAGATTCATTCTAATGTTGCTGCTCAATGTCTACAACGTAGTCCTCCTCATTTACACTAACCACTTCAATTTTCGATAACATAGTCTTGATTGCCATAACTTGTTGACTTAGACATTCTTATGCTAAATTTATAGAGCCCTAGCATTGAAGGAATTTGATATCACCCAATTTTCTCCTATATTACCCTTACTTATTCTCTTGTGCTCCATAAATAATATGGGTATTTTTACTAATCATCCTTTTCGTAAAACTATAGAAATCCTTATGCTTAAACTCTTCTTTAGTTTTCTCTTTGATATGTTGTTCATCGGGTTTAAAGTGAGAACTCTACTATTTAGCCTTACCTCTTTGTTTATTGTTGCCTAACCTTCAAGGCCAATTTCATTATATCATCTAAGGTCTCATACTACTATATCTCAACAAAATCGGTTATCTCATATTTCAACCTAGATTTGGTTTGAGATATAGTTTGCTCATTAGGTTCATTAACCTTAAATCTCATTAATAATGTTCAATACTCGTGAGCATACTTGCTAAGACTCATCTCACCTAACCTTAGAGATTACAATAGAGAAAATAGGTTTTGTTTACAATGTCAAGGTACAAATTTCCTTTCCCTTCTCTAAATGCAAGTATTTCTTCGCTACAAGGTAGGATAACCGACATAATCTAGGGAGACTAGTTTGACCTTAGTATGCTCATTGTATTCATGGCAATCAAAATGTTGCTCAATTTATCTTTTCCAATCTAAGTATTCTTCTAACAACCCTTACCACCAAACTACAGATTAATAACTTGATAGTTTCTAGCCCTTTATTTTGTGGCTCTCTATTAACCACATAACCTCTATTGAAATTATCTCTCTACCCCTCATTTAGATCATCGCTTCCATCAAGCTTCACACCAATATTTTACCTTTGGTTTTCATTTGGAATATTCACTTTATCATGTCATTGGTTATGGTTTATATTAAGTTTATCTACATGATCATAATTCTCTAAATGGTTTCTATAAGAGTAGACATTTGTTATTCTAATTTTGTTTCATGAGGCCTTATATTACCATAGTCCTTACACCTCTCTCCAATGAACCCAACATGAACACTCTTACTATACATCCCACAAAATACTGTAGTCCTTAATAACATAAGACAAATAAATAATATGCCCCAACTGTAACTCGTTTCTCGATAAGTTTTCACTTAGGAACTTCATCGAACACCTTTGCTCCACTACTACATAATCCCTCCATGATAGGATCGTAACCCAATAGTAACTACATGAAAAAATCCAAACTCCATACATCATTAGTAGCAACTGACAATTGCAAAAAAAATTTTCCTATTTATCAACAATATCAATGAATACTCAAATCACTCACATGTAACCTAACAATTTCCCAAACTCTTTCATTAGCAAGCAACATCTACACCCACTAAGGTACAATCTTACCTTCTTTCCAATAGAGAAATAATAAGTTAAGAATTGAAATTTATCACACATATATTATTTGGTAGCTCTAATACCAAAACTTGTGATGAGCTTAGATATAAAGTTTTTCAAGCATGATTCTTTGTAATATGTGTAGCAAATGGTCTTTATAATATTAAGGTGTTAAATGGGAGTTTTAGATGAACTAAACCATTAGATTTATATCAATTATTGATAAATGCTTCAATTATCAAACAATGATAATAGACTTCTTAATCTGATGTGACTTAAATACTAACCATTGTCTAATGGCATAATTTATAACTAAGAGGACTTAAGTTAAATAAGAATAAGAATGAATAAAATAAAACCAATCATCACAGAGGCCTCACTAGTCAATCGATGGGCACACTATCAATAAGTTGGTAGTGAAGAAAAAACTAACCCCTAGATGGTTGATATCATAGTTATTGGATGCTATAAATAATTCCATTCTTAGACCTTTTATGTGTCTTTTTGTTACTAACAATCGAATAGGTTAAGGGTTGACAACTAATTGGCATCCTCTACAACATAACAGTTGCCAATTCTTCCTCTTTTGGTCCATATGTAATTCCTTCATTTGATCTTTAATACTTCGATTCTTTCCTTAACATGAATTATAACCTAATTCTCATCATCACCTTACAGTTTAAGCAGTCTATTAAGCAATTGCTTTTTTTTTTCTCTTTCTTTTTCCTTGTGAGATTTGTTAAATGACCTTAACAAAGATTTGGCATTAATTGAATGAGTAGCAATAGTTTATGTAACACCCAAACAAAAATAAAATAAAAGAAATAAGTTAAGGACATAATATAAAAATGAGTTAAGGAGGCAAAGAAAATAATAAAAAGAATAGGGGTAACATAGGAATATTAAAAGTCCTAACTTAATTTTACATAAAAACATCTCAAACTTTTCAAAAGACACGTTTAGCCTATCATTAAATGTCAAAGTGGAACTCTCTCATAGCATACTCCATGAATCCTAATAGTAAGGCATGGATCCCTAACATTTTGTTGGTCCATTAAATCACAAAATTGATTGCGATCCTTTATGGTAGTGCAAGAGGAAAGCTTTGGTGGAGGAGCTATCGCATAAGGGTAAATCATAATCCTAGGATTCTTAAAGGTAAGTGATTTGATGATTAGTGTGAAGAGTAAGATTGAATCTAAAAGTTTGATTTTGATTTTCAAAGTTTTAGCAATTAATTGGATAAGAAAATCATTGAGGATCTCTTACTCTAAGATTTCGATAACATAAGATAATGTATTCTCTTCCTCATTATCTTAATTCATTTGTAGAATTTATGAATTTAATTGTAATGTGAAGTTATGGAGGCGAGAAATTATAACTCAGTGAAGGAGATTGTAGTGCTGTAGGTTGAGATTAAGTTTAGAGGTTGGATCTAGGGTTATAGAGAGTTGTTTTAAAGAAAAGAGAGAAGAAGTGTCGAGAGTCATGAGCACGGCTAAGGACTATAGGCATTATGCTAGATCGTACTCCTCTTATAAAAGTTAAACATAAGGAAATTTTTAAGAGAAATTTAATATAAGGGAATGATGGCTATGGTTCATTGCTGTGATCTAAGTTGTAGAGCTTTCAAAGAGATATAAGGCTGAAGTCTACGACTGTGGTTTAAGGGTAATGTTTTGAAAAGTAGGTTGCACTTAGGATCTTAAGCATAATCCCTAACCGTAGATTTTGCAGTCACTCCATTCCTTCTTCTTAACTTAAGTTTAGTCTTACTCAACCTCAGATTCTAGTCTAAAACCTTTAGGAAGCCTATCATAAGTTATAGTTTGTTACTAGATCAACTTTTACTTGTCTTCTCGTTGAAGATTACTTATCTATGCTAGAGTAGATAAAATTCTATCATCAAAATCTAGGTATGTGACACTGTGTATTGCTTGTGATTGCCAAGATAGAATTTAATCTTGGTGTTATATATTTGCAAATGGACTAATTAAATATTCGACTTAAATATTTCTTGTTATTTGCATGTGGTTTGCCTTGGGAGCCTAAAATGATAGATCCCTATGTAGCAATCCTGATGATCATTACAACACATTGTCCCTAGTAGAGCTTTACTTGAAAATTATGTAAGGGTAGATATAGGTTCAATAGATGAAGCTTGAAGTGGTACACCTAATGTAGGATCATAGAGGAGCCCGAAGTGGTACACCCAATCTTAGGTTGTAGAGAGACCCTAAGAGGTACCTTCGTCCACTAAGATGGTGAATCAGTCTATGTTGTGATAGGTGTTATGAGAATCTCCATTGTGAAATGTATGTTTAGCTAATTTAAAGATAAATAAATTAAGTATCCATTTTACCGGTTTATATTTGAACACGTGTTTATGGCATGTATAATTGCTCATGTGCATATAGTTGTATGTTACGTACTGAGCTTTGATTCACTTTTCTTTTCCCATAATTGTAGGCCAAGATGTTAGTTATGGAGATCTTGCTAGTTATAGTTATTCAATTGATTATGAGAGTCATCATAGTTATGTGGACTTAAGAGATAGTTATTATCAAGAAGACACTTATGCTAATAGTTATTATTTTTATGATGATTATTATCTTTTGATTTTGGTTTATTATCGATTTTTGAGACAATATATACTTTATTTTCAAAATTGTAATGATGAGTCTCTTGATTGTGACTTGATAGGTACTTTTATGAAAGATTATTTTGGAGACATTATGTACTTTTTATGTAGTTATTGATTAATAAAGTTAGCTATTGTTATTTAAATATGATTTGGAGATTGTAGACATTAAAACATATCTTGACATGTCAATTAAGGACTAAGGACATGTAGCGATCTACGGCATTCCTAATCTAACATGCTACAAATTAAACAGTATTAAAGTTTAAGTTAATAGATCTATAGAACACATAAGAGCAGGATCACTAAAGGAAGAAAAAAGTTAGGAATAGGGAGAGAAATGTGAATTAGGTATTAGTCAAATAGCTTAAGTCCTTCTTAGTTTTCTTAAAATTTGTTGTCTTATAAAGCTATCTATTTTGCTTTGTGCTTGTCTTCCTTTCCTTTGATCTTAGTTATTTATCTTTGTTGTCTCTTGCATCTTGTAGAATGCTATTAGGAGAAACCTTACTTTTAATGGCAACTCTAATAGAGGTCAAGAGGCCCCTATGGAGAAGAATGAAGAGGGGTAGTTTCCATTAGTGAAATTTGCTGGATAGGGTGGACAACTAAGGTAGCTATCCAATATAGGATAACTCAATGCCACAACTAAGGTAAGTGTATATTGACTATGTGTAACTGCTTCAAACTATGAATCATATGTTAGGTGCTTTGGTTAGGAGATAGTAGAATCAATTCTCCTTATACAAGTTCGCTACTTAAGTAAACCCGCTCAACCTTAAGAAAGAAGATTCACTTGAAGCTCACCATTAGCTTGAGGATGTTGAGAAAATCTTTGCAGCTTTTAAGGAGTTAGAGGATCGTAAGGTGAATTATGCCACCAACATGTTGAAGGGAACACTTGTAGATTTATAGGAAGTTAAATTGCTTGAACTAATTTTTGCTAGAGCCAATCTAGACTAATGATAGGTCTCGAGTTCACCACTTCCTTAGAGGTTTGGAGGTGGATTTGCAATATGAGGTTGAGTATTTCCAGTTGACTATTTATGTTGATACTATAGAGAAGGCAAAGAATATTGAGTAGAATAAGAAGAGAAGAAAGAGAAGCTCCGTAAGACAAGAGCGATATTGAGGAAAAGAGTAAGCCTAAGTGTTGCTACTTAAGATAAGGGTAAGAGGCTTATGTACTGAATGTTAAAGGCTAGACCTATAGCCATTATAGTAAGGCTTTACTAGCCTAGGCTAGTTTACCAATTCATGTTACTACCTCTACCCTTAGTATGAAGATGCTTATGGTATATGAAGCTATGTAAGTTAAGTCAATGTAGTTGCCTAGAGGAAGCTTGTTTCTTATGTGGTAAGGTTAGGCACTTTAGTATCACTTACAGTGAGAAGTCGTTCCTATAGATCTTTTGCAACATATGCAAATAGAGAGGTAACAAGGCAGTTATTCGTAAAGTAGCAAGAAGACAGCTAGCTATGGTCCCATAATAGGTACTAATGCAACACCCAACAGGGTAATGACTAGAGTTTTAGTTCCCTGATCCTAGGGGTTGAGCTATTGAGCTCTTGTATGAGTGTTTACCATGCAGCAGTAGTAGCATCAAGAGTACCTTGAGTAAGATACCATAATAGGTGTGATTCATATACGCTTTACTAATTCTGATGTGCTACTTGACGTTGGTGTTGCATACTTGTGCATATCTAGTATATTTATGCATGCATGTGATTTGAAACCTAAGTTCCTATATGATCCTTTGAGTGTTGATACTCTTTTGTGAGTAGGAGTAGTGTTAGATTAGTTTTGTAGAGAGGTTCACATAGAAGTACAGGGGGGAGTGTTGCTTATAGACTTATAGGTTTTGAATATGATGGATTTCAATGTAATACTTAGAATGAATTAGCTATCCATGTACCATGCCAACATAGTTTGCCATGACATGGTGGTATATTTTGATCCGTTAAGAGAAGAGCAGTTCTCTTCAAAGATTGAAGGGCAAAGGCTAGTGGATGTTCCCACTTATGAATTGTGAGGCAATGGTAGGTTAGCTACCATGAGCTTATAAGCAAAAAAAGAGAAGAACATTGAAGAAGTTCTAATAGTAAACAAGTTTTGAGATGTATTCTCAATGACTTCCCAAGTTTACCACCCATAAGAGAAATCGAGTTCAATATCAATTTAGTTCTATGTACCAAGCCAATTTCAAAACATGCATATAGAATGGCTTTAATGGAGTTAGTAAAACTGAAGACTTAGTTAGAATAGCTGCAATAGAAGGGTTTTATCAAGTCTGGTACGCACTTATACTTTTTATCAAAAAGAAAGACGGTAGCGTGAGGTTGTACATTGACTATAAAGAGTTAAATAGAGTGACTATAAAGAACAAGTATCTTCTCCTTAAGATTAATGACTTATTTGACCAGCTGTAGGGAGCTCAAGCATTCTCTAAAACAAACTTGAGATCAAGACACCACCAATTGAGGATTAAGGAAGAAGTTATTTAGAAGATAGCTTTTAGAATTTGCTAGGGTTTATATGAGTTTCTAGTGATGCCGTTCAGTTTGATCAATGCACTAACGACATTTATGGATCTTATGAATAGAGTTCAAAGGCTTCTTAGATAAGTTTATGTTTGTCTTTATAGATGACATTTTAGTATACTCCAAAAGCAAAGAAGAGCAAGAGAGGCATCTAAGGATGGTTTTGAGAATGCTATGGGTAGAAAAGCAATATGTTAAGTTTCAAAAGTACAAGTTTTGGCTTGAGCAAGTGCACTTCTTAGGCATAAAGTAAGTAAGGAGGGCATTTATATTGACCTAAAAAAAGTTAAAGTGGTAGTTAACTGGCTCAAGCCCTAAAGAGTGATTAAAATCAATAGCTTCCTTAGGTTAATAGGATACAATAGGTGATTTGTAGAAGGCTTTTCTAGAATAGCACCCCTACTCAAAAGGGAATGCCATTTATTTAAGGTGAAGAGTATGAGGCGAGTTTTTGTGAAGTTAAAAGAGAAACATGTTTCAGCCTCAATGTTGGTGTTACCTAGGGCAATAAGGAGTATGTTATTTACAGTAATGTTTCCATGAAAGGATTATGGTTTATTCTGATGCATGAGGGGAAGGTTATTACCAATGCTTCCTTGTAGCTACGGCTATAAAAAAAAAAAAAATCCTACTCATGAGTTGGAGTTAGCAATAGTTATTTTAGCTCTAAAGCTTTGGAGACACTATACATGTGGTGAAAAGCTTCATGTGTTTACACATCATAAGAGCTTGAAATATGTATTCATGTAAAAGGAGCTGAACCTATGTAATGCCCTTAAACCAAAGAGTGCTACAACTTGCCATGAATCCCTGGTTTTCTAATAATACGTTAAGACTCTCAAATTAACTACAAACTCCAAAATCACTTGTAATAACCACTTATTAAGTAAAAAATAACAATTCTCCAAATACATCATTTTGAGTGACTTACAAGCGAGTCGCTTCAGCTACAAATATGCTTAATAATCAAATCTTGCTCTTCTACAACATACAAAATTAACTGTCTCTCTTTCTTAACCCGATGATAACAATTTTCATACTTCTTGTAAATTTATCGAATAACTTGCTATTGTAAAAATAGAAGAATGAGCTGAAGTTTAGTATAAGTATGTAAACACAAACAGTTGCTAAGCCCAAAAAATATACATGTAGATAATGTAAATGTAATAATATATAAACAAATAATAATTTAATATTCTTTAATTTAGGCCGACAAATAATATAGGGCTTCTCATGACTCCACTACACCATGATCTTTGTCTACATACATAGGCGAACATAATATAAGTTTTTCTTTAAATCCTTTACACCCATGCCTTGTTCACTTAAGAGGAATTGGAATTCAATTCTCCTCTTATTCCTTATTACAATGTTTACTTGGTTTTTTGTTTTCGAATTGCAACTCCTTAAAAATCTCTATTACGTGAAATAAAGTAATAGAGATTATTTGACTCGACTAAATAATCATAATTCTTCATAAAATTTCATATTTTTTTTCTAAAAATAACCTTATATCAATTTAACGATGACTGCTACCGCCATCGTCATTGCCATCACTACTACTAACCACTAGTACTACCACCACCGACCACTATTACCATACTACCACCAACACTATCATCGTTGCCACCGTTGTAACCATCACCATCACTGCCACTATCACCACCAACCGCCACTATCACCACCAACCACACCCATCACCACCACCTACCACCACCACCATCATCACCACTGACACTGTTACTATCACATTACTACCACCACCATTACTCTATTGCCACCACTACTATCGCCATCGTTGCCGCCGCCACCGCCGCCGCCGCCGCTATCTCTGACCACCGTTATCATTACTACCAGTATTATTGTCACCACTGCCACAACTAAACTACCCCCCACCCAAAACCATTTCCTCAGCCATCGCCATTAACCACCATCATCATCACCGTTCGTAACCACCATCGACCATTACTACTGCCTCTACTTCCGCAGTCAATTTTTACCGTTACCACCTATTACTTAAGAAAAATCAAGTGTATTTTAGTTATTAAAGTTATATTACGTATCTATTCTTAAGTTGTTTATTAATTCAACTAAACCGAATAATAGGTATTATACCATTATTACATTCTTTAAGAATTCCAATTACATTCCTTTCTCATTTCATTTAGTGAAGTGAATGAGCTGCCAGTGTTGAGAGTCTAGAAACCTAATATTCTAGCTGCATCATCATATATACTAGTCTATTAAGGAATCTTCATATATGATCGATAGCTGCTCCCAAAGGGATCGAACTAGTGTTGGCCCCTAGAGTGAATGGGTCATGCATAACCTACAAACCATTCTTTTAAGCCGAATATAACTTAATCCAGTTAACTTTTTTCTAACCTAGAAAGTACAGCCATATAAACAAGCACTAAGTACTTGAGATGGTTAATTGAAACTCCACAATTTTAAGTACCATATGAAAAAGCTTAAACCACTCATTAAAGAAAGAACTTAATATTCAGTATGAATCTATTTAGAATTAGAAATAAGTATGTATTAATTTTCAGATGATTACTATGTAGATCTTTATCCAGTAATTATTTGCAAATCTTTTATTAATTTACTATTTGTTACTATAGCTAAATTTATTAATTTAACACATTTATTAAAGCCCATAAATGACTTTTGATCAAAATGTGAGCCACTTCTAAGGTGACCACAAACCAAAATGGATTTAGAATAAATTAATATAATGGCATTACTTTCATATTTCCCATGATTCAAATCAATGGTCAACCCAACATTATCAGAAAATTATAACAAACACAGTTATTAAATTATATTGAACCTTTTGTACTACACTTATCAGAAAATAAGATAATATTTAATATAGTAGCGTACGAATATAATTTTCAACACAACAGACCCTTATTATTAAACTTTGTTGGAAAACCGCTGTTAACAATGATAACAAAACATTATAATATTATACTACATATTGGAGTATAGAATCTTTCAGCCGAAAAGAAGTAATTATTATGAACTATCAATGCGTTTATCTTTACTAACAAATATTGTACTTACAGTACCTATAATAATAGTCCAATGTACAATTAATTTAATATTATATTTCAAACCAATATTAGTTGAATGCTTCGTATGAATGAAGTATAGCATAAGGTTCAAATAATAATATTATAGCAAAAATAAATAAATAAATAAAGAGTCTTGATGGTAATATATTAAAGTTTTGTACAGAGACAAAGTTTGCACTTACAGGGTATTGGAAGAAATGAAACTAAGACGTTATGATTCGCCAAGAAGATCGGAGACGATGCAACACTTCCAAATCGGAGAACTTGTTGAAAAAGAAAAAAAAAAAGGTATTGATGAAACAAAACACGTTATGACTGGAATTTGATGGAAAGAGCGTAGAACACCGCCGACGTTAAAGAAGCACACTCCAGCGGAATGAAACCTAGAAAGTCTTTGTTCAAAATGGAGCTCGTCATCGGAAAATGAGTATGGTCGGAAAAGAAATATAAGCATTGTACCGAGACTAACTACGGTACGGGTTTGAATTAACGAAGAAATACAAGACTTACCGGTAGTGGAAAGAGCATATACGGAACCGCAGATGTATAGAAACAGCTCCATTGAAGCTTGGCACGAGCTGGAATTAATGGTTCAAGAAGCACGGAAGAGTGAGAGCGAAAGAGGAAGACAATGAAGGGAGATTGGCTTATAAGGAATCGGGGAGAGAGAGACGGTGAGGAAGGGGGTTACGAGAGTGTGAGAATGAAAGAGTAAGGGTGTATGAGAGAGTCAATGGTCGTAGGACAACGAGGCGATGAGATGCAAAAGAGAAGGGCCGTGGGGCTTCATAGAAATTAGGGTATGTCCGAGCCCAAATCGGTGGGAGGATTACGCAGGCAAGGAGAATCTCCATGGGAAGTATATAATAAATGTAATGAAAATAGACGGAATGAGGGGAAATAAGAAAAGAGGAAAAAGAGATTAAAATATAGAAAGGAAGAGCATAAATCTAAAATAAAATACGTAATTTGTTAGTAATATTAAATTATTCTATTAAACGTTGCATAAACTAGGAGTTAGTTTGTTATTGAAAATGTTATCGAAAAACTTGATTTAAATATTTAATCTATATGACAAATTCAAATAAGCTTGAAATCATATTAAGATTTATAAGTTAAATTTTTATTTTCTAGTAATACATTTTATATCATCATCACCTAAATAAACTTTATTATTTAATTATTATTTTTATTTTGATTTAAGATATTTCAACCAAAGAAAAAATGGTGGTGGGAGTTGATTAAGGACTATGTTATTGACATTCAATATTACCTAGGTAAAGCGAATGTCATGCTGGATGCTCTTAATAGGAAAAGAACAAAGCAATATAGCAACATTAATCACATTATAAACTAGAGTTGGAGATAATGACTCAACAAAGAGGAGCAAATTGGCAAATATGCACATTCAGCCTACTCTTGTAGATAGAATAAAAGCTACACAGTTTGAGGATACTAGAATCCAATAAATCAAGAGCAAAATGGAAAAAGGTAAAGCAAGAAATTTTAAGAGAAGCACATCACTCTAGGTACTCCATTCACCTTATGAGTATCAAGATGTAAAAAGACTTAAAGAAGCATTATTAGTGGAATAATATAAAACATGAAGTTGCAAAGCATGTTGTCATGTAAACCACGTGTCAAATGGTGAAGATTGAGTATAAGAGATTAGTTGCAAAGTTGCAACCCTTACCTATCCAAACTACAAGTGGGCGCATATAACCATGAATTTTGTCATATACCTCCTTAAGACTAAAGAAAAGCATGACATAATGTGAACGATAGTGGACTAGTTGATGAAGATAGCTCACTTCATTCCCATAAGATTGGATTACTATAATACTCTATTTTTACTCCCTTTTTATTTTTAGAATTTTTAAGATAGGGTAAACGGTCCTAATTTAGGGAAAATATGGAAAAAAAAAGAAATTTAGAAAAAAAATACAACAAATGGAAAATATAGGAAAAAATTGAAAAAAAAAAGAAATTTAGAAAAAAACAAAAATGTAGAAAATTTAGAAAATTTAAATATAATGAGCATTAGGTTTTAGTAATATTTTTTTTTTTTTAGGAGAGGGATGTTAGACCTAGGATTAGATTCAAATCTAGCCTAGATAGATCTTGTCCATATGTATAATTTAATGGTACATATGAATAAGGTACAGGTCAATTCTCTAATAGTAATATACTTTGATTTAATATTACATATGACTTAGAGATCTTAGGTTTAGTTTATGAAAGGTATAAAATGTATTTTTTATTTTCTTCTCTCGCATGGATACTTATCCATCCTTCATTGGTACATGTGTCCATCACATCATCACCATGTCATTGCCACTTTATTGAAATATCACAGACCACATCATCACCGCATCATTTACCGATTCACTTATATGTATAATAAGCGCACTCTTGGTACATGTTAATTATGTTTTCCATGTACAGCTTTGTATTTGACATCACATATTGATCAGGATCGCCTAGCCCAAATATGGAAGAAAATCATATTGTATTTAATATTTTCTACTCTTAACTTGACCATAATATCTATAAATAGGTGATTTTATTTTAATATAAACCATCAACTTATCACTTCAAATCAGTAAAATCCACTCACAAACGCTACTCTCTCTCTCTCTACATGATCTCTCTTTCTCTCTTTAGGATTTGTGCAAACTTGGGGCTTTTTTAGCTACACAAGTTAGCCTGGAAATTACCTATGGTGAGATCTGTCCAACCTAAATTCGACCCATTTGTTGAAGATCTAACCAGTATCACCCTTAGCTTGGTCTAGCTTTGTCTTCCTATTTCTTTTGTTTTGTTTTATTATTTTTATTGTCTTTGTAATATTTTATTGTATTTTTTTTTCTTTTTTCAATTTTTGTATTGTAATTGTAACCCCCCCCCCCAAAAAAAAAAAAAATAATAATAATAAAAAAAAATAAAAAAAGAAGAAAGAGAAAGAAAAAAGAAAGTGGAAGAAGTTTTTTTTTGTTATGTTTTAGTAAAGAAATGGAAAAAAATAATAAATATATATAAAACACAATAAAATGAACCTTTTTAAAGTTAGGATTTCTTAAAACTTTCCAAAATAAATAAACTCTTTTCTTATAGGCATATTTTCTATTATTTAGATATCTTTTCTATGATTCAGAAATCTTTACTATAATTTAAGTTTCTTTTCTATAATTGAGACTTGTTTTCAATAATTAAGCATATTTTCCATAATTAGACATTTTTTCTATGGTTTAGGCTTCTTTTATATAGTTTATACTTGTTAGCAATGGTAATTTCGCATTTCATGAAAAGTTGTACTTAGGTACTTTAGGATTTTTCAAAAAAATTTTATTACTTAGATTTTTTTCTCAAATAAATAGAAAATAAATGGACCTTTTTTTAAAAATTAGGATATTTTAGAATTTTTCCAAAATAAGAACAAATTAGTACCCTTTACTCTTAGGTGTTTTTCTTAAATAAAATAAAATGGCTAAAAATATTAAAGTGGACTTTTTGTCAAAAGTTAAAATAAATCAACCTACTTAATTTTTTTAGAAAGAACTATGTACATCTAATCTTAAATAGCAAATATGTAGACATCTCTTGAGTAATGGTAAAAGATGAAAAAAGTTGGTTTTTTCGCTATTAGTTTCTCAATTTAGTAAGAAATGAAAAAAATCTCAGATTTCTTTCAATTTAATTTAAATTTGTCCAATTTGATAAAATAGGTTCCAATTTGATAACTAATAATCGAATTTCGTTTTAGATGATAGTTTTTGAAGGGATATTTTAAGGGATTAAATCTAAATTTGGAAAATTGATCATACCCATAAGGATTTACAATGCTTAACCCTTGAACTCGATTTTCTATCTCTTAAAATTGTTTTAAAATTATTTTTATCAAAAAGATCAATAACTACATTACAACTAATCTACCCATTTGATTATAATTTAACTCTTTTTCCTGACTCCGATCAGGTGATAACTTTAAATGTTTTCAAAAGATAAAAAGATCAGTTTTTTTTAAACCTAAGTTGAGGGTCAATATTAATCATATAGGGTTTAATATTGATCAGTTTAAAAAAAGACTTATTTATAAAAACTAAGAGAAAAACTAGGCTTGATAGCTTGGTAACTTCATTAGGGATTTGATTAGTCAAGAGGGTTAACCATTCAACTTTCCAAAATTAGAATTAATCTCTAAAAATCACCTTATTGAGTGTAATTTACTTATTTATTCATTCGTTATTATTTGTATCATAACTGTACCAACATTTCTATAGGTTTAGGTTTGTTTGTTTATTAAACTATTTAAGGGTAATTTACTTTATGTCTCACGAATGAGTGATAGAAACAATCAAACTTAAATCGTATTAAGACCCTAGGATTGGGGGGCTATTGTGTAAGCTCCGGGTGTTGTAGTGTAATCACCATTTGAGGTTGATTAGGCTATCCTTACTTAAGCTTAATGTGACCAATGTAAGTGTTTTCTAAAAATAAGTGAAGTCATAAAGCTTAAGGACCCTTAGTACTTACCTTAATTGCATTCACAAAACCTTTTCCCCAAAATTGGTAAATTGGCATGATGTAATAAGATAAATATATATATATATATATATTAACTGTAAAGTTTCTTAATTTTTTCCCTATAAATGTTTTCTTTTTTTTTTTATAGCATCAATGTAATTTCCATGTAAATAGGACAGTTTTGATGTAATTTTCATTTTATCCTCTTTATAGAAAATGGTTAGGTCTTCTCTTTCACTAGCTTTTTTCAAAGATGTCCATATTCATGAGCCTCTAGAGCCTAAGGGGATACTTGAAAGATGGTTCCAATTTTTCATTCCAAACTAACAAAAATTCATTGAAGATAAGATTAAGCTCGCCCTCTCACTTGTCAAAGTTTAGACTGATATCACTATGGTATAGGCATTGGTCCACTTCTAAGATCTTTAAAGTCAATCTTTTCATTTTAGCCCATGTTGATTGAGCCCAACTATTGAAAAATACTTCTATCTATTAAGAGTCCCCTTTGTCCGAAATGAAGAATATGTCCTAAATATCACGACTAACCTTACAAAGATTATCAAAAAGCTCCTAAGCCTCCATGAATCTAAAATATGCAAAATATGGGTAGATCCATATCAAAGAATTATTAGGGTAGATGATCTTTTTACTTGGTTTGTGACCCCATCCAACCACAACTAGAAACTCTTTTATGGTAGCTTTGAAGATTGGCAGCAACAAACGATTAATGCCTATATCTTGGTAGCATTTGGAATTATTTTATTTCCTAATGGGATATTTCACATACATCATAGGATTATAGAACTAGTGACCCAATTTTTGAAAGGGAAATATTATGTTCCAACACTACTAGTAGTACAGGCTAGATCGCTAAGTTGTCTTTAAGAAGAGAAGAATGGAGAACTAAAGAAAAATATGGCCTTAATCATGGTTTGGTTTATCAACCATACTCGGAGTTGTAAACTTGACTTATTTCATAAGAAAGACACCTAGAAGATGAATCTTATTAATGCATTTGTTGCTATCATTAAACTCCTTAAACATGTTGCTACCTATTACTGGGTTAAAGCTTTCAAAAAACTCCATGTTGAAGACATCTCCTAAGTTGCCAGATGGATCAAGGTAGTTGAGCTAAAGAAAAGGAAGAAGATTGAAGAGGAGCGAGGACACCATAAGAAGAAGAAGATCTAGACTTTAGAGTGTTCATAATAAATTTTTGAATAATGTAATGGAAACTTAAAAAATGCAATAAAAATCTTTTTTTTTTTTTTGCCATATCATAGTCAGTTTGTCAGCTCTCCTCTCTACATCTGCATGGCCTCATATTGCATTTTTTATGTTGCTTGTAAATATTCATTAGTTTTTGTTTGAATAACATCGTGAGAGTCGTGTCCTTAAGTTTCTAGATATTTTATTTATTTATAAGTCCTTTTCTCTATGCGTTTTACTCTAACACTTTCCAATCTTTTCTCCTATATATCCTTAGGATTATTTTTCTTATAGGTTACCTTTTAAATACAGATAGATTATCAATGAGTAATTGTAAAATATTCACTTTTCATGTCTAAATTTAAATTTGAAATATTTAAATGATTAGCCCTCTTGTAAATCTCCAATGGAATTGCTAAGATGTCATGCTTGAATTTTGATTTTCATGACTCAAGCTACTGAAGGCTTCGTGTTCACTTACGTACTATCTTGCTTCAGAGTACCATACAGGTTGATCACTAATAATGGAAGGTAGTTCAATAGTGACCGTTTTAATGCCTTCTACAATAAATATAGTATCAGTCTATACTACAATTTAGTAGTGTACCCTTAAACCAATGACCAGGTCATAGCCATCAATAAAATAATTATCAATAGTCTTAAGAAGAGAGTAGAACGAATAGGGAGAGGGGGAGCTGACGAACTTCCCAACATACTTTGGGGTTATTACATGATATACAAGATGTCGATGGTAGAGACTCCATTCCATTTTGTGTTTGGAGCCACAACCCTACATCCAAGCTTTGATACTATCAAGGAGGTTTGAGACGCTACATGAGCATACACTATAGCATATCAACAATGAGCCGCCCGATACTACAATTGATATGTTCGACATGGATGAACTCATAACATCCGATATTGTATGAGCCAAGGGGGTAGGTTTGGACCTTGTGACTGTCTAAAAGATAAATGATAGTCAAAGGTTAAGTAAGGTTCTTCATATACCGACAATAGATATAGTACACCAACACCTCACATGAGCTTAAGTTATACTTGATATGACAAAAGTGTGGTTAGAGATCACTCGCCACTAATCTACATTCAATGGGATAGATAAGAGTAGCTAGAAGTAAGTAATAGAATACTTAGCTCAAGAGAGTATGTCTGAAAATCAAGATTTTATTAACTTGTAGTGGCTATTACAATATATAAGTATTTATATGATCCCATTAAGGTAATTCCTAGGTTAGAGTAATTTACAAAAAATGATTCCTACTAATAGAGGAAAGGGAATAATTTATAGGGTTAATATTATAAATGGAACTATTGGCAACAAATGACAACGTGGATATTAAAAAGGACAATGCATGTGTTGTTTGCTCATTCTATGGTGCCAATTATATTGTTAGTTGAGCAAGGGTAAGTTTAGATTAGATCAAGTCGATGTTAGTAGTTCGATGGCTCAAATAATTGGGATTGGAAAACGAGGTTGGTTTAAGGGCGACTTATTATCGGGGTTGGCTTCAAGAGGTCAGCTTTAGAGAGTTGTCAGCTTGGCCTTAACGTAGATTATGTAAGTAGTCCTATAGTTCGATGCTTGAGTAGGTCTGTTGTGGAGAGCTCCGCTTGACACGTCGGTTGGTCACCTCGATAGCTTCTTAGATGATGTGGAGAGCAAAGTAACATAACAGGTTGGATTAAGGGATTTGTTACTCCTTATTGTTCAGCTCACCTAAGATATCTTAGTGAACCATCTGAACAAGCCCTTGAGCTCAAGAATGCTTGATCAGTCTTTGATCCCTATTATCTCCTCCAATTTATTTTAGATTTAGGATCAAACGTAGCTTAACTCTAGGTTACTTGTCTTTGAGAGTATACAAGTGGAGATCAGCAATGTTAAAGGAGTCCAAGACTCTGTAATCTTCAAATAGTTCAATCCTATAGACAATAGGGTTGATCTTTTCAAGCACCTTAAAGGGTCCATTGACTTTGAGAGATAACTTGCTCTTCTTCAAGTTTGGGAACCGTTCCTTATTGGGGTAGATCTAAACCAGATCATTTGGTTGAAATTCTCTCTTCTTCTATCTTTGGCCTCATCTCTCAAGCTTAGTAGTAGCTTGGCTTAATTATTCTACAACCTTTTGGTACATGGCTTTGATGGCCTTGACTCTCTTTATAGCTAGTTGGTCATCATCTGGTCTTGGCAGGGGTGCTTAGTCTATTGAGAGCTCAAGCTTGAACCCTTCAATAACAAGAAAGGGAGACATGTTTGTCATACTATAGGTGGTCTTATTGTAGGAAAACTCAATAATTGGCAAACATAAATCCCATTTAACCATGCTCCAACTAGCAACAATCTGTAATAAAGTTCTTACAATTCTATTGGTAACCTCAATCTGTCCATCTATTTATGGATGACAGGACGTGCTATACAATAGCTTAGTTCCCATACATCTTCATAATGTTCTCTAGAAGTGGCTCATAAGCTTAGGGTCTTAATTTGAAATGATTGTTTTAGGTACTCCGTAAGAGAAATGAAATAGCTGAAGCATCTTTAGTTTTTGTATTAGGAATGAAGTGTGCTATCTTATTGAATTGATCTATAACCATCATGATGGAGTGCTTCCCTTGGGACATCCTTAGCAATCCTAACGTAATGTCCATGCTTAACACAAACCAAGGTTTAGTCAAGATAGGCAAGGGTAAATAGTGTCCTTATTCAGCTTGGCTCTTTGCTATTCTGTAGATAGCACACCTTCCAACATAGAATAGATGTCTTTCAAGATTCTTAACTAAAAGAATCTTAAAGGTAATACCTCATGAGTACAATACTAGCCAAAGTGTCCTAATAATTCTCCTTCATGTACCTTGTACACTAGCAGTTCTCTCATGGAGTAGGTCAGGATACATAATCTGCTTTTCCTAAACAAGTATCCATCCAACCTGTAATAGTCATCAAATGTCTATCCTTCCTCACAATTGGCATAGATAGGACCAAAATGTGGATCCCTTGCATATAAATCCTTCATCATTTAAGAACCAAGCAACTTGGTCTACAGCTGAGTCAGGAGGGAATGTCATCTTGAGAGGGCATTAGCTACTACATTGTTCTTTCCGTTCTTATACTTTACAACATAAGAGAATCCTTCCAGAATATACCGATTTGTCTTGTCTTAGAGATAACTCAAGTTAGCTCTTTAGATATCTTGAGGATTCATGATCTATGTAGATCACAAATTTCTTAGGCAATAGATAGTATTGCCATAAAGTTAAGGCTCAAATCAAGAAGTAAAACTCTTTGTCATAAATAGAATAATTGAGTATAGCTCTTCTAAGTTTTTCACTAAAGTAAGTAATAGGTCAGTTCTTGTAGCAGTATGGTACCTATGCCTAGTCTAAATGCATCACACTCCTCTTTGAACACTTTATCAAAGCTCAGCAAAGCTAAGACAAGGGCAATAGTCAGCTTTTTCTGACCTCCTCAAAACTTCTCTACTCTCTCCCCCTCTAAACTTAACATTCCTCTTCATTGACCCAAGGTGAAGTGAAGTACTGAAACGCCACGTGTGTATGCTGTTGTATGTCTGCCAAGTAGAAATTTGAAGGTTAACTAATATTGTGTTGGAAAAAAAAAAGAATTATAGAGTTATGTATATGCAAAATCTAAACCACTAAATTATTTGACTGTGCTAAATTGTCCCTAAAATACTGTTAAGTTTATGCCTAGTAGCGGTGACTTGTACTGTTGTGCGCGTTTGAGTATCGAACTATCATAATTACTTGACATATTGAACTTAGAGTTCATTAATTAATTTTAATAAGAATAAAAAGTACATATCTAAATATGTTGTTTTTAACCAAATAAATGAATTACTAAATTAAGTATTATTTGTTTATATTGAAGTAATTGAATAAGATCATTTAATTTACTTAAAGAATAAATATATCAATTATCTCAACAAGAAATTTAATCTTTTAAATGATGATTAAATGATCTTGAAGTTAGATTCTAAAGTTTATTTGTTTGTTATATGTTAAAAGAATTTTCAGGTGATATTTAACCTTTTGAGTTGACGGCTCAAGGAAGAACCAAATTGACAATATAAAGCCCTGAAAAAACACTCATTGGCTTAAAAGAGTCGGCATGCCGATTCACTTATCGATGTTCATACCAGTAGAGTATTTTGCTAACAGCTTACCAGTAATACAAGGAGCTAGCTTGATGGTAAGTCAGATCCAAGTAGCTGTTGGAGTATTTAATGCATGATAATAAAAAGAATTCAATGAGTTGATATAAAAGCTCGACAACTTGACTAAAGGAATCTAAGATCTGATATTCTACTGCAATTAAAAGACATTCTCTTACATTCTTGAGCTTATTTACTTCTCTTTAGTCTCTTGTACACTTATTTGCTATCAAACAAAAAGAGACATAATTGTGATGCTTAAAAGTCCTTACATTTGTAATCTTGAGTGGAGAAAGTGATATACTTAAGTTAGTTATATGTAAAAGAGATCGTGTAAGCTTATATAGCTCTTCGAACATTGAGTTGTGAAATTAATAAAGTGAAGTGAAATCCTTAGTTGGAGACACTGTGAGTCGGTGGAGACTAGGAGATAGTCTGAACTCCATGTTATATTTAGGCTTGAATTTCTCTATCCCTATCTCCTTTAATTTCTACACTTATTGTTGTTGCTTTTATTACCCTTATTATTGCATTCATTTTGTTATATAAAGAAGAATTGCATATTGTCCTATAACTCAATTCTCCCCCTCCCCCCTTCTTCTCTTGAGTTTAGTCTAGTATTCTTCAATTAGTATCAAAGCTAGTCTCTAATCATAAGCTTAATTGCATATTAAAGTAAAGATCATGGCATCTAATGCAATAGCCTTTTTGGAAGGACAAACAATCAATAGGC
This sequence comes from Lumnitzera racemosa, assembly GCA_024138005.1. NCBI lineage: Eukaryota > Viridiplantae > Streptophyta > Magnoliopsida > Myrtales > Combretaceae > Lumnitzera > Lumnitzera racemosa. Next base: position 36,744,335 of record JAMXBC010000008.1, read on the forward strand.
CTCCTCTCTTAACTGGTTGCAATTATCCATGTTAGAAATGTAAGATATCAATATTCTGAAAAGCACAAAATAGACTACTATGGCATGTAGTTAACCAAGGACCATTTAAGATAGAAGGAAAAGAAGAAAGAGATTACTCAGATGATAATTGGAAATAACTTGATCTAAATGAAGTTACTATAAATATTTTACATTGTGTCATTAATGAAAATGACTTCAATAGGATATATACATGTAAAAGTGCCGAAGGAATATAGGATGAATTACAAAGCACATATGAAGCAACTAATAGAGTAAGGGATACAAAAATAAGCTTATTATATAGACACTTTGAAAATTTTAGGATGGATCCTAATGAAACAATTGATGAGATGCATAATAAGTTTATCAATATCATTAACCCTTTGAGTGTTCTTGGAAAGACATTTACTAATCTTGAGATAAATTCCAAAGTTCTTAGGTCTTTATCAAGAGATTAGGAAGCCAAAAGAACCACTATCAAGGAAGCTTATGATCTTAATGAAATATCAAAAGAGTAACTCTTTGGAACACTTAAGATACATGAAATGGTAAAGAGGCAAAGAGAGGAGTCTATAAAGGAAACAATTGCTTTAAAAGTCACGGAGGAGAACTCAAGTGATGAAGAAAGTGAAGACTACGATGATATCACAATGTTGGCAAAGAAGTTTAGAAAGTTTATGAAATTCAATAAAAGGATTAAAAAAGATAAGGATGGATATAGATCACCTTCTAAATTCAAGAAGAAAAAGAGAGAAGTTATCAAATGCTACAATTGTCAAAAGCTGGGACATATTCAACAATATTGTCCATTGCTTAAAAAGGCTAATAAAGTCAAAAAGGAAAGCTACGATAGCTACTTGAAGTAATGGGAATTCTAGCAACTCCGATAATGAAACTTGCTTCATGGCTCTCAATGATGAGATATACTCTCCTTCACATGACTCATCCTTTGATGAACTTAGGTGTATGTATGATGAGTTGTTGAAGGAATTCATAAAAGTGCAAAAGAAGAATAAAATGTTGAAGCAAATGATGAGTAAAGTAGGTGATGAGTTTGATATTATAAAAAGTGAATACAATAAAGTAGTTGATGCAAAAGAAGGATTAGAAGAAGACAATGAATATTTGAAAATTGAAAATGAGAGATTGACAAAAGAGAATGTAGAGCTAAGTACTAGAAATAATGAATTGATAAATGAAAATAGTAAATTAAAAGAGGTTAATGAGAATTTTAAAAAGGAAATAAAAGAACTAAAACTTGAGATAAAGAATGATGAAGGAATGGTAGAGAAGCTAAGTCGTCTTGAAATTGAAAACTTAATCCTAAAAACTAGCTTAGATGACTTAAGGAAAATAATGGCAAAATTTGTAGATGGAGTAAAAAAGTTGGATAAGATCCTTGGAATACAAAGGATAGACTTAGACAAAACTAGAATAGGTTATATTAAGGAGAATGTGTATAGAACATAAAAAAGCTACTTTGTTAATGCATAAAAAAAGAACTTATAACTATTGTGGAGGATATGGTCATATTACATATACATTTACATTACGTTACAATCTCTCCTTATATATCAAAAGTAAAATGGTTTGGGTCCTTAATGTCACGGACTAAGGATGGTCTAATAGTGGTAGATGCGGTATACTGTACGAAGAACCCTTGATTGGTTACCTTTCCAATCATAAACTCTTCACACAATATATAAGGCTCTACAAGTACTAACTTCCTAAGAACATATAGATCCACATGATATCATCACATAAGCAGATTTATATAAAATTTAAACTACAAAGTTTATAGTAAGCAGTAATTTAGTACATCTAGGTTTGTATTACTAACAAAACAATAGTACATAAGTAAAAGTCTACATAGCTAGTTCTCTCATCACATCGAATAGCCCGCTATTGCCCAGTTCCCTAAGTTGACCTATGGCATCCCCCGGCCAGCCTCAATCAATAAGCCATTTTGCAACAGAAGTCTAAGGGGATGTAAGCCTAACCTTAGTGAGCAAAACCCTCAGTCATACTACAAGCAAGTTATAAATACATTATATTCACACATATAAATAAATGGGCAAATAGAATGCGAAACAATACATATAGTTGACTAATCAAGATACGCAACTCAGATTTAATGCCCTTCGAAGTTAAGGTTAGAGCATACATAGCACTAATTAGATTTGAGTATTATACTAGAACTTACTTTACTACTGAACTCCACATTCCGTACTTAAATCAAATAAGTCATTTATTTTCATAAAAATGAAGTTGTAATATAATCATGAGTGGGCCCTTGCAATCCACACTCACCCCTTAATAGAGGCCTCTAGACTCGACCCTTAGCTAGGCATTTGGTACCTCTAATGCCTAGTATTCTCCTAAGCCAAGATAATTTCATTTTATACAAGTGCACTATATAGAACTAATAAATTTATAATAACAACCCTCAGATAGCCTCTCTCTACCTCCTTGTGATGTGACGGTCGGAATTGTCTATGCAATGTATGTTGATGCATGTACTAGTTTCTTCTTATGAGCCGAGTATAGTTAAGTTCAATTATGATGTGACCATCCAATAGTACACACAATCATTATCTATAATACCATACAACAACAAAGTATTATTTGTACTTAAGGTAAATTCACAACTCAACACATAATAATATACACAAGTATTTTCCGACCCCACACAACAATCAATTAACAATATCATTTAAGTCTACTATCTACAATCACATACAAGTATGGAATCATAAGATAAATACTCATTCGGCCATGACGACTTGCTCCAGTCATAGTAATCAATCGGGAGATTCTCGCCCGTATCGAGATTATTTAATCGTTATGATATAATAACGATAGTAAACAATTGAATTAACTAGTAATTCTAGATATCTATTTACCTAATTCTACTTAGATTACTATAAATTTTTATTTGATTAGACTTTATCACTAATCGTATACAACTTTTTCATTCTATTTTCAATTTTATGGTCGTTTTTCATCATTTTCGGATATGTATATTCACACGGTGATGTCCATTTTGGACATTAAAACCTGTGTTTTACAATATAGACTAAATTTATTGAACGTCGAACTATTGAAGCTTAATTATTTTTATTGGCTAGTTTTATGTTCTATTTTTGTAGTCAATGGTTTCATTAGCCATTAATTCTTACACTTAAATGATCTTATGGTTTATTATCTTAGAGGCTTATGTCATCGCTTATGTCATCATTTGGTTTAATCATGGCTTATGTCATCATTTGATTATATCATTGCTTACATTATTATTTAATTATGTTATTACTTACATCATCATCCATTACATATGTACTCTTATCCTTTTATATTCATACACTTTGTACATATGTTATATTTACACTGATACTTCTAACATACTAGTATGTACACTTGTGTACTTATACGTATACTAATACACATACCCATATACACATACAATGACATACATATTTTTATATGTATTTTCGTATGCCTAATGTGTCCTCTTAAGAAAGCTTTACAAATTTCATATTTTTGTACTTTAAGGGTGTATTTAGCAAGGTATATGTACGTATAATTAATATAAACCTCTTTTTAAGATACTTATGTACAAAGGTCTTCTGACATATATTTACCAAGTGTACTCTTAGATAGACATACTTAAGCATATGTACACATGTTTTTCTTCCCTTTACTAAGTATTCCTACACTTCTAAACATAAAAATTGGAACTTTATTCCTTCAACAACATATATGTACATATCACATAAACTTCCTATACTTAATTAACCTATACATCTAACTACTAAATAAGATAAGAAATTACATAATAATATACCTTTCTCTTCCTTGTAATATGAAAGGAAAGTTAGTATATATGTGTTATTGGTTTGTGTTGGTAAGTAGAGTTGTGAAAGTGAAATTGGAAAAGTTGAAAGTGACAAAGCAAAGGGGAAAGCTCATGGTTTGGGGATGGAGAAAAGGACTTGGTTTTGTATTATTTTATGTTTGAAAAGGTGAAGACAAGTGGGGTTTAAGTGAGGAGGGGAGTGGATAGCAAAAAGGAGGGGTAGAATTGGAAAAGAAAAATGAGTAGAAAGCTAAAGAGAAAGGAAAGAATTCTCTAGATGATAATGACATTTTATTAACTTTTCAATATGTTGACTTTAGTCAACCCGTATTAACTTAGTCAACCTTTGACTTTGTCAAAATTTCAAATTTACATGTGATCTAAGTGTACAGAATGAAAGAATTAGGGGAAATTAAGAAGAAAATTAAGGAAATGAGAGGAAACATGGGGTTTAGTGAAATGATTAGTAAGGATAGGTAATGAGATCGTCCTTTAGGTATTTATATCCTATATAAATCATTTAGTAGGGCACTTAATGTAATTATCATGAAAAGTATCGTTTAGGGTATTAATACTTACTACATGTAACAAAAGCATCAACTAAACTCTTGACTCTATATAATACTAACCTATTTATATACTTAGAAGATGAATGTGAACTATGATGCAATATCTTAGTTTCTAAGGGATTACTTTAATATTGTATGTATTTATGAATGATTAAAAGTTATCTTTAATCTTTTACCAATGATTTAGTATAATACTAAGATTACATTATCAATTAGGGTTTGAGGGTAAATTATGATGAATTAGTGCTTTTATATCCTTAAAGTTATAGTTTTAGGGTTTTTATCACTTCCGAATGAAATCTTTAGTGTTTACAAATGTTTAGGGTATAAAATTTTATACGTGATTGATTAGTTTTTTAAGGTTTTTACTTTCACTAACCTTGTCAACTCTTAAAAATATCTAACATACTTAAGTCTACTTCAAATATTAGGTTGAAAAATTTAGGGGTTTACACCTAAGGGATAAGCTTACATTACAACAACTAAGCCCATAGGACCCAAAGTAAAATGAGTATAAAAGAGATAACCGCTTGTTTTGTAAGATCCTTTAAGGTACAGCAACAAATGGATCTTGGATAGTAGTTGCTCAAGACATATGATAGGAGATGCATCTAAGTTTACATCTATAGACTTAAAGGATGGAGGAAGTGTGACCTTCGAAGATAATCAAAAAGCTTATGTTATTGATGAAGGTAACATTTGCATTAATAATGATCTTACCATTAAGCAAGTGTTACTCGTTTATAATTTAAAATATAATTTACTTAATACTAGTCAATTGTGTGATATAGGATATAAGGTAATATTTCATGCATCAAAGTTTTCTATTAAAAACATTAACAATGACCAAATCTATATTAAGGGGTACAGACGAGGAAACATTTACAAAATTGACTTTAATATGTTTTCATGTTCTCTTAAGACATGTCTATCCGCTCCAAAAAATGATAGTTGGTTGTGGTATAGAAGATAGGACACTTTAGTACGGATATCTTATCAAAGCTAGCTAAAAGGAATCTTGTTAAAGGATTACTTAAGATTAGTTTTGATAAAAATAGAATATGTCAAGCATGTCAATATGGTAAACAAACTAGGTTATCTTCCAAATCAAAAGATGCCATCTCAGCTTCTAACCCACTCCAACTACTACACATGGATTTATTTGGTCCAACCCAAACCTTAAGTTTGGGAGGGAAAAGATACACCTTGGTCATAGTTAATGATTTCACTAGATATACTTGGACCTTCTTCCTTGCCAACAAGGATGAAACTTATCATGTATTCTTGAATTATAGCAAGAAGGTTCGAAATCAAAAAGGTCTTCCTATTGTCTCTATAAGAAGTGACCATAGGAGAGAATTTGAAAATCATGATATGGAAGATTTTTGTAATAAAAATGGAATAGAACATACCTACTCAACACCTAAAACTCCGCAACAAAATGGAGTTATCGAAAGAAAAAATAGAACCCTTATGGAAATAGTTAGGATTATGCTTTGTGACAATAACTTACCTAAATATTTTGGAGCCAAAGCCGTCAATACGGCTTCTTACATATCAAATCATGTATTCATAAGACCAATTCTTAAGAAAACCCCCTATGAGCTTTCAAAAGACAAAAGACCTAACATATCCTATTTTCATCCATTTGAAACGAGATGTTACATTCTCAATAATGGAAAGGAACAATTTGGAAATTTTAATTCAAAGTCGAATGAAAGTGTTTTTCTTGGTTATTCTCTTACTAATAAAGCTTATAAAGTATATAACAAGGGAGAAGAGTCAATTCATGTTGCATTTGATGATACTTGTATATATAAAGAGTCTAATGATGAAATAGAAAACATTGGTGCTCATTTGGAAAATCTTGGTCTTCATGAAAATCAATCCAATTCAATTGAAAAGGAATTCTCTAGGCAAGATGAAATTGTTAACAACTCTAATTTAGATTTAATTAGAGAATGGAAGTTTGTGAAAAATCACCCTAAGGATCTAATAATAGGCGAACCATCAATGAGGGTGCAAACTATAGCCTCACTTAAAAATCTAAGTAATGCAGTGTTCCTATCTCAACTTGAACCAAAACATGTAGATGAAGCTCTAAAAGATGAATTTTGGATTCAAGCTATGCAAGAAGAGCTAAATCAATTCACTAAAATGAGATATGGAACTTACTATATAAACCAAAAGATAGGTCGATAATTGGAACTAAATAGGTATTTCAAAACAAGTTAGATGAAACCGAAATAGTATTAAGAAACAAGGCACATCTAGTTACAAAAGGCTACAACTAAGAAGAAGGAATTGATTTTGGTGGGATACTTGCTCTAGTTGCTAGATTAGAGGCCATTAGAATGCTTTTAGCATTTGCCACGTATAAAGACTTTAAACTATATCAAATGAATGTTAAAAGCGCCTTTCTAAATGGTTACATCAAAGAAGAGGCATATGTAAAGCAACTACTGAGTTTTGAGGATAATGAATTTCCAAACCATGTATATAAGCTCAATAAAGCCTTGTATGGACTAAAAGCAAGCTCTTAGAGCTTAGTACAACAGATTGAATAACTTCTTGATAAAAAATGAATTCACTATAGGAGAACTTGACATAGCTCTATTTATGAAACAACACAATGATCATATAATAATTATTCAAATATACGTTGATGACATTATGTTTGGTGACATGGAATTAGTTAATGAGTTTGTCAAATGCATGGAAAATGAATTTAAAATGAATATTATAAGAGAACTCAACTATTTTTTAGGTCTTCAAGTTAAGCAAACCAAAGATAGAACCTTCATTAACCAAGCTAAATACACTAAAGATCTCTTAAAAAGGTTCAAAATGGAAAATTGCAAAACTAAGCCAACTCTAATGAGCACCACTCTAAAACTTGATAAAGACGAGAGTGGAAAGATCATTTGTGAAAAGATGTATATGGGCATGATAGAAAGTCTTCTATATTTAACTGTATCTAGGCTCGATATCATGTTTGTTGTGTGTCTATGTGCACAATTTCAATCTTGCCCTAAAGAATTTCACTTGAATGTAGTCAAATGCATTTTCGAGTATTTTGTAGGTACTACTAAAATCGGCTTATGGTATCCTAAGTTCACCTCACTTGATCTTATTGGATATTCCAATGTTGACTTTGCCAATTACAAAGTCGATCGAAAAAGCACAAGCAAGACATATCACTTTCTTAGTAATTCATTAGTATCATGGCACCGAAAGAAAACAAAACTCAGTAGCACTCTCTACTGTTAAAGTTGAACATATAGCATCTGATAGTTGTTATACCTAAGTATTATGGATGAAGCAAACATTGCTTGACTATGGTTTAAAATTTACCAATGTTCCAATAAGATGTGATAATACAAGTGTTATAAATTTGACTAAAAATCCAATTCAACATTCTAGGACTAATCATATAGAAATTAGACATCACTTCATTCATGATCATGTACAAAACAATGATATTTGCCTAGAATTTGATGACACTAGCAATCAAATAGCTGATATCTTTACTAAACCCTTGAGTGAGGAAAGATTTTGCACTCTAAGAAGAGAATTGGGAATAATCTTGCAAGATGAGTACTCGATACATATAAACCAACATACTTTTTCTTTTTTTAATAAAATTAACTTGCTAAGCAAGTTGATTGGAAAATATCACACCATGAGGTTTGAGAAACATGATCATATGGCTCTTATGCATTAAATATAGCATTTAACATGTTTTAGGTACACTTGAAGTTACTCATGCTTATTTAAGTTTATATATGCATAAAATTATCATGCATTGGTTTTTATGCGCAAAACCAGGGGTCACATGTCTATTTTCATTCATAAATCATCCTTGAGTGGTTAAACTAGCACGAATTGAATTTCATGCATAATTGACCCCTCTAAACCTATAGTAGATACTCAAATGCTAGAAGGAGCATTTCTGGCATATCTTGGTCAATATGAGTGTTATTTGGTTTGATCATGAGTTATTATACATCTTTATAACTTCCTTTACACTTGGAGAATGAACTTATCTTAAAATTGTGGAAGATGTGCACTTATTCACTATTTATTCATATGATTAGCCTTGACACTAAGGAATTCATGTGGTAATTTTGTGATTTATAGAGTCTTAATACTGTAATTTGCTCTCATAACTCTTAAATGAGTATTGGAAAGTTGCCTAAAGTATTAGTGTGCCAAAACTCAATAGCTATTCACATGCCTTGCTTATATATGCAATCTACTCCCATTAAACAAATCATAGGATTTTAGAGTTTGATTTAGCTAAATTTTTTAAATCTAGCTTAAATTTTGCTTTTCCATGCCTTAACGAACTCAACTAAACTTGTTTGAAGTGTTAGAATGTTCATCGAATTTTTATAAGTCTAATTCGAATTGGAAACTTTGCTAAAAAAGGAGAACTCTATTGTTTTCTGTAAAATTGCAGAAAACCAACATGCTAGTTACCTAATCCATTGGCTTATTGGTTTACCCCCTTAGATAACATAAAAATTTTGGTTCTAATCATTTAACTAGCAAGCTAATTCACCTAAACATCGACATGCCAGTATACTGCCATAGATTTCCAAAAGATTTTGGTTCTATTCGATGAACTAGCATGCCAATACACCTAACTACTGGCATGTCGGTATACTCCTCTGGTTAATGAGCCAATTTACATTCTATTTGCATAGCCAGCATGTTGGCTCCCCATACTATTGGCATGCCGGTTCATCAGTTTCCAAGTTCGACTTAAGTTGCATCGAACCTTCTCTCCCTTTATCTTTTTCCAAGAAAACCCCCCTTTCTCCCCTTCAAACCTTAACCTCTTTCCCTCTCTCCAATCTACCTCTTTTCCTTCATCAAAATTTTTTTTTACTGCCTTCAGTCAACTCCTTACTCTCTCAACTCTCTTTCTCTCTCCTCATTGCATCCCACTTCTCCTTCTTCTTCTTCATCTCTTCACTTTCTCTCTCTAAACATACCCATTAACCACTTCATCACCACACACCGTCCACCTACCTCTACCGTCACGCCAGCTTCCATCATCCGTACTCTCCCTACTATCCTATCCATCTTACTCATCTCCACACCATCTGCAATCTTCCTCACCACATACGTCCATACACATCTACACTACTTTAACCCCTCATGGTACCGCACATTGCTCATGGACTCGTAACCCCGGCCTATAACCACCAACTCTTTCCATCACACTAACATGCCCAACGATTCGAAAAGCTTGCTAACCTCGAAGTTGATATTGGTATCTTCTATCCCATAGAGGTGCTCGAGGAGTTTTGTATTACAACTTTTCCTAGTATCATCACCAAACATGTTCTTGATATTGTTTGGCTTCTTAACAAGGTACATGATGATGCACTTAAATATTTTTATTGTAATATGTCAAACTCTCTAGATGATCAGGGTTGGCCAAAATTAAAAATGAATCTAAGTAATGAAATTCATCATCGTGTCCTTTATACTTATGTTTATGGTAACTTAATCACTATTACTCTTGAGCGTACCTATAGCCTTATTAGCATTGCTGTTGGAGGAATTGATGTAAATGTCAATTATTATGGGGCTAAATTCTATGAAAGAGTGTTTAGATATAGGAGTATTGGTGGAAATTGTGGCATGACAAAAAATTTAGCAACCATTCGATTGGATCTTAAGACCAAAATTCCCTACGACATTGTGATCCATAGTTATTGCCCTCGATAAGGCCAGCTATCTAATGTTACCCTTCAGGATTTTTAAACCCTCTATTATTTGCTTATGAACAAGCAAATTGATTTTTTCAACATAGTGGTTCAATGCTTTAAACATGTTAACAATAACCCATCTTAAGTCTTCCTTCACTTTGGACGATTAGTTACACAACTACTTATCAGAAAGGGTGTCCAATTTCCTTGCCCCTCTACAAGTTGCTTGGGTTAAGCACCTTGAGTTGATTGACATTTGTAGGGGGAATTGGAAGAAAACAAGGAACAACTAGGTTAGGAAGAAAGACCTTCCTCCTATTGATCTTAGCTCTAAGCACCGTCCATAGGATCCTATTACTTCTTCTAATGAGCTAGGTAGTCCTAATACTCATACCGGTGCTGCTCCAAGCCGTGATCTTCTCATCAACCTCTAGCTGACTATGGGTTCCCTTCTCTTGATCCCACTACTCCTTTAGCCGTTTAGCATCCTTTTTATCAATACTTAGAGATGCGCTACAATCAGCTTTGGGAGGACATTCATGATCATTTACATAGCAAGTTTCAGGGGCTCTATAGTCATTTCCAGCTAAACTACCATTGCCTATCTTTCCCTTTTCCTCCTCCAACTCAGGATGGTAATCCTCCTACCACGTAGTCATGCACTTCAGCTTTTTATCCTTTCTTTGCTTTTTTTTTTTTTTGTTTAGGGACTTGGTCTTTGGCCACTCTTTCATTTTGTTGTTTTCTTGTAAACTTTGGTCCTTGATGGGCCTGCTCTTTATGTTGGATGTTTCTAACTCCTTTTTGTAGATTCTATTTTCTACACTCTTGCTCTCAATTGACCTTGTTTTGCTATGATGGTTGTTTTATTACTCTTTTCAAGTTTTGTATATCCTTGATCTTCTTCTTGTAGGGGGCATATTCTTTGGTATAAGTTGAAACTCTACCAAATTTTTGGCTTGAATCTTCTTCCCTGTTCACTACCTAGAGCATCTTCCTTTTGATGAGGCTAAAGGGGAAGAAATAATTCAAGTCATTAATTAATTAATTAATTCAAGTCAGCAGTTTAAAGTAGATTAAAAGTTAAAAATTGCCTAAATTAGATACTTTTATTGATTAGTTAATTATAAGTTAACTGGGTAATGTTCATTCCTTTTTAGACATATACATTATGGTATTTGCAAATTTATTTATTCCATTATATCGAGCTATCATGAAAAAGATCAATTCTCACCTTTTTCCTTAATCCTATCCAACTATTGATCATCTTGAATTCCTATGATAAATTTGGGGGGGGGGGGGGGGGGGGGGGGTATTGGATTGAAGGGGAGCACTTAGACATTTAATAGTTTTGTTCTCATAAAAAAAGGGGAGATTGTTGAACCTAGGGTTCATTAATTGATTTTGATGAAAACAAAAAGTACATATCTAAACATGTTGTTTTTAACCAAATAAGTAGATGACTAAACTAAGTATTATTTGTTTATATTAAGGTAATTGAATAAGATCATTTAATTTGATTAAAGAATAAATATATCAATTATCTTTATAGGAAATTTAATCTTTTAAATAGTGATCAAATGATTATTATATTTCTTTGTTGTGTGTTAAAAGAATTTTCAAGTAATATTTGGCCTACCGAATTAACGGCTTAAGGAAGTACCATGCTAATGGTATAAAGCCCTAAAAAACACCTACTGGCTTGAAGGAGCCAGTATGTCAATTCACTTACTGGTGTTCATGCTGATAGAGTATTTTGCTACTAGCTTGCCAATAGTACAAAAAGCAGGCATGCCAGTAAGTTAGATTCAAGTAGCCATCAAAACATTTAATGCGCGATAATAGGAAGAATTCAATGAGTTGATATAAAAGCTCAACAACCCGACTAAAGGAATTTAAGATCTGATATTCTATTACAATTAAAAGATATTCTCTTACATTCTTAAGGTTATTTACTTCTCTTTAGTCTCTTCTACACTTATTTGCTATCAAACAAAAAGAGACATAGTTATGATGCTTGAAATTCCTCACATTTGTAATCTTGAGTGAAGAAAGTGATATACTTAAGTTAGTTGTGTGTAAAAGAGATTGTGTAAGCTTATGTAGCTCTTAGAGCATTGAGTTGTGAAATTAATAAAGGAAAGTGAAGTTCTCAGTTGGAGGCATTGTGAGTCAGTGGAGATTAGGAGGAGGTTCGCACTTTATGTTATATCCAGGCTTAAATTTCTCTATCCCTATCTCCTTTAATTTCTGTACTTGTTATTGTTGCTTTGATTACTCTTATTATTGCATTTATTTGGTTATATCGAAAAGAATTGCATATTATCCTAGAACTCGATTCACCCTCCCCACCCTCTTGAGTTTAGCCTAATGTTCTTCATAACCAACCTGACTTATTTCAAAGTTGCTTAGTTGAAATTTACGTATTCGAGCAAAAGTGATTATCTTGCCAAGTTTGACCTTAGAACTATAGTTTGACATAAAGCTATAAGTAATCAGTAGATAAGGATCGAGGCTATTACTAACCTGTAAAGAGCTATATTTTCGAGCTGAATGTGTAAGCAAGCTAAGGAACAGAAGCACAAGTGCTGCTGTGAAGATTAACTTACTGAGTTGCTACGTGTGAGCCAATTTCTAAGCTATCGTACGTATAAACTCTACTAACCTATTATACCTTAAAATGTTATCGAGCTAATGTTGTGGACCTAACTCTTAATTGTCTATTGTTGCTTCTAGTAATTACCGAGCTATTTAGATGCCAAAGTAGAAGCCCAAGCTACGGACGTATGCATACTAAAGTGTGATAGCTTAGAATTCATTAAGGATAGTGTTAGCTATTGTCATGGCTATAATTACAAAGACTTGAGATCAAAATTACCAAAATTTGATGGATATGACACTTTAGATGAATATTTAAATTGGAAATTTCAAGTCAATCAAGTTTTTGAAAATTATTCTCATCTTGAGAATAGGACAACTTATGCGATAAAGAATTCAATTATTAGCTTTGTAGCTACTTAGTAGAAGATAATGATAAATCAAAGAATTGATAGAGGAAACATCGAAATCATTACATTGGAACAGATGAGATGTTTGATGTGAAGAAAAATCATGCCTTAAGATCATCAAGACAAATTGTACTAGATCAACTAAAGATAAAATAGCTTAAAGTGTTCAAGGATGAAATGAGACAACAAAGGAATGTCGAATTAGAGAGGATTAAAGGGAGAGTTGAGGAGGTGAAGGTTGCTAGAGAAGCAAGTAATAGAGAGGAAGAGGTCTAAGTTGAGTTGAACTTAAACCTCTATGTTACAGATATGGTTTCATTACCCTTTATAGATGTTATAGATGATGACTCTAAGTACTGTTGTATTTGTCTTCCACATATTAAGCTCTTTTGTCTAGGTCTTTTGATGAGTTTATGTGATATTGATATGACCTGTAGTAGTATCATGCCTATGAATAGTTATAAATTGTTGGTTGGAGTTTACCAAGGTTATGGTGATGGATATATGTATTGGGGATGTTTTATGTTGATTCTTGGTACTCTTGTGTTGGAAAGATTGGAGATGTGTAGAAAGAAGAAGAATTAACTAATGAGGAAGTAAAGGGGATGCTAATTATAGTAAATGAGGAGGTCGTAAAATCCAAGTTAGTTGAGCATGAAGAAGTGGAGGCACTTGAGATTGAAGAGCAATTTGAAGTCTTACTTATACAAGATCAGCAAGCTCATGATCTTTTGTATGACATCAAGGATGTGTTGCCTCCTTTAATTGATAGTTCCTAGGACTACCAAGGTATGGTTAATCGAATCCATGATGAGTAGAAGGAGAGATCCATGATAAAAAGTTTGATTAATAAGGCTCATGATGAATGGAAGGAACATTGGCTGATGAAAACACTGGTGGAGGAGTTGGAATACTTTTCTATATTTGTATTTCATTTTTGTAGGTTGTTATTTGATCCTAGTGGGATTTGGAGCCACCGATTACTAAGTTTCATGCTAAAACTTCTCTAAGGGAGGGGGATTTAGGGAATTTGTAAGCTATTTAGATAATTTTGAGATCTTAAAATTGTATATAAAATGGGTAATTTTAGGCTAATTTATTAATTAAATGGATAATTACTTATTTAATGTATAATTCGGTATTTTAAGATGTTAATATCTGATGTAGTATGATACTTGTGCCATTTAGGGTATTAGATGTAATTATCAAGTGTATTATACAGTATGCATTTAAGACATAAAATGATATATTTTAAGTTAATTTTTTTATTTAAGGTTAGTTAGGTATCAATTCTAATTTAGGATATAATTAGACATTTTGATATGTTATTAAATGATGAAGGATGACACATGTAACGTTAACACACATTGGACGAGCACTAAACCTTGGGTTTATAGTGCGTGGCCTCTCTTTCCCTTAGTCTTCCTTATTAACTTGAGTGTTGGAGGGCCTCCGTAGCTACACTTATAAGGGACTTTTTTCAAGGATCAAGGAGCAAGAGGCAGTATCTAGGCCTAATCCAATCAAGCTTTACTCGACCTCATTCATTCCTAGTTGATTCAACCACAATTAACAACTTTTACATCATCTCTTAACATTAAATTAAATATTCATCAGGTTTAACTTTATGAGCTTTTAATATTACGATGCACTTTAGTGGTTTCTATATAATTATTGGTGTAATTATAAGAAACTTTTTAACATACTTGTATATTTATGCAAATGATGCTAGGGCTTATACATTTATATGATTATTTTAAATACTCTGTTTCACAACATGTACATGAAAGACGAGCTATTATAAAGATACAAAGGCAAAATAGGAAGAATCAATAAGGGTAGAAGAATTAATACCTATGAAAGCATGAACAAGGAAACAAATAAAAGAAAGTTTGTATCCAAAAACTATTTAGGAATTTTTTTTTCCTTTCAAAATTTGCATCTTGATTTCTATTTGCTAAAATAGCTAAAGTGAATCCCCAGAAGCTTAAGTTATGGCTTAAAGTTGGTGAAGAGAAGAGGTGATAGGAAAAGTCCATTTGCTGCTTTACTACGAATATTACATGCCCATGTATCAATCACCCATATTTTATACTTAAACTAATTCCATCTTCTTGGTAATAAAATGCCACATCTTGATCAACTAAAACAACATTACTTATGGGTCTTCTCCACCCCTACGTACATAGTACTTATTAATATAATAATAATAATGATTTCTCAGATGCAAAATTGTATAAGTTATATCCATGTTCATAATTCCACTTCTAGTTCTAAGTATCAATTGATAACTTTGATGGGTATTTTATAATCAAATTAAGATTCAATGTATATAATATTTACGATTGATACTTATAATATTATATTTATACACATACTCAATTATGGTTCATTCTTATTGAGTATTTTATGTAATTTAACCATAATTCCTTTCCATATTATTGATTTTATGATCTCAATATCTTATCTCATAGAGCTTATTAGTTATTGTAACTAAAATCATACATTTCCAATATTTAGTGACTAATATAATTATAGTTAACCTTTTTTTTTTTTGTCATTCTATTATTCTACAATTGAAAGCTAATCCACAAGGTTACTTCAAATAAATTCTTTATATCTTATCACAAATTTGCAAACTCAATTGTGTGCTTCCATAAATACCTAAAATTTAGGTGCTAAAACCTCAATTGTTAATTTGCAGGATTTCACAGGTTCGATAAGCTTTCTAAACTAAATCTTCATTAGATTCAAAAAATCCAAATGTTTTTTGTCCATGATTTCCTCTACTTCCTTCTTGGATACCCTATTGCTGGAGCAAACTCAAAATTCTTACCTTTACTCAACTAATCCTCTTCCAAATCATCTGATTCATCTTCTGAATAAAAAATTTTCTTCTTTTTCTTCCCTCCATTAATTTGAAACTTTCCTCCAGCCTATAGATCACATATTTTACTCTTTTAGCTTTAAGCTTTACTGATTTCTTTTCCTTAAGTTTCCTTAGTATATCTTCATTGCTCTCTAAGTCTTCTAAGGGTCTTTTTGTTAAAATTACTCTTTTAGACTTATGAGCTATAGATGTTAACTTATTTTTTAAGAAAGCTATGCAGTGTACATCTTTTTTTATACTTATCTTAGGAAATCCATTAACTAAATTATTTTGGGATTAATTTTCCAATTGGTTGAAATGTATATGCCATAATTTCTTACGTTAGAGAAATATAGTCTAAAACACTAAAGAAACATTTTTCAACATGTACTTTAGCTGGTTCAATTATGTATATATTCTTTTATCCCAAAACCATCAAATAATTTAATGCCATTCTTATCAAAGCTTTTACGTCGTTTTGATCAAATGTCATTTTATATCCTTTGTTAAGTAATTGTTTTATGCTCAATAGATTATGTCTAAGTCATTCTACTAGATAGAAATTTTCAATAGAATATGGAGGAATTCCGATATTACCAATGGCAATTACTTTTCCTTGGTGATTATTTCCAAACTTGACATACACACCTTCCTTCCATTCGAGATTAGTGAAGAACGAGGTACTCCCAAACATGTGACATGAGCATCTACTATCTAAATGCCATATTCCTTTAAGCTTAACTTCGTGCTCTTCTAATCACATAAAACCAAATTAACTCCTCTTGGGAACCCAAACTAGCTTAAGTCTACCGAAATTCAAGCTCGTTGTCTTTAATGTATTTACTTGATAGTTACTTATCTTGTGATTTTTTAAGTAACAATATTTTTTAATAAATATGCTCTAATTTATTACAAAAGAAACATTCATATGACTTGCTATACTTATTTGTTAACTATACCCTTTGATTTCAATATCTTCTATCATATCTTCTAAAGAAGCCTCTAATAGGTCCTCTAAATCGATTGCTTCAAACAAAATGGTTCTTTCACTGTATTCATTTTAAGGTTTCGAAGTTGTTTACTACTTCTTTTCCTTTGACAAACACTGCTGTTATATCCTTTTCTTTGTAACTTTTACCTACATCATTCTTGTTAGAGAATATATGCTTAGAAAATCTTTTCTTACCTTTTCATTTGAACATCTTATTTAATTTTCTTATAATAAGTGTGACTTCATCTTCATCATCACTTTCAGTTTCTAATTCTGAGTTAGTAAGCCTCGAAAGTTATCCCATTTTTCTTTGTCTCTTCTGATATAGATTTTGTTTTCAGAAATCAACTTCATAAGCCATTAGTTTGCTTCTTTGTTGACTGAATGTTAATTTCTTAATATCATAAGCCTATTCTATTGTAGTTTTCTTTACATTCCAAGTTTTTGGAAGTACCCTTAACATCGTTCCAAGTCCGCATCGTCTATCTTCTTAATAAGGGATGAAAGTTCATTGGTAATAGTTGTGAATCTACTAAAAGATTCCTTAATTTCTTCTCTAAGAAAGATATGAAATGTCCCATACTATTAGATTAGTGAGTCAATCCTAGTTTCTTTGATGGTAATAGTACCTTCACATGTTCATGCCAATGTATCCCATATTTCCCTAGTTAAGTTGCAAGAAGAAATTACATAAAATTCAGATTAAGCAACTATGGAGAGAAGAAGATTCTTAACCTTAGAATTTAATTCTACTTTGGTGATATCACTCTCAATTGTAATAGTTTCAAGAATTGTTGCATCTCCTTTTTCAATTATCCACCTAGCTTGATAATCAAATGTCTTTACATATATTTCCATCCAAAATTTTCAATAAGATAAATTAATGCCATCAAAGAAGGGTGCTTTTCCAAGTTGTATGGTAGAACTGCCATTTTCACTACTTGTAGTCATGATCTTTGAACTTTATTGATACTAAAGCTAAGCTTTGATACCAAACGTAGGTCCTAGTTAAGCAACTCAAAGAGAGGAGGGTAAATGGTTACACTTTAAAAAATAAAGATTTATAAAAATAGTTTCCCTTAATTACTTAATTATTGGTATAAAAGTACTAGCAAATAGCAATTAACAAAAAGCATATAAAAATATACACAAATTTAAAAGGGAAAGTAAAGAAAAGATTAGGATAATTGAATTATATTGCTTTGACTCCATGCCTTCTATACTCTTCTAACACCACCACCATGGAGTAAGTTAACCTCACCGGAGTCATTCCTTTATCAACTTTTTCACATAATACAACTTTGAGAGATGTACAGCAAAATCCTCTCCTCTAAGTCACTTAGCCTCACTCTGAGCTAATCCAAGAACTATAGAGATTACACAAGTCTCTCTCAAGAACATTAACCAAGTTCACAAAGAATTACAATAAAATGACAAGGAAATAATACAATAAGTCCTTGACAAATAAGAACTAAAGCAATGATATATAGATGAACTTCTTATTAATCTTCGATTCTTGTTATATAGGTAGGTTCTATGAAAAACTCATTACATCACTTATGATTATTCTCCTATTTGATATATTTCATCTTTAAATCAATGAGGCTTTATATACCGTTGCTTCCAATAGCTAAGAGCTTGAAGTATGGAAGGTCATAAGAAATTATTCTTCTCCTTTTGTTTTTAGGCTTTTCGAAGGCATGCAATAAACTTACTTTGGTTTCCTTTTGAAATGATTTATCTAACCTCCTATATGTGTATCATAAACTTATGATAAGGTCGTATGTCGTGACTTGGATCTTTTAGATATGAATTATCCTTTCCTTTTTCAAAAGTCTTGACCATGCTATAAGTAATATAATCTTTCCTTCTCTTTTATTCTTCATTAAATGAAGGAGTTCAATTTGATCCTTCTTTATTCCTTATAAAAAAATGCAACTAGAAATTGCTTCAATGTCAATAAAATCTAAAGCATATCCAACAAAACAAAATTTTTAAAATATTAGCTTAGAATTAATTTTAGTCCCCATGGATTTGTCTTCCTTTGTGGAATGTATTGGGCAAAATTCCCAGACACATTCTATAGATGGAGCTAGGTCTTCTTATTATCATAATGATTTCTTCTACAAAACAATTTTATATACATGTTCCTATTTCTTGTGTTTCATGTAATCATATACATATTCCTATTTCTTGTAACTATACCTTCTAATGCATCCTCTAACTTGCATTCTGATAAACATCAGAATTTGGCTTGTCTTATTTTTGAAATATATAAATATGTACATACACTTGTAACCTTTTTGTTATCATCAAAACACATAAAAGGAACATAAAAAGAGGCACTCTAGAACTTAATCTGATTGTGAATAGCTTCTTATCTGCATTACAATCAATCTCCATCATCATCTCACTGTAAGCTTCCAAGCACCATTCTTGTAAAACTCATAAATTTTTTAGTTTAAACACTAAATTGGATCCAGGTGCCTTAGATAACTTTATGATTCAATAAGTTCAGATAAACTAAAAACTTTACTATCTTAAAAACTTAAAACTAATTGAATGAGAAAAATCTTGATATATTAATCGAAACCTTAAATAGGCATAAAAACTTTAAACCCTATATTCGTGTAAATACTAGAGATTATGTTCAAACCTAATAAAAATCCCAAAATGAAAACTTTAAGCTTGGAAATATACAAATTTACTCTTATAGTGATAAAACCATAATTTGGTATAATTATCAACCAACATGTTTAATCGTGTAAAATTTTTAACAAATGAATAGAACTAATTCTTAAATATTAACAAATGTAAAGAGTAACAAATTAATTTACAAAATTAATAATATTAAGAAATTTATTTTATAATTATTTATGACTTCATATATATATACATATATATATATTTATATAGGTATATTAGTGTTATATTAATTTAATTATTTGAATTTAATTTTATGACGTATTTTATTTTTTTATATTTAAGTAAATATTAATTTTACATCTTATAATTCTCTTCATAATGATGTTATATATTGTTCCAAATATTATTTATAGGGTTAAAAACATTTAAAGAAAATTCAAAAAGTATTTTATTTATTTATTTATCTCTTCATCCTTTCCTTTCCCTTTTTATTTTATTTTCTTCTTTTTCATTTTCAATTTACAGTTTTTGTATATGTAATATCACATTTGAAAATTTTGATTAAGGTCAAAATGTCATTTTCACCTTTTATCTTCTTTCCTTTTCCTTTCTTTTTCTTTTCTTTTTCCCCATCCACCACTAGCCACTTGTCCCTTAGAACTTTCTATATTTTTCTTTCAATATCCTTCACAATTTAACAACAAAATAAAGTATTTCCCTCCCCATATTCAGACCAACAATCGACACTCCCTTTTTCTACTTACTTTCTTTGGTTTTTCTACTTTTTTCCCAACTACCATTCTACTAAAAATTCCACTAACATCAAGAGGAGAATAAGAGGGTTTCTACCCCAATGTTTCTCAAGAACAAGTAATCACATAACCCTTACATTTTACTAGTATTGTTTTTCTTTTGTCATCTAAGCTCTTGTATATTTTCTTCATGTTAATATGTATTTATTAGTATTGTATGTATTAGAAGATACGTAGTGAGAGCTATTGGTATTTTGACATCTTTAGTAATAGGAATTTAATGTACATATATTTGATTACATATATACAATTTTTATTCCTTACATTGATGTATTTACATAGGTATATCCTTAGATATATATAAACCTATATGTACATATATGTTATATATATACATAGTTATGTATATATCTATGAAAAAACCTTATATATATATATATATACATGTACATACATATAATACTAGGAGTCTTTACTTTATCATATACATATGTGAAATATACTATGAAGTAGTATATATATATATATATATATATATATATATTAGTAAGAAAATATAGGAAAGGAATGCATATATATATGTATGTGTGTGCATGTGCATACACGTACACATGCCGATATGTATACCTTAATATTTAAGTAAATATACACATAGAATAGTCTAAGTATTTATATGTATTTATATATACCAAGAAATACATATGTATATATATGTATATTAGTATCTAATTAAAAAAATGGATCAAGAAAACATAAAATATATATATGTACAAGTGTGAGTATACATGAAGTATTAGTATAATATACGTATAAGTACACATATACTAATATTATAATTCCTTAAGATAAGTTAATAAGTATATATATATGAAGCTACCACATCAACTTTCCTAACTAACTAATTGGAAATTGCAACTTATAAAAATGAGAAGAGAGAAATAATAATTAATTAATTAGAAAATTTCCATTATAACAAAAATTAACATAGTTAATAATCTAATCTTAAAATGATGAAATAAAGAAATTGTTGTATCATGAACTCAAAAATAAAATATTCTAAAAATATAAAATTTAGAAATAAATGAAGTCATAATTCAATAAAGAAAAGCTTAAATTGATAAATAAAACTATTTGGGTCAGAATAACAAAATTCGTAACAATTTAGGCTCATACTGAAAAATGCCGGTTTCAACATTCAAAACAAACCTCGCTACATGAAAATACATTTAAAAATGATAAAAATCAACTATAAATTCATAAAAATCAATGATAAAATGAAAAAATTACATGCAATTAATAGAAAAGCTTAAATCGAAAAATTATATAAGATAAATAGGTAACATAGGTAAAATTTTAAATAAATATTCACGTAGAGTAACTATCTCACTTAGATATTTATTATCTTTTCTATTTTATAATTATTAAGTGATCTCGATGAGGATACTAATCTCCTTTCCGACTACTATGATCCTTAAGCTCTGTTATAGCGAAGTAAATACTCCTGATAATTCTATACTTGTTTGTATTTGTAGATAGTGATATTTAAATATTATTGATAATTAATTGATGTGTGGGGTTAGGATATGCATATGATTACTGCTACTTGTTACATTGTGAAGATACCTTAAATTATGAGAACAGACCATTTACTACGTGATAAGTATTTATAGAAATTTGTCTATCTAAGATATTGCTTAGTATAACCGAACCTGACTATATTTGATTTTGTTAAACTAAACTGGATCATGTATAAACATGCATTACATATAATTATTCTAATTGTCACATCACATAGAGGTAACTAGAGGTCATGCGAAGTTTGATTAAATTGTGATTAATCTTATCCTATAATTGAGTGTTTTGGTACTATGCACACATATAACATAACCTTATCCTAGCTTATAGGATTGTTAAGTATTGGAGGTGTCAACTACTTAGCTAAGGGTTAAGTCCAAAGATCTCTATTTAAGGTTAGGTGTGGACTACAAGGCCCACTCACAATCATACTTGAAACTTAGTTTTAAATCATATTTAAATAGATTGCTTTTACTTAAATGTGAAACATAGAGTTTAATAGCTATATAAGTTCATAATCAATTGCCTTCATCTTCAGCTCAGTCTCTAAACATGAAACCAACGAGCTCAGCTTAGTGTTATAGTAACTGAGCTCTTACTTAGCCTTCCTCTCGTCCTCTATCATCTTCAAGAGGTCAACCTTAGACTTCTACTCATCCTCTACCCAAGCCTTAAGTTTATTGACCTTCTATACTTCTACCTCATCTATGATTCGACCTTACTCTTCCTCTATCACCTTTGCCTTTAACACAGTCATTTGTACATAAAAGTGGTGTAGACATTGATTAGTCTTCCTAAACATCTCATCTCATAAAACTTTTTGTAAGCGAACTCTACCTCCTTCATAGACTTGCTTGTACCCAATACCTCCTTATACAAGTCAGTTATCTCATTGAATACGGTGTTGTACTGCATCAGTAAGAGCAGCACTTGACTATGGTACTATAAAAAACAAGTGCACTACATTCAATCTCGACAAATATCAATAGTTATACCAATGAAGAAGAAAACAATCTAAAGATAATGAAAGCTTACCTGTCAAATAACTTAGCTCAAGTGTCCTGCCATCTCTAAAGATGCCTTCAACAGATCCTTCAACCAATCCTTTAAGATGGCCCAGTCCACAGGGATGAAGGACCCATCAAGGCTTGAACACCAAGTATCCAGTTACGAAATGTGATGTCATTGCCTTAAATGTCCTACTTTAGCCTCAGGAGCTTCCCCTTGGCTTTCTTGGCCTCAACATCGCTAGGGTTTAGGGGCAACACCTCATTCTTAGACTCATACAAAACACCTTCAAACAAGTTTAGCCTTATCCCCAAGCTCCTAAACTTATGCAAGACTTCTTAAAAGGTCTCGCTATGGTCCTCACTACACATATAATGATAACCCGAAGGATACCAATATACAAATGCCACTTAAGGAGCTCTTTCCCTAACTTCACATGCTATTCGTTGACCTTATCTTGACCAGTCTTGGGTTCTTTTCTTTTCTTCCACTACATCTAGGCCAAGTCACTAACCTTAACCTCCTTCCCCTTATCTTAGGGTACATAGGTGAGCATCGCCACTTCTCGGTCAATAAGGTTGGCGCTCTCATCTACCATTGCAATGGGCAAAGAAGCTAGAACAGAAGTACTGGTAAGGAGAGGAGAGCTACGCTTACAAGGTTAACCACTAACATCTCAGTAAGGGTACTAATAATGGGAATCCCCTACAAAGGACTCGCTAGAGTGACCTTGCTTATCTTTATCACCCTTGACCTATGCCCTATAACCTTACCCTTAGGGTAACTAGTCTTAAAGGCTACCTAAGGCTTGCTAAGGTGCATCCTTATCAACTCGAATGCAAAAGGGTGAGCTATCTCCTCGACTAAGTTCTTACTTACAAAGAAATGAAGGAACAACATTAGTAAAAATATAAGTACAACACGAGTGTTTACGAACTCCACCATAACTAGCACGGGCAAAGAGAAACCCTTTCCCCTTCCCTTCCCCTTCTACCTACCTTCCCCCTACCCCCACCCCCCCCTCTCAACTTTACAAAAGGATGTTAAATAAAGTATAGTTTGGTACGGACTTACACTAGCATGGAAGAAGAGGCTATTTGTGAAAGAAAAAAAAAAACCTATACCTTCCATCTACATTTTCACTGTAGTGACCTCCGTGCCAAGGAACAACTTAGAGATCAAATACTTGAAATATCTCTTCATCATCTCATCGACATTAATCTCCTTGTTATGCCACAAGGCCATGAAAGACATTATTTCATATGCAACCTTAGTGTGGTTGGGTTATGGTTAGGGTCGAGCTTCATTGGACTACCAGTTCCGACTAGGGTGGTCTACCACATCTAGAAGTCTGCTTGGTCGGGCAATTCAAACACCAAAAACTCATCTTACTAGGCCTTCATAGAGTCTGCTAAGCCTTCAAATAGCTTTTACCCTAGATGATTTTGGAGGTACATCTACCCATGTAAGTTCTACCACTAAAAGAAGTAGTTAAAGAGTTCAAGGGTAGCCTACAGCACCAGGTATTCATACAACCCTTAGAATGACTTCAACATCCTCTACCTAGTAGGAGGGATTTGTGCCAAATAGTACAGGTGGTGCTTATAGAGTTCCTTGTTGAACCCACTTAGGTGAAGGCACATTCCATACTCTGAGCACTTCTTGAATACCATAAAGTGCCTCCCTAACAACAACGGCACCCATTCTTCTCTAGTTAGCAATTGCACTACCTAGTTCGGATTCGACCCAACCATGAAGTTAGTTAGGACCTAATTAACAATGGATTATTTACTCTTACTAATTCAACAATTAAACCCTTGTCTCTTCTATGCTTAGTGAATAAGTCAGTGATCTCTAGTAAAGGATCGTCTTAGTAAACATCCTTAGGAATGGCATTAATTAGCCTTGCTCTATCCAATCCCTCTACAACCCTTTTAGTCCTCTTGTCTAGCTATGCCAACAATGAAGCCTCTTTTATGCTTCTACATATCACTCCTTGTAGTATCTTCTCCTCCATAGGGGAGGGTCACTTTTAGTAGCCTCGAAGTTAAATGATAGATTATACTTAGACACATCAAAAGGTATCTCACCTGAAGTTGCTCCACTATTAGTCAACATCCTAATGTTAATGAAGAACGAAAGCTTAGAAGCAAGTTAGAAGCAAAAAGGATGAGAAGTTAAGATGATGAGAGAGCTTGCATATATAGAAGGAGAGTGTTTAGATAAGCACCAATCGAGAAAGAGCTACAAGAAAAGAGTATGTGATAGCATTGAAGGATATTTATAGGTGAAAATCTAAGAGAATGTGTTAATGGTTATGGAAATCTGTCAAAACACAATCACCCTAACATCATGCGATGATGACACCTATCCCAAGTTCTAATCAAATGGCCTAGTTTGAACAATAAGATAACTGCCTTTATGTGCACAACACTCTATGACATGACAACTGTCATGTAGTAATAAATATACTTAAGAAGCACATGATAATCCAAGCATTTGAAAAGGATAGCTTCCTTGAGAAGCTTTACCAAGGTCTTTTCGCCTTCTACACCCACTATGGCATGTTTGCAAGACCGCATCTTGACTTAGACACTCCAATCTAGCCTAGCTCTTTCTTCGTCTTCACGGATGTCTCTATCCTACCCATGAGGGCATCAACTATTTGGCACTCCTTAATGTCTTACAAGGTTAGACTCCACTTGTACCACCTTGACATTAGCGTCACTAACTCAATCTAGGTGGTAGCCTACCCAGGTTGGTCGCTCCAACTTAACCCCATAGGTATACAGCTCAGACGACTTTTACCTTGAAGTTTTCTCCAACATGAACTCCAAGCAAGCCATGTCAGTGCCTCTACAATGATGCCTAGTTAGTAGGAACACTTCAAGACTAGATTAGCTACACACTAAAGAAGCCCAACTTTCACCTCTCCATGCCTCCACAACAGTAATGAGACTGTGGAGAGAGCAAGTGTTGATATAGCTATTTAGACCTAGACCCCTTAAGCCTAAGCTAACTAGATTAAACTCATGGCCCATGCTGTGCTCCATTGGCTTAAGCCTCTTTATCTCCGTGGCCGACCTTAGCCTATACCCAGCTTACAACCTGCAAAACTATAACAACCTCCAGTAGCTAAGACATCATAAATAAGCTTAGATGATTAAGTCAACTAAATGTCTCCGACCATTGTGGCCACATCAGATCTGTTAACTCTACTATCTACCACTTGGTGACATAGCCCCTGCCTATTAACAGGTCTCCAATTGCTAGCTCTACTCTCCTATAAATACTTGACTACCACTACTTGACACTTTGCACATTTGAGCTACATACAACTTACTTACATCCTTATTGTCTACCTACACACCCTACTAAATTAGAAATTGGAGTAACCATGCCGAACAATACTTCAGCACTCCTCACTTGTGTTTGTTTTATAGGTCGACATTGTTGTGCAAAGCCTAATCACTTCAAATCTCTACTGACCAAAACATAGAGACGACATTTTGGATTGCCATTATTTGTCTCATCTCGGCTTACATCCATGCCCAAAGTGGAACCTGGAACCTCAATAAGTGGGAATTTATCCTTGAATGATACGGTGATGCTCAAACATTTGGTCTAAAACTAGCCAATTTAGCAGCTGTTCGCAACTGTCATCTTGTTATTTCCCGGTTGACAACCGCATTTCCTGAGCTTGTCTAAAGTCCGACCTACCAGAAATCGAGCAGTCCACTCCGTAGAAACTTGAAGTAGCAATCTAAGCTATCCTTTGGCAGTCTAAACACAACTTACCGAGTTGTCATTGATCGGCAGAGACCGAGGATGTTTTGCTAATTTTTTATGTGTAAGCCAACCTTCGAGTTATCTTGTTGTGTATGGTTGCTGTACTTCGAATCCATGTAACTTCTTTAAACTCGCGCATCCACATTATCGTGTTTGTGCTTGACAGTATAGTCGAGCTAATCAGTCACAGCAATTGGTTGCCCGTTGGACGCAGAAAACTGCTCCAAGCGTCAACTATCTTCCACTAGAATAGGTTGCCTATAATGATCAATCTTTGATACATGATTAGTCAAGGTATAAAGCACACTTGGTGATGGCCCATTGAATCAGTTTCGATACGGTATGGAATTTGTGTTAAATGGGTCAAAAGGAAATGAGCAATGGTTATGACAATTGGAAGTGCAGACTTAAAAAATAAATAAAAAATAAATAAACGCTATCAAAATAGAACGTAAATACTGTGAATAACGAACGGCGACAAAAGAGAATAACAGTTAGAAAACACTAGCATGAGAGTCAAAGTCAAGGCAGTGACGCAGTCGAGATTATTTCCATGAAGGGTGCTTTGTTAGTTGCCCGTGGGAGGGCACGATACTGGAGTTCCTACTGATCTCCTTGTGGTTGAATTTTCCTTACCAATAAGCTCGGAATTCGACGAGATTAAAAGCCCTATGCTGTGTTACCAAGCCGACTAATTACACGACCGAGCAGAGGCATTTGATGTGCATGTGACAAGACCGCTTCCTTCTTAATTTAATCTTCCACATCCGAGATCACTGTAGCGCGACGGACGCTATAAACTTGTTGATACAGACTCGGGAAGCTCCGATCATGAAACATGTTCGCTCTCTTTTCTTAACAACTGCATAGTGCCCTTGCCAAGCTGTGTAAAAATTACCTGAGTTGGGAAAGTCTTTCTGAAGGAATTGAATGTGTGGGATACAATGTTTATAGCAATGTCGGAGCAAGATCAGAAAACACCATGAAGATATCTCTTTTCAATGTCTGGAAAGAAACAAAAGCGTTACTATTTTGATCTGCTTCAAAAGTGAAGATAGTGAAGAGATAGCAACAAACATGCTCCTTCATTCGTGAGGTCGAGTGGTAACCGAGCAGCTTGAACATATGCCAGCTGATGGATTGTGAACTTCCAAACCCCTCATGCGACCACACCTGCAAGGTCTATAATCGTTAGTCAAAAGGACTCAGTCTTCTCAACCTGCCAAGGCGGAGCTCCTTTATAAGGAAAGCTTGTTATTGAACTTTCTTAATGCCTAGCTCAGACACACTCTATTTTACTTTGTTTCCTATCCAGTTGTCGACCTTAGAAAAATACAGAAAAATTAGAACATACAGAAAAATACAAAAAATTGAAAAAATAGAAAGATAGAATTTTTATGAAAAAAATAGATTTTTTAGGTCATAAGCTTGTTGGGTTATATAGATTAAGTAATTCATTTTAAGATTTGAATAAATGCACACAATCACTAAAATCAGGCTTCATTTGAAAATTATTATTGCATTTTATTTAGGGCTTAATTTTGAATTAAAACTAGTTTTAGTGTAGTATTATTTATTTATTTATTGCATTTTTATCTATAAAAGAAAGTTGGGATGATGTTGGACTAGGCCTATATGTAGTCCTTTAAAAACCAAACAAGGCTAAAATACCTTGTTACACAGCCCTAAGACCAAGGAGCCGCATAGCGCTTGCTTTATTTTTGTATCATGCTCGTATGATTCAGACACGGCAAAGGGCACATTTGCACGTGCTACACATACGAGCCCCCTATGCAATTCCCTTCATCCTTCATTTCTTCCCCCAATTCCCAACTCTCTTTCTCTCTTCGTGTGCTCAATTTTAGGTCATTTTTTTAGTATTTTACTACACAATTTCACTAAATTAATGGTAAAATCATGTAAATGATGTAGCCTATTTCTGAATTAAACTCGAAATTCTTCCATATTCATTTAAAATCAAAGATTAAATTAGCTCTAAAAGTTGAACAAACTAAAAATCTAGTATCACCATTCATGGTCGATTCGATTGTTAATGGTCCTTTCCAAGTCAAACCAAGCTTCATGTAGTATAAATAAGCCTTTAAGCGCCATTTCTAATAGAAATCATCTCTCAAAATCACACACCACTCTCTCTCTCTCTCTCTCTCGCATGACTTCTCTTTCTCTCTCTAAGATTGCAATCTCTATGATCATTATCAAAGGTAACTACTACCACTAAGAGACTCCCTAACACATCAACTCCTTATCTCAACCACCCCTATGCGCGACCGTAGACCTTAGCTAGAGCCTCGAACCCCCATTCTCCAAATCCTTAACAACCGTAACCACCACTTCAAACACCTACCACCACTCGATCCCATATGAAAGCTCTCCCCTAGCTACTCCTAACCTTGTCGAGCACCACCACCACAATCTAACCACTTTGTAACCACCATCAAATGACCTCAAAACACCACCACCACTTCACGAAACCCCTAATCTCTAATACGAAACACATGAAACTAAGCTTTCCCTTAATTTTTAGCTACTAAATCACTTGCACACAACTCAAATTTGCACCCAAACCCGACCCAACCATTGACTTGAGTCTAACTTGAAAATTGAGTCCAAAACCAATCCAACCTACATCTTTGGTCCTATTCCAATTAGTCCAGTCCTTCTTGTAATTTTATTTATTTACTTGTTATTATTTTGAACAAAATGTAATTCGTATATCAAAAAAAGAAGAAAAGAACTAAAAATAAAAGAAGAGAATAAAAAAAAAAAGTAAAGTCTATTTTTTGTCTTATTTATTTACTTTTATGCTTTGGTCAAAAAATTAAAATAAATAAAATATTCAAAAAATAAAAAAAAAAAAGTGAATAATGTTTTACCACTTAGAAAATTAATTTTTCAAAAATAAAATAAAATTAACCCTTTTCAAAATTAGGGCTTTCTAAGGATTTTTTCCAAAAATAAACATTTGAAATTATGACCTTTCCCTTTAAAATTTTTACTCAAATAATAAAATGACTAAGAGACATAAACTAAGTCTCTTTTCAAAATTAAAAATTATCATCACATTTAAATTTTCAATAAATGAACTACAAAAGCCTAATCTTATATATCGGGTATATAGGAACTTGTAAGCAATTACAGGATAACTTAAAATATAGAGAAAAAAAAATTCTCCTTTGTAAATAATTAATTCTTTTTATCTATTTATCCTTTTTTTAAAATAAATATGATTTATTGTTCTTATATAATAGAAAATTATAATTATAAGGGTATATTGAAAAGTAAATTTAAATTTGAAGGATTAAAGTAGTACTTGAAAGTGTTTAATAAAATAGCCTCCAAATCCATGAATCTAGTTTCTTGAAAGATTTTTCAAAAAATTTTCAAAACGCATACTAATGGCTAAGTTAGAACCGGCCCACCTAATAGGTTCTAATTTAATCATCATTTGCCGATTTTACTAGGTGGCAGCTTGATTTATTTTAAAAAATAAGAAACTAAGTTTTCTTTAACTTTAGTGGAGGTTTTAAACTAAATGGGTATAGGGTTTAGTTTAAATTGGATTAAGAAAAATGATTAAAAATCAAAATTTAAGCTTGACATCTTAGCGATTCCATTAGAGATTTACAAGAGGGCTAATCATTTAAATCTTCCGAATTTAAATTTATCTTTGAAAATACCAATGTTTACTTATTTATTGTAAATAATCTGTTTTATTTGTTATACTAATTATTTGCATGCAATATACATAAGCATATGGGGGGTTATTGATTACATTAAGGATACATGATATATACAGTTAGACCTAAGCTGTCTTAGGACCCTATGACAGAGAGTCATTTTGTGAGCTTCAAATATTGTAGAGTAACCACCTTCCAAGGCTAATCAGGATGCCTTACTTAAGCTTCAATGTGATCAATGAACCGCTTCCTTCAAAGCATGTGAAGTTACAGAGTTTAAGGACTTTTAAAACCTACCCTAATTGCATTCACAAACCTTTTCCCAAAATTAACAAATAAATATGATTTGGTAAGACTAAAAAATTTAGAAAAAAATTTCAACTATGAAGTTTCCTAATCTTTTCCCTATAAATGTTTTCTTTTCCTTAGAATTCTCATGTAAATAGGACAGTTTTGATATAATTTTCTTTTTATCCTTTTTGCAGAAAATGGTTAGTTTATCTCTCACACCATCCCTTTTCAAAGAAATCTATACTCATGAGCCTTTCAAGCTTAGAAGAATATTTGAGAAATGGTTCTAGTTTTTCAACCCATCCTAGTAGAAGATGATTCAAAATAAGATTGGACCTATCCTTTCGTTGTTTAAGATTCAAGCTAATATTACCATAGTATAGGCTTTAGTCTACTTTGAAGACCATCAGAATCAATCTTTTTGTTTTAGCCCATATCAACTAAGTCTAACCATTGAAGAATACTTCTATCTATTAAGTGTCCCCTTTGTTGGAAGTATAAGGTATGTTCCAGATATCATGGCTGGGCTTGCAAAGATTTTCAATAGATTAATGAGCTTTTGTTCATTTGATATATGTAAAATATAAGCAAATCCTTATAGGAGAATCATTAGTGTGGACAATCTCTTTACTTAGCTAGCAACCCCATCTAGCTACAATTAAAAACTCTTTTGTAGTAGCTTTGAAGATTGGCACCAACATAAAATCAACACTTATATCTTAGCAACATTTGGGACTATTTTATTTCCTAATAGAGTATTTCACATACATCACTAGATTATAGAACTAGTAACCCAATTTTGAGAAGGAAAGTTTTATATCTTGACACTACTAGCTATATAAGCTAGATCGCTCGATTATCTCCAAGAAGAATATAACAGAGACTTGAAGACCAATATGACCTTACTAATGGTTTAGTTCATCAATCATGCTTGAAGCCATAAACTTAACTTTTTTTAGCAAGAAAGACATCCAGACGAAGAACCTCATTGAGGCATTTGGTGCTATCATTGAATTACCTAAAAATATTGCTAACTATTACTAGGTTAAAGCTTTCCAAAAGCTTCGTATCGAAGATATCTCCTAGGTAGCGAAATGGACTAAGGCAACTAAGTCAAAGAAGAGAAAGAGGATGGAAGACGAACCAAGACACCACAAGAAAAGGAGGATCTAGACTTTACGGATTATTTTTAATAAATTTTTTAATAATGTAATGGAAACTTTAAAGATGCAATAAAAATATTTTTCTTATTACATCATAGTCAATTTGCCAACTCCCCTCTTTACATCCACAAGCCCTCATATTACATTTCTGAATTCTTTTCACTTATAAATATTCATTAGCTTATGTTTGAATAACTTTAAGAAGAAAAAATAAAAAGGAAAATTTTTCTAAGTAGATTGATGAGAGTTGTATCCTTAGGGTTCTAATTTGATTTCTTTTACAAGTCCTTTTCTCGGTGCCTTCATTCTAACACTTTCTAATCTTTTTTCAATTCTCACTTATATGTCCTTGAGATTATATTTCCTATGGGTTACCTTTTAAATACCTACAGGTTATGAATGATTGATTATAAATATTTGGGCTCTTATTTCCTTAAAAATATTTATCTACTTCTTATAAACTATGTAGATAAGCCTTATCCTTCAAATAAGTCCTTCTCTCTCTCTCAAAAGAAAAGTGGTTTTTCATTAAATAAATAATCAAAGAGTTGCTAATAGCTGAGGATTCTTACAAGGAGCAATGGCCAATAGTGGATATAACAACAACCTTGATGGCACCAACCCTACAAAAGTGAGGTTTCATTCATTAGAGCAAACTGTAGCAAAAATGACTGAACAGATGAACTTTATGGTTAACAACATGGCCTTGCTTAGAGCAAAAGTGCCAACAAATGAAGAGCATCCAATGTTCGATCCCAATCTTTTTGAGGACGATATAAGGTTAGTTAATTCAGGAACAATCAACTTAGAGTCTACTCAAGACAATCTTAAAGAGTGGGAAAGAAATTTAACTCAACAAATTAATGAGAGGATGAAGGAATTTAGGAGTCATGTCGAATTTGAACTAGTTAACATCATCGACTTTTCTTCATATGATATTGATGCCTATCCTGAAAAATTCAAAGTACTAAAATTTGAGAAATATAATGGGACTTAATGCCCTATGCTCCACATCAAATTATAGTTATGTAAGATGGCTCGTTACATTAAAAATGAACAACTATTGGTTTAGGCATTTCAAGACAGCTTTGTTGGACCAACTTTATCTTAGTATGCTTAATTAAAATTGAAACGAAATGATACATAGGATAAGTTAGCTTAAGTGTTCTTTGAACATTACAAATTCAATGAGGAGATAACATTAACTATTTGGAACTTATGTAACATGAGGAAAGACGACAACAAGTCCTTCAAAGAATATACTCAAAGATGGAGGGGCTTGGTAGCTAAAATCACCTCCCCTTTATCAAAGAAGGAACTGACCAAAGCATTTATTCAAGCACTTAATAGGTTGTATTTTAATTATTTCTAAGGGTAATTAATCACTAGCTTTGCAGATGTAGTTTTAACAAGCTGTCACATAAAGGAGGCAATAAGGATAGGTAAATTGGTTGAAGATCAAATCATCTTAGCAAGTCCCAAAATGGCTATAAATTCAGTAAACTTTGAAATAAAGATGATGAGAAGACATCTTACTCCAAATTCGACCCCAATAACTCAACTCCTTCATCAATTCAGAGAGGTACGAATGTTAAGCCATGTACCTCCTCTACCTAAGCACAAGCTCCAAAGGCTAGATCCCACTATGTGAATATCACATGTGCCTTATGGGTCATTATAGAGAAGACTATTGGAAACTAAAGCACAAGATTTAAGACCTAATTGATACTAGATTTCTTTAAATAGACTTTACCTATCCAAATGGACTAGATGTTAAGATAAATGTTCCTTTACAATACATTGGGTTTGCATCCACATGATAGAAGCATCTAAACAAAAGATGGGCAAGAGTTTAAGACAAGGGAATCTAGGCCAATTCGACAAAAACCAAAGAATAAGAGGCAATTATTAAGGAAGTTCAAGTATCACATGATTTGTAATATCAAAAAATTATCTAAATAAAACTTCTTTATTTCCCAAATAAACATACATTTTGATATCTCATTTTGAAAGTTTAGAATGAAAAGAGGTAAGCTGAACCCTAAACACCAACCCTTAAGCACTTAAGCATCAAATGCCATCAAAGTTAGGATTTGGATTCGTTTATTAAAGGAAGTCCATCTTGAAATTGATACACTAATCAAAATGATATTAGGCATTTATTTCTCTATTCTAAAACACAAAATATCCCTTATCAACCCCATGAGCCTTTTTTGAAGTATTTCAAAAATTAAACCTTATCAAAAACCACTTCACAATGAGGTAATGTAGAGATTAGGGTCATTAAAAAGGAGAAAATGTTAAAACTAATTTGTGCTTACTTTAGTTGCCTTAATTCAATTGTAATTATTGCTTCTAGATACTTATTTCCTTTAAAATGAAGAAGGACTTCCATTATAAACACTATATACAAATTGCATATACTGTGAGTTATACACCAAAAAAGGGGATGATCACCTTTACCTTAGATCAAATTAAAAATAGAAAAAGAAAAAGAAGATGAAAGAAAGAAACAAGGAATAGGAAAAGAGGCATGAGGAAATGAAAAGTATGCCTAAGAAAGAAATCTAAAAAAATAGGGTGATCAAATCCAAAGCTTTAAAACCTAAAAATAATTAAGGACATGTACCTCATAAAGTCTTTTCCGACGTAAGAACCCTTAAATCTAAAGGAGTAAGGGTAAAAACCAAGGCTGTCAAAATCCACTCCTCTTGCAAACTAAAGGCCTACCCATAATTCTACCCCTTCCAAAAGCCCTTTTGATTAGAGGAAATAACTTATCTTTGGTAAAAGTAACATTTGAAACTGTGGCAAATGCAATTTAATTTTACTTATAAGATTCTTAACCTATAAACTTGGGTTAAAGAGTAATTCTTTCATAAACATATATATATATAACCATTTCATTAGTATCCATTTTTGAAACCATGGACTAAAAGTGTATATTACATTGTAGTCTAAAAAAGACTTAATAGATTAATTAGAGTGTATCACTTACAAGATAGATCATAATTTTCAGAATTGTAGTCTTAAGTAGAAATTTGAACCATGAAAAGGTAAGGAAGCCCTCTTAGACTAAATTGATCAATTATGAGATATCATTCCTATAGTTGAAAGACATTTGAAAAGAAGAGTCATTACCCTTATGATCACACCAAGTGACATCAAATGATCACTCGCCCTAGGATTGAAAGCTAGTGCCTCAAACAACCTAAGAAAGGAGGATGCCCTAGAGACAAGATTGTCAGGTGATTTGAGCAAAGTAAAAGAAAGAGTGAATTGTCAATGGCCTGTATTTATGAAGAACCTAAACCTATTAGTAATTCTATTAAAAAAAAGAAAAGAAAAACAAATAAGAGAAGAGAAAACAAACAAGTTTTTCTTCCTAAACTTGTCTTTCTATCCAACTTTTTACCCTTAGTGCCCAGTTTTATTACTTTCCACTTAGCCTTAGTGTCAAGTCTTGTCACTTTCAAGCATTTTCTCTAAACGTGAGTCTTACTCTCGCTTGTAAATTTTCTTCTTCCCATTTGGTTCTATTGACCATTCTCATCAGTTTTATGAGTTTTACTAAAATTCAAATAAAGGGGCCTAATCTATAATGTGTAATCCAAGATTTCTTTTTGCTAATTTTGGGGGCCTAGCCCCTAAGAGCTAGTTTAGGTGACCATGATGGCTCAATCCTTCTCTTAAGTCAACCCTTGAGGTCAATTTTATCAATTCCAAGAAAATTGCACAATTGAGAAACTTTTTTAAGAAACCTTATTAATTTTTCAATAGCCGTATTAAACCCATCAATCCAAGGTAGTGCTATACCCATCAATCTAAGGTGGTGTTCAACTTTTTGTTAAAGCCCATCAATCTAAGATGGTGTTCAAAGAGTTCTCATCCAACCTAAGAAGGTGTTCAAAGAAGACGTAGATGCCGAGCATTTTCTTAGTGAATTTCTACAGGACACTAATGCCCTCACCCAACCTTAGCATGGAAAACAGTACCTTAAGATGGTTGTTCGAAGAGTTCTCAATACTATTGTTGCAAAAAAGAGTGAGCAAAGAGAGAACCTCTTCTACACCAATTGCTAAGTGAATGGAAGTTTGTGTGCCTTAATTATTGATGGGGGAAGTTATACTAATGTAGTTATGCAAGGAGTGGTGAAAACCCTAAAATGGCTAACATGTCCTTACCATCAACCTTATAAGATCCTCTAGCTAAACGAAAAAGGTGGACATCATTAGGTCATAGAGCAAGTAAATGTGCCAATCTCCATAATGGAAAGGTACAAGAATGAGGTCCTATATGATGTTTTGCCCATGTGCACTTTGAACATACTATTAGGTCAATCATGGCTGTTTTATCTTAAGGTACTCCATGATCAATATAGGAACACTTACATGTTCTAGAAGGACGAAAAGAAGGTTATGTTGACCTCAATGAGCCTTAAGGAAGTCCAAGAGTTACAAGAAAAGATTTCCTAATTTTCACAAAAGAATTCTCTAGTGATTTCCTAAGCAAGATTCTCCAAAGCTATTGAGTTAGAAGAGTATATCTTCCTAATGATCAAAAGATTACTTAAGCTAAGAGAGGTCGGAGCACTACTAGTCGAGGTGTAAGCCATACTCCAATAGTATGACAACCCATTTCCAATTGAGCTACCCAAAGGCTTACCTCATATCCTAAGCATTAAGCATTACATTAACCTCCAACCTACAGTCACTCAACTTAATTGACCTACCTATAGGCTTAATCCAAAATATGTAACTGAGCTAAAAAAACAAGTTGATGAGCTGATCGATCGACGGTATGTTATAGAAAGCATGAGTCCTTGTATAATGCCAACTGTTCTAATGCCAAAGAAAGATGCCTAATAGTAGATATACATCAACAGCCGAGCCATCAACAAGATTGCTATTAAGTACAAATATCTAATACCTTGATTTGGCAACAGAGTGAATGATTTGCATGGTTCATAAATCTTTTCAAAGGTAAACTTGAAGAATAGCTACGATCAGATTTGATTGAAGGAGGAGATGAATGGAAAATAGCTTTAAAACCAAGGATGGTCTCTTCGAGTAGTTAGTAAAGCCCTTTAGAATGACCAATGCACTAAGCGCCTTTATGTAGCTTATAAATCATGTTCTAATAACTTTGAATGGTAAGTGTGTTGTGGTTTACTTCGATGATATCTTAGTATATAAAGCCAACCTCATGTCACATGTCAAGCACTTAAGGTTTGTGTTTAATATCCTTCGAGCTAAACATCTATTTGGCAATTTGAAGAAATGCATGTTCTATCAAAATGAGGTTATGCTCCTCGAATATGTTATGTCTGATAGAGGTATCTAAGTTAATGATGAGAAGGTAAGAGCTATTTTATAATGGTCCACATTAGCCTGTACAATAGATGTGAGAAGTTCGCACATCTAGCTTCGTTTTATCGAAGATTCATTCATAGCAACCCTATTGACTAAGCTAACCAAGAAGAACTCTGAATTTAGGTGGTTAGAGAAAGCTTTTGATGAGACTAAGTCCAAATTGACTTTTCTCCCAGTACTTGTGCTGTTGGACTTCGAGAAAGTCTTTGAACCGGTGTATGATGCATCTAGAATGGTCATTAATGCCATAATTATGTAGAAGCGTAGACCTGTTACATACTTCAAAGGTATCACTCTGAGTTATTTAGTGTATAACAAGGAATTTTATACACTTGTTCGAGCTCCTCAAAGTTGCCAACATTATTTGCTGCCTAGGGAGTTTACTATCTATACAAACCATGAGTCCCTAAAACACCTCAGAGGTCAACAAAAGATCTCTCAACGTCACACCAAGTAGGTAAAATTTCTGGAAACCTTCCTTTATGTCATCAAGCATAAGAAGATAAGCTAGAACATTATAGTTGATGCCTTATCATATTGGCATGTTCTTGTGATAACCCTATAAGCCCATATACTAAGATTTTGTACTTTCCCAAAACAATATGAATAGGACTCGTACTTTGGACCGACCCATAGTGGCTAAATGCAAATATGGAGGAGTAGTAGATGGATTCTACTTAAGCTAAGGATTCTTAATGAAAGACAAGCAAATGTGTGTGCCGAGTAGTTTGGCCAAAGAATTACATATTTAGGAAGGCCATGTTGGAGGATTAGTTGGCCATTTTAGTGAAAAGAAGACTACTAAGCTATTAAAAGAGCATTTTTATCAGCTAAGGATGATGAAAGATGGGTATAAGGTTCTTAAACGCTACAAGGTATGCAAGCAAGCCAAATGAAGAAAGAAACCCTTTGGAGAATATACACCTCTACTTATACTTGATCGACCCTAGATTGATCTAAATATGGACTTTATGCTCGACCTACCTAAACACCTCAAAAACATAACTCTATCTTGGTAATGGTCGATCGGTTAAGTAAAATGAGCTACTTCATCCCCTACCATAAAACTGATAATGCTTTATATGTTGCTAACTTTTTTTACGAGAGATTATATGACTATACGTGATTCTAAGAAGCATTGTATCTGATCACGATCCAAAGTTTACAAGCTTCTTTTGCCAAGCTTTTTTTGGTAAGCTTTGTGGAAGAAATTTGGCACTAAGTTGATGTTCAACACTTCCTATCATCCTCAAATAGATGGTCAGACTAAAGTCATGAGCAAAACAGTTGGAAGTCTACTATGAGCCGCAATTGGAAAGAACCTACATGATTGGGATTTATGTCTACCATCATCAAGTTTTCTTACAATCGCTCAACTCATAGTTCAATAGGAAAATCACCTTTCAAGATTATCTGCAACATCAACCCAAGTTTGCCATTGGACATGAGTATCAGCCCAACTCTTAGTGAAGGAAGTTAAACTAACCTCCAATACGCTAAGGAATTTTAGAAAGTACATCAAAAAGTTGCCAAGCAATTAGCTAAGATCATGGCCTAACAGTGAGAGTAAGGAAATTGAGGTAGAAAGTACATTATTTACAACCTCGGACACCTTGTTTGGTCTACCTCAGCAAAGAGCAATTCTCGGGAAGGTGGATAAACAAACTTTTCCCTAGGTTGGATGGTCCTTTCAAAATTTTGTGAAGAATCAATGACACTACTTATGAGCTAGGATTACTAAAAGGGTATAGATTATCGCCGACCTTTAATGCTATCGACCTAACACCTATATGCCCGAAGAAGAAGCTGACCAAGATTTGAAGGCAAATCTTCAACACCCTTAAGGAGTTGATGGATTACTAACCTCCTGGCCTCTCACTAAAACTTGCCTTCAAGGTCTCTAATCGCTAGTGAAAAGGATTCAGTCTTTTCAACCTGATATGGACAAGCTCCAATGCTAAGAAGGCCTATTACTAAACTCTCTAAATGCTTAGCTCGAATACACTCTATTCTACTTGGTCTCCTATTCAATTGTCAACCTATCGAGCTCTGAGGCTAAGGCCCCTGACTCTTACCAACAAACCCCATCCTACTAACCCAAATAATCTCTTTCTACCAGCTATAGCACTTCAAAGTTCCAAAACACAGGTGTAATAGCCACATGCCACATGTCTTTACTTTTCTAGTATATACACTATATTCCTTTTTGTCGTTTGTTCACATTTACTCCTTTTGGATT
Organism: Lumnitzera racemosa; assembly: GCA_024138005.1. Taxonomy (NCBI): domain Eukaryota; kingdom Viridiplantae; phylum Streptophyta; class Magnoliopsida; order Myrtales; family Combretaceae; genus Lumnitzera; species Lumnitzera racemosa. The sequence goes on from JAMXBC010000008.1 coordinate 36,783,902, forward strand.
ATACTAGGAATCTTTATGTTTGCATTGCCCTTTTTGCAATTTCTAGCATTGTCTTGTTATCCTAAGAGACTTATTATAAATAGTCTCTCACCCTTGTAGCTATAATCATCTTACATCATTGTTAATAAATATTCCCTTCTTTATTCTTGCGAAACACCCTATCTAAGTGTTTTATTCACACTCTTATCTAATCTTGTTAAAACCTAGAGATTAATGGCAAGTAGACCTTAGCTTATACTTATGTGTAATATCAAGTAGAAGTTTAGTCATGTAGTGTTCCTCGGTGAGTTGCATTCGAAAAGCAGCTTCGTGAAGCTACTGTGATAAGTTTACTGACTATTCTTGTTTTCTTCGATATCTCAAGGAATCCATTACTCAATTTTACAATAAGTCATAATGATAACTTAACTTCTAAGCACATCACCAAGCACCTCCAATTACAATAGATCTTCCCAAAAGAACAGCAATACATCCGGACATTCTGGACTCCATAAAGCTTGTGCTCAAGCATGATCATCAGCAGTAGGTGTGAGCTCCGCATACATCAGGCATGCGCTATTTACCCATGCATCGGGCATCCGAGCTCCACATCCATCCAAGCTGCATGGTTAGTGAGTCCCGTAACTGATAGCTCTGAGCTATTCACTGGCATAGCTGAGCTTCCACTATAGAATGTCCAAGCTTGAAGTTGCAGTCTATTGGTTCCTTGAACGAGTGCGAACTGAGGTCACCATTGTCAGTAGAGCTATTCGCTTCCGATTGCATATAAAATTCGAGCTAAAGACGACGGATGCGAGTTCCGAATTGAATTAACAGTCGCTCTGCACTTTAAGAAAGAATAAAAAGGAGGGACTAAGCTACTTTCACCAAGAACCGACCTCCTTGTTGGCTGATGTCTTGTAGTTTCAGCGGCCCATTTAGGTGACATTTTACCTGAGCTTTCTACCAAGAACCAAGAGCTGATCGAAGATACTTCAATCCCGAGCACGATGGAGTGACCACAAACTGAGCCTGCAATCAGACCACGTACAACAATGCCAAAGCTTGATGATGAGCTTACTATAGCTTGGTCAATGTCTTTTGTTGGAACACGAGTACTTGGTAAAACCCCATTTAGAGATCCAGGAAACCGTACCATGCTATTCAACGTGGTGGGGCAGCAGCTCAATGCCAGACAACAGATGGATTCAACGTGATTCATTGCATCATGTCCATCTATCTTCCCTTGTGTTTTCATTTGTGTAAATTGAGGACAAGTTGCACTTCGCCAAGCTTCGATGGCAACACTCAAGCTTCAATGAGTCATGGATAGCGGTTTGAATTAAGCAAAAACCGACCTAAAGTGTTCATAAATTCGAAAGACCAAACATGATCGTTGAGACTTGAGGCAACTAGCAATCAAGGTTCTTGAAAAATGGAGTCTTGTTTCAAGAGAGAGGGTCAGGTTATCATTGAAAGCTCGGTGCAAGACACAGTAGGATTTGCACGCAGAATCCTTTGAGTTCCTTTAATTTAAGGAGTTCCCCATGATGTATCAGATGGGATCCTTATCGCATTAGTAAGAATGTGCAAATTCCACTACAAGATTCTTCTTCAAATAAGATCAACCCAAGGATCATAACCAATCATTGCAAGTATCGATTAAGATCTGTGCACCAGTTAGAGCTTTATAGCCAGCAACGACTGGGCTGTAATCTAAATATTTAACACCAAGCTATCATTCACATCATTCTTATTGATGAAAGATGAGTAAAGCTTTTCTATTGTTATTTTTGTTATTTATGATTCATTCGATCATTCATATCTATGATATGTGCTTTATGTTATGTTTCATACCAATCAATTGTTAATATTCACACTTGATTGATTAATGATGTATTATCTATCTACATGATGCTCCATGATCTAAATTTTGACAAGCCTAATAATGAAAAATATCGACTATTCGAAACTTCTAACAGCTTATTCAATCCCTTGAAGGCTTATTTTTACTTCCTTTAGAAATGAGAATGAGAACTTAGAGGCAAATTGAGACTAAAGAAACATCTCCCTCTTTAAGCTTGATAAACACAACTCACTAATGGGCTTCCTTTCGATAGCTATAAATCATACACACTATGAGTGACAAGCTAATCACGAAGCACTAACCCTTAAGTCCCCCATATTTAAAATTCAATGGGAAACGACTATCCTTATAGCTCTAAATCCTAAGAAAGGATTACTAGACATAATGTCTTAAGCTCTTCTAAGGGTAACAGGTAGAGAAACCATAAATCCTCTCTAAGGATGATGAACTAGAAGCTATAAGTCCTCTTAAGGATGATAAGCTACTTAAACTATAAGTCTCTTTAAGGATAATGAGCAACTTAAGCTGTAAGTCCTCTTGAGGATGACTAGTTATTTAAGCTATAAGTCCTCTTAAGGAGGACAATCCATTTTAGCTATAAATACTCTTAAGAATGACAAGCCTAAGGCTATAAATCCTCTTAAGGATGACTAACTATTTGAAATGCTATAAGTTATTAACTATTGACGAGTGTAATGCTCTAAGTTTAATGAATAGACAACGAGTTACCTGAAAACTTAAGGTAATCATCAGTTCCTTTATTCACTCTTCCATATAGAGGTAACACTAGATTTGATGTGTAGAAGGAGATATACTGTAACAAGAAAATGATTTTTTATTAGGGAAAAACGAAAACATGACCTCCCAAGATAGAGAAAGCTAGCATTTCGGGATGCAGCACCACAACCAAAACATGAAACTTGAGCAAAGCCATCCAAAGCATCTAGGAAGATCAATTCTTTAGGAGGTTCCAAGACCTCCTACTCTTCCCATTAATGCCAGCACCATTTTTGTTTTTTTTCTCTTTTTTTTTTTTTCTTTTTCCTACTTTATGTTTTTCATTTCTTCTGCTATCAAAGAGACTAATGCCAGCAATCTCAAAAAAAAGAGGATCCACCATACAAAATATAGATATTGGTTAACTTCAGCTAATGTTATTACAATATTCAGTTGCTAGCCCCTAAAAAATTAAGAAATTATAAATAAAATTGAAGAAATTCACTCATGTGATTTGACTTCTTTTTTTATCAACAATTTTGACACTAATCACTAATTAATTAAACAGGACTAAAAGTCTCAACTGCATATGCAGCAGTAACCAACGAAAAGAAAGCCACATGGAAATTATTGAGAAAACCAATTTCAGATCATAGCATAAAAGTGAGCACAGGAATTCAATCTTCCACTCGTGACATAAATACCACGCATGTAACTGGTGTCTAGTATAAAACAAGTGTCGACATTTCAAGCCAAGCCAGAGATCTAACAAAACCAACCTCATGGCAAGACATTTCCATATCCTGGCATTGACAGCCAACAGCCCAAGTTAAATATGTTTCGTCCTGCCAAACAAGATCAATTAGCAAAACTATGACAAAAACCAAGGTCCCAAAAGTAATTAGATACTTGAAAAATTAAAAATAAAAAGTAGAAGAAGATCATGTGATTGAGGACAAATTGCAGAAGAGAAGTTGCCTACCTTCCCAATCTTATACTGTAAAGTTATGGGAACCATAAGTAGATTTCCAGTTGTCTAGATTGGGGCAAATACAGTTATCCAAGATCGTATTGCTCATCCCAATCCCCTGAAAAGAAATGCAATGGAAATAATACATCTAGGTGAAACCAATCAACTGGAGCAATATCGTATAACCAATTCGATTCAAACTCGATCAATCTCCTCAATCAACATCAAAAATGTATGACAATCAGGTTGGCGGCCTTAAAGCATCTTTCAACCAATCCATTCTTAAGTAAACCATCAATGAGAAGCTCCCAGGCTATTTCATCACCATTATATCAAGAATAGGGTTTGTTTAGAAAAGAGCTTGTTAGCTGTTTCATTCCGTCCATTGTATAGCCCACATAGAAGCAGCTTGCATGATTCTAATAGTGGCATATAACCATGTCAAATGATATCATCCACTAGCTAAATCACTTCCTTGTACACCCCTAGTTCACAAAAACAAGTAACGAGCGAATTATAACTTTTTTTTCATCAGGATGGATCCCTCGCTCTTTCATGTGATGAAATAGGCTATCCACTACTTCAAGCTGACCCCGTTTGCAATGTCCTATAACAAGCTTTATGAAACAGTTTAGGTCAGGAGGGCAACCATGCTCAGACAATTTGTGAAAAAGCTCCAAAATAATTTCAAAATCTATAGCACTCCACACATCAAGTATATCAATAGAGGTGGCTTCTGTATCTACCACAATACCAATAGCAAGGACATCCTGTTTCATTCGCTTTTCATTTACAAGATGCTCGAGAAAAAAGGAACAAGTATAGTGAGATGGCTCACAGTTGTAACTGAACATGCTCTTAAGAACTTCAAAGGAAGGGTCTACATAAGAAATACCAAACACAGTGTAAAGGAGCAGATGAATAGAGAAATAGTGATGTCAGCTTCCATCTGATTTAAAGAGAGAGAATAATAAAATTGCAACCCTTGTTTAATGTACGTGATTCCTTGGAAGCTTGGACCCATTAATAACACAAACTTTTTCTGGATGCAAAAAGACGCACGGTCTTGCTTTGCTTGGCGTCCTACTCCTACACTACAATACAGTGGGACTTTTCTTAAAAAGGTGTAAAACCTTGCCCACGGCCGCGACTCCATGGTATGTAATATAGTCATTTATGTTTAATATAAAGATAAAAATAAAAATAGAGTAAAATAAAATAAAGAGAGTAGTTGGCTGATGGAATTCTCCAATTATCACCGACAACCGAGCTAATGTAAGATAATTATACACATAATATATTAAACGTCGTTAAATGCTGTGCTTTCCTTAGCGAAAGAAAACAACTCCTCAAGAATCTCAAGCTTACTCTCATCTAGTCGGAGACAAGCATGTGATGTGGACTTGTGATAGATAATTATTAATGAAATTTGAACATGACAACGATAACGAAAAGTTTCAAAAAGAAATTCAGCCATTTTTCTATGTTCAATTTAGTACTTACCAACCGCTTATACATACATGTGGTGGGTGTAATATTCATTGCATTTTTTTTATCTATTCTACTAGATGTCTCCTCTGCATCTAGATTGCAGCAAAAATAATAAACAACTATGTCAAAGCTGTGAATATATTAAGTAATTTTGTAAATACAATTAGAGAGAATGGGAAATTTGTATATAAATTTTCTTATTTTGATGGATAAGAGAGAAATACTATTACGACTTTAAAAGTAAGTCTTTAACTAGCTTCCATATGAAAGTAAGATGAAAAACAGATTTAATGAGTATTTTCTACCACATGTATCTATGAGTAATAAGTAAACACCAATAAAATCTGAATACATGATAATATATATAAATATAAAAGTAATAGAAACCTTCTATATATATACATACACATGAGACAAATAAATATTAATAAACTTTAAACACATCGTATAAGTGGCATATTAGTGAGTGAAGCTTTTCTCAATAAGAAGACCCCTTCAATAATTAATAATTAATAAAAAAATATGAAATCTCAGATGGCTTCTTTTAATTTAACAATTGACAATTTATCATTAATCACTAATACAGCCTAATGATAGGATTCATAGACTTTTCTCTAGAGTGCTTCTGACAATTACCATCAATCATAAATACAATTGAAGATGTAAAACCAGAGACCTGGTCCTCCTAGAACATCCATGAAAAGAATAAAATATTTACATAACTTGAATTGTTTGCAACATGTCCAAATACAATAAAGACCTTATCTGGCCACAATGCAAAATACTTTAATTATAATGCGAAAGTAGAATCTGTCTGTTGCATAACTGGGGCAGCGTAAATGATGATGTATTAAGATTTTTCTACATAGTCTTTAGTCAAGGAGAAAATCATGGGATATTTTTTTAACTTATTTTGTAAAGGAATGGTTGTCCATGTTTTTGGATTGTCTTTGAAAAGATGATAATTGTAATGTAGTAGTTTTTTTACTTTCCTTAATTTTAGTAAAGTTATCCCATGATGTACAAATATATAAGGTAGAATGAAATGAAGTCCCATTAGCTTGATGAGGGAAGTTTTATTAAAGAAGTTCTCTACCATTTTTTTCTATTTTGAAGAAACTAACAAATGGTATCAAAGCTCCAATCTTAAGGGACTTGTAAGTTGAAGGATATTTCACTCTTAGTGTTTTGTGAGGAAAAAAAAATAAACAGTAAGAGAGAGTGAGAAATGGCTTCCAACAACTTAGTTGGGATGGGACCTCCAATTTTCAATGGAGAAAATTGTCACATTTAGCCTGTTAAGATGAAGGCTTATTTGAAAGCTCAAAGTTTATGGGATGTAGTGGAGGAAGATAAGGATACTCCAACTTTAAGAGTCGATCCTAAATTGGCTCAAATGAAGAAGCATGAAGATAATATTGCTAAGAAATCAAAGGCTCTTACATGCATACATTCAACCTTGACAGAAGCCATCTTCACAAGGATTATGGCTTGTAAGACACCTGAGGAGGCATGTGATAAATTGAAGACTAAATTTGAAGGTAATGAGATGGTTAAGACAATTAAACTCTTAACCTTCAAAAGAGAATTTGAGATGTTAAGAATGAAGAATAGTGAAACTATCAAGGAGTATTCTTGTCCTTAATACAATAAATAAAATAAAGCTACTTTGTGAGGACTTTGGAGACTAGACTACAGTGGAGAAGATCCTCATTAGCCTACCAGCAAGATTTGAAGCGAAGGCATGTTTGCAATTACAGAGTTTTGTGATTTGAAATCTCTCTCACTTGTTGAACTCGTCAATAAGCTTTAAACTCAAGAACAAAGGACTAGCATGAGAGATGAAGTAATTTTTGAAGGTATCTTTCAAGTTAGGTAGAAAGGGAAGTTTCTAGCTAAAGATAGCAAAAGGCAATGGAACAACAAGGCCAAAAAGGAGAAATCCATAGGGAACTCAAAGGAAGGAAGCAAATGAGGAAATTTTCCAAGTTATACAATATGTCAAAGGGATAACCTCATAGAAAAAGACTATTGATATAAAGGAAAGCCTCTAATACAATGCAGATTTTGTAAGAAGAAGGGCTACATAAGAAAGAATTGTAGAATGAAGCAGAATCAATAGCAAAGTCAAACTCAACAATAAGCAAACTTTACAGAAGAACTAGAGGAAGAATGTGACAGACTTTTCATGGCTTCTCACACTATACAATGTCATACTAATCAAACTTAGTCTGTTGACAATAGTTGTACTAGCCACATGTCTAAAGATGAAAGGTTATTTTCTGAACTAAACAAATCAATCAAAATGAAGGTGAAGTTAGGAGATGGAAAGGAAGTAGAGGCTCAAGGGAAACAGTCAATTGCTATGCACACTCAGCAAGGTACAAAGAATATTTATAATGTTCTATTCATTCCTTACTTGGCTTAAAATTTGCTTATTGTGGCCTAAATGCTTGCAAATGGATATTCTCTATCACTTAAGGATAACTTCTATTTAATTTATGATTCAAATGATTATTTAATTACTAAAGTGGCAATGGTTGCCAAAAGTTTTCCTTTAACATTAAATGATATAGTTGATAAGGTAACCATGTAGCAACTAATGATTCTGCTTTATGGTATAAGAGATATGACCATTTCAATCTTATTGTTATAAAGCATCTGCAAGTGAAGGGTTTAACAAAGAACTTACCAGAAATTTCCTTAATTGATGGAGTGTGTAGTTCTTATCAATTTGGAAAAATTTAAAGAAAAACTTTTCTACTCAATCTTCATGAAGAGTAAGAGAAAAGTTAGAGCTTAATCATACGTATATATATGGACCTATGAGCACTGAATCTTTGAGTCAACAAATATTTTGTGCTCTTTATAGATGACTATTCAAGGATGACTTGAGTTTACTTTTTGAGCAGCAAAGGGCATGTTTTTTTAATTTTCAAAAGGTTTAAGACTATGGTTAAGAAACAAAATGGATGTATCTTGAAGTTGCTGAGTTCAAACAATGGAAAGGAATATAATTCAATAGACTTTGATCGATTTTGTATTGATATGGGCATAGAGTATCAATTAATAGTCAGTTATCCTCCTCAATAAAATGGACTCTCTGAGAGGAAGAAAAGGACACTAAGGGAAGTAGCCAAGTGCTTAATGGCTAAAAAGAAGTTACCATTATGGTTTTGGGTTGAAGTTGTTTATATGGTTATTTATTTACTTCATACGGTGCCCACAAAGGCTATTCAAAGAATGACACTAGTAAAAGCATGGTCAAGTATCAAACTTTTAGCCAAACACTTGAAAACCTTTAGTTCTACGTGCTATATTCATGTACCATCAATCAAAAGGTCTAAGCTAGATTAAAAGGTAGAGAAAGGTATCTTTTTAGGCTATTCTACTATGTCTAAAGGCTACGAGGTATCCAATCTAAAGTCTCATAAGGAATCAATCAATAAAGATGTAGTTGTGAACGAAAACTCTCATTGGAATTAGGAAAAGGAGGTACCAAAAAAGCATGCTTCATGCATTCTAGCGTCAAGGTCATAGTTAAAGGATGATGAAAAAGCTCCTAATGAGTCTCTACAAAATTCTCCCATTCTTAAAACAAAGTCTTTGTCTAAAATCTATGAAAAATGCAACGTTGTTGTGATAGAACCTTTCTCCTTTAATGAAGTAGTAATGTATAAAGAATGAAGGACCACTATGAAGGAGGAGATTAGCATGATTGAAAAGAACAAGAAATGGAAATTAGTAGAGAGACTCGAAGGCAAAAACATCATAAGGGTCAAATGGATTTTTAGAACAAAAAGAAATCCAACTAGCACAACATCCAAGCACAAGGCTAGATTGGTGGTTAAGGGGTACTATTAACTAATAAGAATAGATTTTGGAGAGACATTGCTCCTATGGTCAAACATGAAACTATTAGACTACTACTCACTCTAGTAGCTTAAATGAGGTGGAATGCTTATCATCTTAATGTGAAATCTACTTTCCTTAATGGAGAGCTTCTAGAGTAGTTGTATGTAGATCAAACCAAAGGATTCAAGGTTCAAGGAAAGGAGAACTAAGTATATAGGCTATATAAAGCCTTGTACGGGCTAAAACAAGCACCTAGGGCTTAGTATAGATAGGTAGATGGTTACTTAGATTAGTTGCAGATTCTACAAAAGCGAGAATGAAGCTACTTTGCATGAAAAACACACCAATGATGGAAGGTTACTAATTATATCCATTTATGTAGATGACATGTTAGTGACTAGAAATGATGAGTCACTAATCAATGGATTTAAGAAAGAAATGGGAGCTGCATTTGAAATGTCAAACTTAGGACTTATGACATACCTTTTAGCAAAGGAGATTGAACAGTCTCAATCTAGCTTTTTTTGTTTCTTAAAGAAAGTATGCTTAAAAATTCAAAATGGAAAATAGTAAACCAATAACTCCTTTAACATTTAATGAAAAACTTTCTAATGATGAGCATGGTAATTAAGTAGATGCTAGCATGTATAGAAGCCTAATAGGGAGTTTGTTGTACCGAATAGCATCACGTCCTAATCTTATGTTTGCTATAAGTGTTCTCTCAAGATACATGCAATCACTTAGACAACCTCACCTTGGCACAGCAAAAAGTGTCTAGAGGTATGTAAGGGGAACAATTGATTATGTCATACACTATATAAGAGGGATTTTTCATAGGTTTCAAGGAAACAAGATGTAGTAGCTTAATCAACAACTGAGGCAGAGTATATAGCCTCTATTGCTACTACTAATCAAGCTATTTGGCTAAGAAAGGTGCTATGTGATCTTCAATAAATACCTAAGGGTACAACTGTTATTATGGTGGACAATAAGTCTTCTATCTCCATGGCCAAAAATCTTGTTCAACGTAGGTAAGCAAAGCATATTAATGTCAAATTTCATGCCATTAGACAAGCTGAGAAGGATAGAGAGGTACAACTTGCTCACTAGAGATCAGATGAGCAATTAGTTAATATTATGACTAAAGCTTTACTAAGAGGAAGATTTGAAGTGCTAAAAGCTGCAATTGGAGTATCAAAGAAAAATCTTAAGGAGGAGAGATGATGTATTAACATTTTTCTACATAATCTTTAGTCAAGAAGAAAATCATGGGATATTTTTTTTACTTATTTTGTAAAAGAACGACTATCCATATTTTGTGGATTATGTCTTTGAAAAAGATGGTAATATTAATGTAGTAGTTTTTCAACTTTCCTTAATTTCTATAAAGCTGTCTCATGATGTACAAAATATATAAGGTAAAATGAAATGAATTCCCATCAGCTTGACGAGGGAAGTTTTATTAAAACAATTCTCTGCCATTTTTTTCTATTTAAAAGAAACTAACAATAAATATTCCTTAATTGGCAATAATATTAAACACACAAAAATAAAGGAGAAGAGTTTACCTATTCCTCATTCTTCCAAGACATTGCTATCCAAAATGAGGTAATATTCTTAAGCTTCATTCATTAGCCTCACAAGCAAGAGCATACTTATTAAACATTGACAAACAAAAAGGAGTTTCATGGTATATTTACCGTACAACATCATGTTAGGCTTTGAATCCATTTTATACATTATGTTCCTACCAAATACAATACAAGAAATGGAAATGAACACCATTGCAATGACAAACACCCATGATATAAAAATAGTTTTTCATAACATTATCTCCCTACAATCTACTTTTCTCAATTTTGATTCATTATCTTTGTTCATCAAGTGTAAACACTTTTTCCTTTTCTTATGCCACCTATAAATCGTAATCAAGCTTCAATATCCTTCCTTGTCTTTAATTATGCCATCTACAATTGGTGCTCTAACTCGTTAATCCATTCCAACACCTTGTTGCCAAATTCATACCAAAGCTGCATGTTTTTGGATCTACCCACTCCAAAAACTTACTATACCTTTCAATCTACATGTTACATAATAGTAGATATTAGTTCATGTTGGGAAACAAAAGCATAGACAATGACTAGAAATAAATCCATACACAATATATTAGTGAGAACCAAAATTTTTAATGAAAAAGCATGTACACTCCTAGAATTATTGCTTTTTCCATATAGTAGGTCAAAGACTATGAGATAAAGTACTATTTAAAAAATGAAAAATGTAAGATTTTTTGAAAATTTTCAATCCATTTGACACTAATATATTTACCATTCGTACTACAAAACCTTGAGACATCAAACATACATATGCCAGTTCCACGTGAAACATCTGATACTTTCATTTTTGCCCTCACCATTATGTTGACCATAAGTTAATCTAAGAAGGCCTTTCTCTTTCAACTCTTTTATAACGCCCCAAGCTAAAAGCAATGAATAGTCAAGTCAACAAATACTAATGAGTCCATTTCAACCACTTGACCTAAAAGTTTTAAGCTTGTATTGTGAAGGTGTTCACAATTATAGTCTTATAAACTAGCACCACAACCTCTCATAAACTATGTGGAATACTTAACCATGAGGTCTCATAATCTCTACCCCACCCCACCTCATATTAAACACGCGATGTACTCATCGCGAGACATTACAATTGGGATCAAATCTTCCTCCATCTTTTATGTACAATTGTAGTCACCCACTACTTATAAGTCATTCTAAAAGTATGCAAAGAGTTATACCCCATTAATATTCCCCACCTTCCTCAAACTTCTTTCCTAAATTAGAGCTAAACCCAAATCATCCACCTATTGGTAGAAGGTTTGCTTTAATACTATTTATAATGCCTTAAGCCAAATAGTGAATAGTCATGCCAAGAAACACTAATAGGCCCATTTCAACCATTTCGCCCAAAAATGTCAAACATGTGTTGTTAAAATAATCACAATCATAAACTTATTATCTAAAACCACAACCTCCAACAATCCATATGAGAAACTTAACCATGGGGTTTCACATCTTCAATCTACAAGATAGATCAAAATGAAGAGCCCCATAACATCTAAAAAGCTCATTAAGGAGCATTTAGGAGATTGGAAAATCAACAAAGAATAGAAGAAATCTAGTAAAGGAGCTTTCGTGTGACATGGATGGAAAATTCAATTGAAGACAATACAATAGATAAAATGGAAGACTTTCATTTAAAAAATAATTAGTTGAAAGCAAAGAGATTATTTTATGTACTTATAGCCATATATCTACTTAAGCAAAAAGGAAACTAGATTATTATTAGATTAACTATAAGAAAATAAATTAGGGAGAATTACATAAGAGACTATCAACGTTTGATAATAAGTTTAAATACAAAATTAACGTTTTAATAAATACAAATAAGAGATCGACATTTCAATAAGTGGTTAAAATAAAGCATTTCCATAAAAACACCATTAGTATAAGTTGATATATCTATTAGTTACCATGAAATGCTAATGTGGCATATTTATAGCAGACACATTAGGCTAACATATGTATTTTAATAATAAATAAATCAAAAAATGGGTAAAAAAACCTTTAAAAAATATTTTAAAAACTAAGAAAAATTGAAAAATAATCGAAAAAGCAAATAGATAATAAAAAGATCAAAAAATTTAAAATAAGTATAATGTATATATAATATATATTATATATAAATATATAATTAACTAAAAAAACAAGAAAACCAAAAAAGTATAAAAAGAAAAAGTGAAAAATAAAAAAAAAGGCTATCTCAAGGCTTGATGGTGGTTAGTTTAACCTATAAAATTTGGTAGGTCGAAACCCACATATAAAAGTGAGTCATCGACCTCCCAACTGCCCTTAGGGTGGCAACCAACCACCAAGGGTAGGGGGTCCAACAATTCCCCCTGGTGGTAAGTGGCCACCCCTTAACTAGAGTTAAAAACAAAAAGTAATAGGCTGCAAAACTCGATTGACTCACACGAACCAATGGCAACCTAATCATGTTTTATTGAATTTTTTTTTTCCTATAGCTACCTCAAGTGCAATAAGTAAGCTAATGACCTACTTTTTTATATGGGTTGCAACCCACCAAATTTCCCAAGTTAAATTGGCTACCCCAAGGCGAGGAAGTAGCTAATGACCACTTAGGTAAGGTTGTACAATTCCTCCTAAGTAGCCACTAGTTTCCCCTAGCCTTAGGTTTGCCCCTTCTTTTTTATCTTTTTTCCTTTTATATTTTTCTAATTTTCTTTTTTAATTAATTATATATCATATATATTATATATACATTATACATTTTAAGACATTTTCTTTTAAATTTTCTCTTTTTTATTATTTATTCGCTTTTTATGGTTATTTTTCAATTTTTCTTAGTTTTTAGTAATTTATTATTTTTTTTTTTTCATTTTTTAAATTTATTTATTATTAAAATACACATGTCAGCACCATGTGCCTGCCACGCATGTGCTACATCAACATCCATGGTAAATATCAAATGCACCATCTTGTACTAATAGTGTCTTAATCGAAATCTTTTATTTTAACCACTCCCTTAAACGTCGATCTCTTGTTTACATTTATTGAAATGTTGATCTCCTATTTAAACTTAGCCTTAAACATCAATACCCTTTAGTGTAATTATCCCAAATAAATTATGGAAAGAACATCTAATGCTCATTCATTGCTAGCTTCATGCATTCTATGTAGTTAACTTTCCTTATTCTTAATGCTTCTCTAAGAAAAGACTCTATCAAAACCCCTTGCATCTACAAATCTTTTTAGCAATCTTCTATAAAGTAAGAACTTCTCAACATTTACCTAATCTAACTAATCCATGGTTCTTATGAAAAAGAATCATGAAAGAAAATTCGTTGCTATACCATCTCCAATGATTAAACAATCATTATACCTACATAAAATTAGAACCTCCCTATTACTTCTCCATAATTTAAGGCGTGATATCTTCACATAGTAGGAAACATATGTTGGTTCCCCATTATTTCATAGTCATGCCATTTACCATGTTATAAATTCATAAAAAATGAGATAGAGAAGGAAAGAATTTGGTGGAGTATAAAAATCTATCATGGAAACAATGGTAAAATTTTAAGTCAATGAGATTTAAGATGGTTAAAGAAGCCTTGTATCCATACTTCCAAGGAAACAATTAATAAAAAGGAAATCAATAACTAAAATGCAGAAGGAAAATAGGAAGCTACTATAGACAACAACAATCATATCCATGATAATGGACTAGTAACAATTTCATTAGGTACTTAGCATGTGGCAAATGACTTAAGAAGAGAGCATGAAATAAATTAGGTTTCAATTCTTTCATAAATAACTTGATTTGAGGTAACTTGCCTATTTTCCTTAAATATATATATATATATATATAATAGAAAGCAAACACCACTAATAGAATAGTAAAAGAGGAAAACTTACATGCTGATTCATAAAATACCATGATCCTTGACCAACTAATAGCCTATCAAAGAATTTAGAAGGGTTAAGGTTTTGATATAAGGGCTACAAGTACGTTAGTGTTAGCACTTAATGATTTAGATTTAGGTTAGGGTTTCAAATAATGGCCACAACTGCATTAGGGCAAGGTTTAATGATTTAGGTTTAGGTTAGGGTTTAAAGATATGGGTAGTCAAAGAAGGAAGGGGCTATATTTCTTGGTTCTATTTAAAACTAATGATAAAATACTAAACTTAGAGTTACACTACTTTGCAAAGCACAAGTACCTTAACTGTAAAATACCCTGATTGAAAATATATAAAAATACCTAAAACATTGTTGTTTTCTTTTCTCTATACAAATTCACACTTTGGCAATTATATCAAGATGATGATGATGATATATGGATTAAGTGTTCTAAGTGTGTGGTTTTAGTTCTCTTTACTATTATAGTCCTTCTATTGCATTTCAACATATGAAAATATGATTGGCAACAACTAGAAACTTCAAAAGCCTAATTAAATGGATGAGTGGAATTGTTGAATGAAGAATGATGTTGTCAATCTCCTTACTTTGCTGACATGCAATAGAAGAACTGAATAAACATTAGGCTTTCTTAAAAAATGTTGTAAATACTTGACCATAGCCACAACATGACTCCATGTTAATATAATATAATATATATATATATATATATATATATATAGCAATGGTCGTTTATGTCTAATATAATCTATGGTATTAAAGAGAAAGTCTTTTAACTACCTACAACTAACAATTTGTTATCTTCTAAATTTTATCATTAAATATATTAACATGATAGTTATTTACGAAAAATCAAACCTATCCCATAAAATTCTTAACCATTGCTTGTTAGAATTGTAGTCCGAAAGTTGACAATATATATTCTAATATTTGATATTTCCTATTTGGTTAAAGTTTACCTATTTAATTAGGAATCATATTTAATAGTGGAAGTGGAATAAATTTAAGCCATTCATTCTAGAATATGATGGCCATACTAGATTTAAAGTTATACTCTATATATAAATTGGTCCTCTCTCCACCTAATTAGGATTACACATAATTAATAATACTATTCCATCTAATTCTCAATGGCATCAAGAAAAGATTAAGGGAAAGAAACCAATTTTAATTAAAAGTATCAATCTAAATTTTAAAGTTGTTCAAGTTTATCTTTCTCTTCAGAATTATGATGAATTCTGTATCAAGTGAGTACCCTTATGGTTTATACATAACAATTTGTTTATTCAAGATCCTGTAATTATGGTATCATCAATGATGATTTATGCACCTTAAGATTGCATTTGACATGTGGTATCATAGCATGTGTTTTGAATGAATAAATTTGTTCGCAAATTATGATGATGGTTAAGATTTATGATTACTTTTTATAATTGTATGTTGATGGGTTAGTGAAGATTACTATCAATGCATGATTTGTTCTAGCCAAATTGTTTATAATAATGATTTTATATTGGTTTGGCTGAATGTTAATGATATTGTGAACTATGCTTTGGTCAAATATTATAAATCATACAAAATGGGCATTAATTGTTTTAATTTCATATGTAACATATTGTTTGTTTCAATATGCTTACGGAATTGTTTTCTCAAATGATTATAATTAAGATGGGCACATGTTTTCTACCATCCATATGAAAGCACTAAATTTACTTTTACTGAAAATTTGTTTAAATGAAAAAGTTCCTTTACATTCATGAAGTTTTGGTTAAGGATAAATCGATTCTAAAACTTTTGATTTCTTACGTTTTAGTGATATTAATTATACTTTTGACATAAAATCAAAATTTTAGTCTAAATTCATCCTTTTAGATATCATGATTATTGTATTATTTGACATTAAGATTAAAATTAATTTGTTAGTCACCAAAGTAGCCAAACTAATTTTAGAATGTGTAGTCATATCATTTATGAATTTATCGAATGCTATTATGAAGATCTATTGGTTGTTAAAAATTAAGAATTTTACTCGAAGGTAAATCAATATTCTAGTACTAACAAACATAAAGGAGGAAGTTGATATATTCTTGTCATATATATATGGTTATCCAAAGATACTATATGTATTTGTGAGATTCATCTAATTACCTTATAAAGTCTAAATAACATTCTAATTATGATGATGATATATATATTGTTATCTTTGCCTAAAGGAGCCCTATAATATATTTTATGTGTTTTATTATCTGAATCTATTAATTTAGTAAGCATTTATGTATTTGCAATTGTTTCCTTATATTCACATGCTACTATTGTTACTGTCTTTAATGGTTTGAACTTCTCTACATAAAGTAAACAAGTCAGTTTCAATTTAGGTGTATTGAACATTAACTTGGCATTGTTGGAAGAAAAGCTTGCTAACATTATTGATACAAGCAATGAGGCTAAGAAGTTAAAACATAAAGCATGGGACAAATCCAACAAATTATGTCTTAATTTCATGTGGAAGACTATTGACAACAACATTAAGTCTAATCTTCCAGAAAGTGTAATAGCTAAGGAATACCTTAAGCTTGTAGAAGAACGCTTTCATTCCGCTAACAAGTTACTTGTAAGGACATTAATGGTTGAACTCACGACCATGAATTATGATGGGCTACGAAGTATGTAGCAATATGTCCTTGATATGACTAATATTGCAGGATAACCTAAGAGCTTGCGTATGATTATAGATGACTCATTTCTTCTGCAATTATTTTAAACTCATTACCTCTTGAATATGGACCATTCCAAATTAACTATAACATTATTAAGGACAAGCAAGATGTTAATGAATTGTCCAATAAGCTCACTCAAGAGGAAACATGACTAAAGGCATAAGGAGTTCATACAATAAATCTAGTAGGTCAAAGAGCTGGCAAAGTTCTCAAACCAAAATCCAAGAAATTGAAGAAGAAAGGACCTACTAAGCGTACATAAGTCACTGATGATGATAAGAAGAAAAACAACACAGATAAATGTCACTTCTATAAGAAGGAAGGACATTATTAGAAAGATTGCCCGAAACGTAAAGCTTGGTTTAAAAAGAAAGGTACATTTACTGCTTTTGTATGTTTCAAATCAAACTTATCTGAAGTTCCTTCTAATACTTGGTGGTTAGATTCTACTGCCATTACTCATGTTTCCAATATGATGTGGCTTCGTTACAATCTAAAGCATAAAACCAAATGAGAACTTTTTGTTCATGGGAAACCGAATGAAGGCCTTAATTGAAGGCATAAAGACTTACTGTCTTGTTTTAGATATTGGATATCACTTAGATCTATTTCAAACTCTCATGTACCTTCATAGTCTAGAAACTTAGTTTATGTATTGAGATTGGATGCTAAAGAGTTTAGCTTTAAAGTTGGAAATGGATGTTTCAATTTATTTAATACAAACAATTCCATTATTGGTTCTTGTATTCTTATGGATGGTTTATATAAATTGATACTTGATGTTAATTTCTATGTATTTTTAAATGTGTGTTCATCAAAATATTGGAATTAAGCGTAGTTTAGCAAATGAGAACTCTACTTACTTGTAGCATAAACATTTCGGTCTTATATCCAAGGAAAGATTAGAAAGATTAGTAAATAATAAGATTCTACCGAATCTAGATTTACTGATTGTAGTTTATATGGGGATTGCATTAAGGGAAAGCAAACCCAGCATAACATGAAAGGAGCCACAAGAAGTACTCAACTTCTTAAGATAATAAACACCAATATATATAGACCCTCTGATACTTCATCCTTTAATAGAGAAAAGTATTTTATCACCTTTATAGATGATTTTTCATAGTATGGATATGTCTATTTGCTTAATGAAAAATCTTAAGCTGTAAATACCTTTGAGGTGTTTGTTAAAAAGGTTGAAAGGCAATTAGACAGAAAAGTGAAAATAGTAAGATCTAATATAGGTGGTAAATATTATGGAAGGTATGATAAATCTAGACAAAATCTAGGTCCATTTGCAAAGTTTCTCGAAAGACATGGGTGTACAGTATTATACTATGCCAAGTACACCTCGACAAAATAGTGTAGTAGAAAGGCAAAATAGAACATTAACGAATATGATTAGGAGTATGATGAATAATTCTTCTTTATCTAAATCCTTGTAGATGTATGTACTTAAGATTGTAGTGTACTTGCTAAATAAGATTCCCAGTAAAACAATTCCTAAAACTCCTTTTGAGTTATGGATTGGAAGGAAACCTAGTTTAAGACACCTACATATTTGGGTTGTCTAGTAAAAGCACAAATATATAATCCACATGAAAAAGAAATTGGATTCTTAAACTTTTAGTGGTTACTTTATTGATTACCTAAAGAAATCCAAATGGTATAGGTTTTACTGTATAAACCATAGTTCTAGATTATTGAGATAGGAAATACCAAATTCATTGAGAATCGTGAAGTTAGTAGGAGTGCTAACAAGCAGACTATGGATATTAATGAAATAAAGGCTGATGTTCCGTTACCTATAAATGCCCCTACATCCAGAGTTGTTCCAAATATTGTTCCAGAATGATAAGAATAAAACAATGGTGAACAATATTTGAATGAAGAAGCACCTTTTTAAGAAACTTACTATCAATTGATATAAACGAGCCACATGGAATAGCCTTAAATAAACCTATAAGGGTAAGAAGGCTTGCTATTTCTGATGATTATGTGATTTATTTGCAAGAGTTAGACTTTGATTTCGGTATTGATGAAGATCCTCTTTCGTTTTCATAAGCCATTAACAGTGATAAGTTTGATAAATGGATTGATGCTATGAAAGATGAGTTAAAATCAATGGTTGATAATAATGTCTAGGAACTCATCAAATTGCTTGAAGGTTCTAAATGAGTTAGGAGTAAATGGGTCTTTAAGACTAAACATGACTTGAACGACAATATCAAAGGATATAAAGTTAGACTTATTGCTAAAGAATGACAATATCGAAGGATATAAAGTTAGACTTATTGCTAAAGGTTATACTCAGAAAGTTTGCATTGATTATAAAGAGACTTTTTCACCTATTTCAAAGAAAGATTCTCTAGGAATCATTACGGCTTTAATAGCTCATTATGATTTACAATTACATCAAATGGATGTGAAAACAATCTTTCTTAATAGAGAACTTGAGGAGGAAGTTTATATGGATCAACTTGAACGTTTTTCCATAGAAGGAAAGGGTCATATAGTGTGTAAATTTAAGATGTCAATATAAGGACTTAAATAAGCTTCTAGGCAATGGTATCTTAAGTTCAATGATATTATTACATCTTTCGGTTTTCAAGAAAACAATGCTGATAGGTACATTTATCGAAAGGTCAATGGGAGTAAGTTTATATTTCTAGTTCTATATGTTGATGATATCTTGCGCTAATGATTTGGGTGTTTTGTATGAGACTAAAGACTGTCCCTTTAAGAATTTTGAAATAAAAGATATGAGAGAAGCATCTTATGTGATTAGAATTTCAATATCCAGAAAGAGATCACAAGGATTGTTAAGATTATCTTAGAAAGCATATATTGAGAAAATTCTTAAGAGATTCAAAATGAACAAATGTTTAGTAGGTGTTTCCCTAGTACAAAAAAGGGGATAAATGTAGTCCCATGTAATGTCCAGATTATGATGTAGAATGTAAGGAAATGGAATATATTCCATATGCTTTTGTTGTGGGTAGTTTGATGTATCTACAAACTTGTACCAAACCTAACATTAGCTTCACAGTTAGAATGCTAGGTTGACATGAAAGTAATCCCAGTATGGATCATTAGAAAGCTACAAAGAAAGTAATGGGATTTCTTTAAGGGACTAAGGATTATATGGTCACATTTAGGAGATCTAATCAGTTAGAAGTAACTAGATACTCATATTCAAATTTTGCTGGATGTCTTCACAGTAGAAAGTCAACGTTTGGTTATTTGTTACTATTAGCTAAAGGACCAATCTCATGAAAATGTGGCAAACAATTTGTCATTGTTGCATCTACTATGGAAGTTGAGCTTGTAGCCTATTATGAAGCTACAATTCATGCATTGTAGCTGCGAAACATTATTTCAAGACTTAGGGTTGTCAACACCATTACCAAGTCACTAAAAATTTATTGTGATAATTCTACAGCAATTTTCTTCACCATAAACAATAAATATTCCAAATGTGCTAACCATATAGAAATAAAGTATTTTGCTGTTAAGGAGGAGGGTTAAAAATATAAAGTATATGTTAAACATATTAAGATGAATCTCATGATTGCTAATCCATTAACTAAAGGCTTACAACCAAAGACATTTAAAAAACATGTACATAGAATGGGTCTTGGTTGTATTGATGATTGATTATGATAATGATGGCATACTCATGAGCTCAATAACGATATATTTCTAATTTTATCGATTATTTCTTTTTCCTTATGTTTGTGTATACTTAATGTTTTGAATAAGAAATTGATGTGTCTTTAAGATAATTATGTGGACATTATGTAAATAAATAATGTGACTTAATATGATAAGTTACTAGTGCGGTCATATATGGAAGGAAGTATGCAATTTGAAAGTATATGACCACCATAACTCTCATTATGTGATTTGAATTGCTAAAGTCAATTATGATGAAAGAATGGCGTTATGAGATTTATTCATACGTGCCCAATCTTTACACTATTAAATATTAACGTTAAGAATTATCGAACCAAGTAGGAAATTGTGGTTCGAAAGTTAACCATATATATTATAATATTTAATATTTCCTATTTGGTTAAGGTTCACCTGTTTAATTAGGAATCCTATTTAATAGTAGAATAAATTTAAGCCATTTATTCTAAAATATGATGGGCATGCTAGATTTAAAGTTGTACTTTATATATAATTTGATTCTCTCTGCACCTAATTAGGGTTACACAAAATTAAGAATAATATTTTATCTAGTTCTCTACGGCATCAAGAAAAGATTAAGGGAGAGAAATCAATTTTAAATAAAAGCACAGATCTAAAGCCTAAAGTCATTCAAGTTTATCTTTTTCTTAATAATTATGATGAATTCTACATCAAATAAGTACCCTTATGTTTTATACATGACAATTTGTTTATTTAAGATTTTACAAGTGTGATCTAGAATGATTTGTGTGTCTTAAGATTATGTTTAACATGCATCAAACTATATAGTTTCCATTTTTTATCAAGCTTACTTCTACAGTTGTTATTTTTTTATTTGTTCATTATTTTAGTTACCAAACATTGATATTATTTGGAAAATCAATATACTTTTTATTTAAATATTTTTTCTTTGAAAAATTTATTGCAGTTCTTATTTTACTAACATATATTATCAACATTTTTCTATATTTTTTAATCCAAAAATATATTTTTCACATGCAATACAGATACATTGTCCGCTAGTAAAATGTAAAAGGGAAAAAGTACAAGCAATTCTTTATCTCGTAACACACTTTATTCAAACCTAAATACCTAATCTTTACTTGTTTCAACCCTTGTGATTCTCACTTCCCTTATAATAAGGCTTTATGAAATCATGGCCATTTGAATGACTACATAGAGATTATTAGTCTTTCATACAAAAGCAAGCAAGTAGTCAAGAAGCAGGTATTATTGCATGACAAAAATTTACAAAGATCTTGTAAAAAAGTTTCAAGTTAGTCTAATGTGAATTTTAATAATCATGCATCAATTGAGTTAGAGAAACATTTGGTGGAGGCACTATACCAAAATGGCCTTTGGTTACGTCTAACAAACGTAGCTAAACATCAGAAAAACATGACAAAAGCCTACTAACCACATTTAATCGATGTAGCTTTTTAAAATAACAAAAGGCGCATGGCAAAAAGTTACGTTATATTTCAAAGTGCAAATGTAGTCAATAATAGGAAACATGGAAAAATAGATATACTATCTGCCACATTTACAAATGATAATCCCTTATGAAAAGATCATGTAGGCGAATCACTCAAAGTGTTAGGTAACTTGGGAATTGCAAAAAGAGATGCAAAGAAAGTATCTAGTGTTGTTCTAAGGCTCAGGATAAACTTTCGTGGATGAAAGTTCCTTAAGGGGTGGGACGATGTAATATTATAGAAAATAATTCCAAAAGGAAGATTATTTTGGTCTTTGACTTAAGTTACTAAAACCTTATCTTTTTTATAGCTACCTATACCCTTAAACCTTAATCTTTCCTAAGGGTAGACTAACCCCTCTCATTTGTGTAGAAAATTAAGGCTTGCCTTAAAACCTAGCCCTAAGAGTAAAGTTAGGAAGAGATTAAGGTAAGTAATGGGTATTGCTTGAAGAAAATTTGTTTATGGGGCTTAAGCACCCTAAAACCTCCATTTTTCTAGTCATTTTAGCTTATTACTTAGGATTTCATTAGGTAATCCCCTATTATACATCAAGAGCAAGTGAAGAAAGGATTAAGGTAAGATTTCAAGTGGATTTCTCCATTTTAAGTTTTTAGCAAAAACAAAAACCATTTTGATTGATATTTTAGTGGGTTTTTCTTTTAATCTAAGATTTAAACAAGTATTTAATGATGTGTTTAGATGATTTACAACTTAACCCATGTGTGCTCCAAGTGTATAAGGTACCAAGTAAGTGTTCTTTATGTTTTAGCTCTCTTTCTTCAAGGTTGAATGTGTTAAGTTGTCATGTTGAAATATGGAATTTTGGAGTTGTTTTAGAGTGGATTTTGATGTGAGCTTTGGAGTATTTTAAGTATTGAAGCTAAATCAAAGTATTGTGAAGTTAGCATGAAGTTTTGGGGTGGTTTTAGAGGGTTTTTCGAGAATTTCTACAAGAAATTAGGTGTTGCATTCTGTAGTAAGAGGGAACCGTCATGATGGTACTCGAGAACTGTTATGCTGATACTAAGTCCTAGAAAGTGCAATTTTCCAAGAACTGTTCTAACAGTTCCTCTTAAGAATCCATTGGCCGGTTCTCCCTTATAATCACCCAAATCCTCTAATTTTTCCCCTTTTGAGACTCATAAACCTAGGATTTGGATTACCAAAGGTTTTCTAAGCTTTTAAGCATCCTTTTTACTCACCTAAAGTCAAGTTTTGTTTGATTCAAATCAAAGTTTAACTTGATTCCCTAAGTAACCTTTTAGGAGTTGAAAAGATAGTACAAATCTTTACAAGTTAAGCACAAGTTGTCTTTGATATTAAATTAATACCATTAAATTAAGCCTATTGAGGAGTTGGTTAGTGGTGGCGATAAAGGTTAAGCTTTATTATCTAAGATGAGGTAACTAATCAAGGCTATTGAAGTAGTTCCTTGAGAAGGAAGGGTATAGTAAATTGGAGAAGTGTTGAAGATGGTGTATAAGGGAGTTTGGAAGTATATATTGTATCCTTGGTTTGATCTTGTGAGGTGTCTAAGTTAGTCTATTAATCTTGTTCATAGGTTCTTTTGTTCGAGTCATCTCTTTTATCACTACTTGGGTCTAATCTTAGTCTTGTTCAACTATCCAGGTACTTAATGCTTATTTGTGTGGTTATGCTTGCTAGGATAGAAAATGATGGGGATCAAGCTCTTGAACCATTAACTTCATCTAAGCTCGAGGACTAGAAGGCATGGCATGGTGGTTTCTCTTACTCCAGCTAACTCCTACCGTATTTTTTTGTCCGCATCTCCTAACAACCTTGCTAATACTGCACCGCCACATATATAGAATCATGTTTAGAATATGTTACACCAATGATTGCTTTTTTTTTAATATTTATTTTTACCCTTTTGTATCTTGTACATTATTTCCTTAGAAAACACCATTTTTTCTTTTCCCTTTTAGGCAAGTTGTCCTAACTTATGGGTATAAATATCCTTATAATTGTAGCTAATACCAGAGATCATCATTAATACACTTGAGTACTTCTTCTTTGCATAAACATTACTTGTTTACTCTTGATACCACTCTCATCCTAACCTTTAAGGAAGGCTAGGTAGCAAGTAATCTCATTGGACCAATTCATGCGTCATATCGAGTTGTGTATGAGTTCTCAAAAATTCCACTAATGCATCATGTCCTCTAAAGCTATTTGTGGGTTTTTTGCTTACTTTTCATTCATTGTTGTCCTTTGTCATAATCCTCCAATGATCAGCCTTATCTGTTCTTAGTCATGATTCACAATAAAAATGATCTAATCAGACTAATCTATATTTAGCTTAAAGGAATGGTTTGCTGATTATGCTTCACCTGCTCGCTCCAAGAGCCCGTAGTAACAAATTTCTAGAAGGAAAACTATTAATCATATGTGATGTTTCCTTAGTGAACTCTTAAATAGGATGATGTAGTTAGAATACTAGGTTTTTAGACTCTAGACTCAAACAAAAAAGACTTAAAGGAAAACTTACATATATATATATATATATATATATGTATATGTATATATATTCACCTATGTATGTAGACATTGACCATGGTGTGGCAGGGTCATTAGTGCCCCTTTGTTGCTTTTTGGACTAAATTCAAGGTAACTAAATTGTGTTTGTTTCCTCTTTGACTGCATTATGTGTATGTGTAATTGAATTATGGTCATCCACATGTGCTTGTGCATCATGTACTGGGATTCATCTCATTCATTTTCTTTTTTAGGCATAGGATCAAATGATTATCTTATCTATGAGGAACCTTTCGTGGATGATATTCAAGAGTAGGAAGGCATGGAGTATTTATATTTTTATGATAACTAGGATAGAGATTACACGTGTATCGTTGGAGTTATGTTACTTTAGGAGAGATTTGAGGTTATTAAGGATATAGCCTTCTTTTTTGTATCTTCTAGGTTATAAAGTTATCATTAAGGAAATTAGAGACACCTATATTCACTTAAGCTAATTGTAAATTTGGATCATAGGTTAGATGGATTATGATCTTAGTACATTTCCATATTATGAGGTGACTAATGGCTTATGACTCTACTCTTTTGATGATTTCACCTTGTAATGATGATTAATATCAAAATTGATTGTTAAAGGATTCAGTAACCTTTACATATTTCTAGTTAGTGGGAATATGTGGTGGGTTGTAATGACCAAATAAGGTCCTAGGGCATTACAGTTTTAGCCATGTTTACACATTGTAAAAGACAACAAATATTTTTCCTCATATCATTTACTACGTTTAAATGTGGCTAAAATTAAGTTATAGCCACGTTTAAACATGGCAAAGTTTCCCAAATTATAATAGATCATTATTTGTTAAATTTATTATCACTTATACCTATTATTTTAATCACACTTATTTACCTTATAATTTATATCTATTATTTCATCACACCTATTTCACCATAAGTGGCATTTCTATCACACATGTTTAACTTGTGATTTACACGTAATTTTAATCATTCGATCAAATACTCTATAAATCCATCATAGTTCATCATGAATGGCACTTTAGACTTCAAATACTAACAATTTAAAAAGGTTCTTGAATATGTCTTTATACAAACACATTGTAGTATAAATTACTTAAAGTTAATTATAAAATCCATCTATATTATAAATATAATGAACATGTCCAAAATATATATATCAAAACATTTATATATCTACTTAATTTTCCTTATCATTTCTTATATCATCACCGTTCTTGTTGTTGTTTGCATCTGGAAGTTCTATTACATCATAAGTAAAGCAATGAGTAACAAGTAAATGTAATTATATTCTACAAAGAGACAAGGAACTGTAAGAATTATTTTTAATAACTTACTTGAGTTTTAAGAGGAAAATCTTCAATAAACTACTAAACAAATTAAGTCAAAATATCTATAAAATAATTTAAATCGAGTCAATGAGTTGAAAAAACTTTAGAAAACTACCAATCTTAAGGAAAAATTACTTACAATAAGATTGTAGATTTGTATAATTTTATTCTTTGGTTTGTTTCCAAATGTAAATAAATAATATGAAAAAGAAAGCATACTAGAAAAACACGGTGCACACTTATAAGTGGTTATTTTCTATCATTTAACAACAAGTGAGAAAACAATACGTACCCTTAACTTCACATAAACTGTCATATACACACAAAATACTTAACACATCATTTATGCACCCTACTGTACAAAGCATACATTGGCCATCTCAATATTGACATAGCTATGAAAAATCAAATTTAACAAAAAATGTCAAGGTATATTTATTTACCAAATTTTGGCATGTACTAAACATTAGGAAACAATAATTATAACCCAAAACTTTAAATTAGATCTACAAGCAGCCTGTTGATAGTCAATTTTCATTCATCTAACACTTAGCCTTTCGTCTACTGAGAAGCCACGTAACCAACTCTCTCGGCATTCGCACCGCCTAAATGATGCACGGCATTTATGTCGAGTATAAGAAGCACTCCTAGTTTAAATTTAAGTCTGGTGCAAACAGTTATCATAAACACAGTTATATTACATAATCGCCTGCTACTCCTACATATGAGGAGAGATGTTAAGTTAAGAAGCTTTCATGTATCTTAACGGTTATCTCGACAACAACCTTGGACACTATAACTATCTATAAATACCGAAAAGAAACTTTATAAGGGGTCCTAACACTTCTTATTCACATATTAACTTTACTAAGTTATCTTACTAACTTAGGTATCCAAGCAGTCATATCGAACTGGCCCCGATACCAAGTATTTCACTTTTTTTTGCAGGATTTTTCCTTATCCCAAAATTCACTAACAACATTTGGTGCTTTCTATTTTTCTTTAAACATGACCACAAGGTTAAAACTAGAATGACTAGAAGTATATGTGTTGGTACTTCTTCCCACAACCTCGAAGGGGAGAGTCGACATGCTGATGAACAACAATTGGCTCGACTTGAGCAACTTTGTCTCAATTTAGCTAAGAAAATTCTAAGTTAAATAAAAAACATGAACAAATCCTTGACCTTCTTTGTAAAAGTTTTCACCCGAATCAAGACAAAGTGCCTAGCGATCATGATGCTAACAGTGCCGACAATTCCATTTATTCACGTGAATTACTAAAGAACAAGTTGAGGTTCTAGCGAAACCTTTAGGTCTTGCTTTCAAGAAGACTAATAAGGGCAAGCAACTGTAGCACCTTCACATGTCAGTACCCCTGTTGCAACGACCAAACAGTTGTAAATCAAGAAAAATCCTCTCCTCCCATAGATTTTAGAAGAAGTAATACCGGGGCATGTTAAGCTACCCTAATTCGAAACATATGATAGGATGAAAGACCCTAAAGACCACTTGGAGTACTATCGTAGACTAGCCAAGTTGCATGGTTTAAGCGATACAGTAGCCTGCCAAGCCTTTCCCTCAACCTTGAGGAATGTAGCCAGCACATGGTTCAAACACTTGAAACTAAATACCATTTCATGTTTCGATGAACTAGCAAAGGTATTCCTTCAATATTTTATTGCTAGCAAACTTCTTGTTAAAGACTCTTCAATCTTAACACCATAAAAAAAAAAGGTTTGATGAGTTAATTAGGGACTATTTGGCCAAATTTATGACCAAGATGGTCCAAATCCCAGAACTGGATATGAATATGGCCCTCAACACCATAATCGATGGAGTTAAACCTCACGAAAACTTTTTTAAGATTCTCACAAAGAACAAGTTGAAAGATTTCGCTGAGTTTAAGGCTAAAACCACCTCATACATTCGACAAGAAGAAAGCATAAAAGTACAACAAGAGGCTAATCATAGCAAAAGAGATGGAAAGAGTGACAAATGAAAAAATGCAAAAGATAGACTTAGCACAAACAACAAAAAGCATTCAGATGCCGAGAGAAAGAGACTGAGGATACCAACATTCACTTCCCATACGCTTGTCAATAGTCCAATCTCAGACATTTTGATGGAAGTACGTGGGGAAAGAGATGTCCTCTAGTGGCCGGAAAGAATGCAAGGGAATTCCTTAAGAAGAAATTCGAACAAGTAATGTGCTTTCCACCATAACAAGGGTCATAATACATATGAGTGCATTCAACTCAAGAATGCAATTGAAGATGCAATACAACGCAAGCACCTACGAAAATTTTTAGCGCATGATGCCAAAAGAATTGAAAGACCGTCCCAGAGGAGAAGAGAGCAACAAGAGGATGACACTCAGCTAGAAATGGTAGTGAGAGATGCAAAGGATGTTAATCCTACCAGAGTACCCAAAGGAGTAATTAATACCATTTTCAGCGGACTTAATATAGGCCAATCAAGTTCTTTGAATTCAATTAATGCCAAGAATTATGTTTGCAATATTCATGAGAAAAAGGTCAAGATTGATAATACAATATCTTTCAAAGAAGAGGATTTTGAGAGTATTTAGAGGCCGTACGATGATGCACTTGTCATCAATGTGAAAGTAGCCAACTTTGAAGTCAAGAAAATTCTTGTTGACATTGGAAGTTCAACCGATATCATTTTTCAGCATGCCTTCAATCAAATGAGGCCTAAGATCAAAGTGTAGTTGCGGTCTTACAAGTATGACCTCTATGCCTTCAATGATCAACCCGTCCAAGAAGCCGAAGTCATCTCTTTACCGATACAAATAGGGGACGATGAGCATGTTGTTGAGGATAAAGTGGATTTTCTCGTCATCAAATGTTGATCCCCATACAACATAATAATGGGATGGCCATGCCAACATTTATTTGGCATTGTCCCATCAATGGTACATCTAAAGGCCAAGTTTTCTACTCTCATTGGGGTTGGTGTATGCAAAGGGGATCAACAATCGGTATAGTCCTTATATATAAGGGCCTTAAGATGAGAGGAAGTTTTTCAAGTTGAAACCTGTCTAGATGGCAAGTTAGTCAACATAGAGAATGCTGAGAATGATATAGAGGAAATTCCTCTAGGAAATGCTCTCAAGAAGACAACAAGGATAGGAAAACCCATGTCAACAGATGTTCGATAAAGTCTGATTGACTTCCTACAAGCTAATGCTAACTTGTTTACATGGTCACCTTCGGACATGCTAAGTATTCCGAGAGACGTTATGCTACACATGCTCTAAATCGACCCGAATGCAAAAGTGGTCCAATAAAAAAAGAGATATTTTGCACTAGAGAGACAAATGGCAATAGAAGAAGAGGTCTAAAAATTATTAAGGGCAAAATTCATCTGGGAAGAACCTTATCCGAATGTACATAGACTTCACGGATCTCAATAAAGCATGTCCAAGGATTGTTTCCTACTACCAAAAATTGATCAAATGGTAAACATAACCATAAGGCATGCGTTGGTTTCTTTTATGGATGCTTTCTTTGGTTACAATCAAATCAAGATGGAAAGGCAGATGAAGTTTACTCAACTTTCGTTACCAATTTTGGAATGTACTGTCGTATTGTAATGCCTTTTGGGTTGAAGAACACTAGTGCCACATACCAAAGATTAGTAACAAAGATGTTCAAATCTCATATCCACAGGAACGTTGAAGTATATGTGGACAACATGATTGTGGAGAGCATGAAGGAAGATCAGCATCTCGTTAATCTGGAGGAAACATTTTCCACATTGAGGAGTTATAACATGAAACTCAACCCATAGAAGTACATCTATGGTGCAACATCAGGGAAATGCCATGGATATATGGTCATACAACACGGCATCAAGGCCAATCTGAGAAAAATTAAAGCTATAAGGAATATAAAATCACCTCGCATAGTCAAGGAGGTATAAGAACTCATCAGGCGAACTGTCGCCCTCAATAGATTCATGTCAAGAAGTGCAAACAGGTGCGCCGAATTTTTTAAAATTTTGAAGAATCCAAAGGGATTCAGATGGACTGATGATTACGAAAGAGCTTTCAATGAGCTCAAGGAATTTCTTACATTACCCCCAATACTCTTGACACCTATTTCGAAGGAAATTTTATACTTGTACCAATCTGTCAACTACCGAGCACTTTCTTCTGTACTTATCTAAATTGATGACAAGAAGCACCAACCTGTTTATTACATGAGTCATGTTCTATGGGGGCCAGAGCTTCAGTATACAAAGACTGAAAAAATTGTATTAATAGTGGTTCTCTCGGTGAGAAAGTTGAAGCTGTATTTGGAAGCTCACCAAATTGTTATCCTCTCTAATCAACCATTGTGGCAAGCATTGTAGTGGCCTAACTCCTTGGGGAGGATGATGAAATATGCCTTAGAGCTCAATGCCCATGGTATGTAATATAAACCCCAAACGGCACTAAAAGCCCAAGTATTGGTGGATTTTGTTATCGAGTTCACAAGAGAAGAAGACTGTATGGAGATTACCGAGAAACCTATCAGTTTCTTTATGTCAATGGTTCTTTGACACAAGAAGGAAGTGGTACAGGTCTAGTCCTTCAAGGCTCACATAATGTCAAAGTCTATTACGCTCTAAAATTTAGATTCCCAGCCAATAACAATGAAGTAGAGTACAAAGCTCTAATCGCCAGATTGAAACTAGCGAAAGAAATTGGTGCCAAGAAACTGGAAGTTTTCTCTAATTCCCTGCTAGTAGTAGATCAAGTCACCGGAAGTTATTCAGCGAGAGAAGAAGAGATGAGCAAGTACCTCTTGGTGGTATAAACAGTCGTAAAAGAATTCCTATCGTTCTCCATTAACAAAATTCCTAAAAGTAAGAATACCAACAAGCTATCGAAGTTGGCCAACATGGCATTCCCTAAGCTAAATGAGAAACTTTCATGGAGTTTCTCCCATGGAAAAGTTTATATAATCTCCCACAAAAAAGTTTATATAATCTCTCGCAGAGCTATGAGTTAGCTCCTTACCCAAGAGAAGTATCATCAATGGATTTCCTAGTAAATTATCTAAAAAATGGAACTGTCCCTGACGACAAAAAGGAGGCACAAAGACTAGTTTACTAGGCTACAAACTATATGTTGATTGACAGTTAACTATATAAGTATGGCGTATCTTAACCTTACCTTTGATGCCTTTCCTAAAGGGATACCAAGATGGTGTTATCTGAACTATATGGAGGCATATGCAATAATCATGTAAAGTTGTAAATACTGTACATTCAAGCAATGCTACTAATCTATTATTGGCCGACTATGAGAGAAGATGCAAAGGACGTTGTCCGGCCGTATCCTCAATGTGAAAAATCATGAGTCATCGAGCAATGCGCCTGTAACTGAGCTATGCAGCCTAAGCAGCCCTTAGCCTTTCGCCTAGTGGGGGTTAGATATTCTCAAACCTTTTCTGAAGTCTACCTCCCAACACCAATTTTTCATTGTCGCTGTTGACTACTTTATCAAATGGGCTAAGGCTGAGGCTATAGTAAAGATTAACAAGCAAAAAGTAGAAGCTTTCATATTCAACACCATCATATTAAGATTCAGAGTTCCCTACATGATAGTTATAGATAACGGCCCACGGTTTAACAACAATAAGTTTTGGTCATTTTGTGAGAGGTACGGTATTCGACTCAACTATACGTCTATATCGTACCCTCAGACAAATGGATAAGTCCAGGCCGTAAACAAGATCATACTACACAGCCTAAAATGAAAAGTGGATCAAGTTAGGGGGAAGTGAGTTGATGAACTACCAAATGTCCCATGGGGATACAAAGCTACTCACAGAACTACAATGAGAGAGACACCATTTGAGTTAGCTTACAACACTAAAGTCGTGTTGCCGATTAAGTTAGAATTACCCAATCTATAGACGCATAATTTTGATGTTATGCTCAATCAAGTTAGATTAACAGCGAATCTAGATATTATTGAAGAAATTCGAGACATTGCAAGAGCCAAGGTCGCGACATACCAGCATAAAGCAGCAAGATATTACAATAAAAAAGTAAAGCATAAGGTTTTCTAACCCCGAAGATTTGATTTGCCATAAGATGGAAGCAACTGAGGCATGAACAAATTAAGGAAAGCTCGACGTGAATTGGGAGGATCCTATCAAGATCCGAGAAGTCATTAGCAAAGGGGTCTATTGACTAAAAAGTTTGGATGAATCCATCATCCATCAAGCTTAAAACGTTGAGAATCTAAAATTTTATTTCAATTAATGCGGGATGATTTATGCCGTCTCCCATTAGCAGTAGCCAACATGTTTGTGAGATTGGTACTTATTTATGATAATTATATATTTGAAGTCTCATCATAGTTTAGTTATGATTGTCAAACTAACAGGTTCCATACTACATGGCAAACAAATTGATTTAGGTTCTAACCTAACGAGGTCAACGACTTATACAAATTCACTTTACGATCGAGTAATGTGGCTAGTCCACACCTCAAATGATTAACAAATGATATAAAACAATGGGCATGTGAAATAAAACATGTTGAGGAAAAATGGTATATGAAACAAAACATGCCGAGGAAAAATGGTGTGTGAAACAAAACATGCCAAGGAAAAATGGCGTATGAAATAAAACGTACCGAGAAAAAAATGGTGTGTGAAATAAAACATGCCAAGAAAAAATGGCTTGTGAAATAAAACAAGCCAAGAAACACATGGTACGAAATAAAACATGCTAAGAAACAATGGTATGCAAAAAGAAACATGCCGAAAGAAAATTAGGCATATGAGATTGCAAAGCAACATACATATACCATATAAACCGATAAAGTGCAATTAGTAAAATTAAATGTCACAAGAACTTGGCATTGCCTCAATTATATTCCAATTAATAAATCACACTAGAATGCAATGTGCCAATCCTGTGGTCTATCTTTAGATTCAGCAAAAGTGATTTTTAAATCATTGGTTGGGGCTTCCTTAGTAGCTAGGTTCTCAAAGCGAGCAACTTCTTCCGCATGAGCTTCATTATCACTTTGATCCATACTTTCGATACCTGCCTTGTTGCCTTCATCTTCGTCAACACTATAAACTTTGTCATTGATGTTAGTAAAGTTGAGACATAAGAGATCATAATCGGGATGAAGCTTCAAGACCTCTTCCCTTGCTACTTAAACTCCTTCCAACAATTTTTTACGTAGAAGCTTCTCGTATTGCCGACTGGTAGTAACTACATCAAAAGCCTCTTCAACAGATGGCTCCCTCCCCACGATCTCCTCCAACTCGGCAACACAATACTGTAAGTTCAAATTGTTATTCTCTAACTCCTTTATCTACATCCTGAGCTTATCTTCATCATCAATCATCATGTAAATAGTTTGGCCTAAACCCCAATACTCTTCCTTTTTCTTCTATAACTCCTCTTTCAAGCTTTCGAACTCTTTGTATTGTTTTTCTATCTTGGCCATCAAGCTAGTGATTTCATTAGCAGCGAGGTCATGTGCCAATTTCTAGACAGTAAGTTCCTCCTTAAGCTTTCTCGACTCCATCTCAGCCCTAATCCTTGCATTCTCTAAGCCTTTGATGCATTATATGCATCCTCAACTTTCTATAGCAAATTCAATTTTTACAATCAAAAGTGGTCAGGTATTATACATACAACTAAAGATAGTACCTTCTTTGCCTATTTTTCGGCCTCGTCCAACACTATAAAAATATGGCTACTCATCTGGAAAAGGAAATGTGTTAGTTACCTGAATGAATTCAATAATCAAAAGCAATGGTCGTGGATACTCACATCATACAATTTGGCCACGATATGGGCCTTATTGCAACCGCCGACCTTATAGACATCGTTCTTAGTGATATCTTTGTCTTTCAAAAGGATGATCCCTTCCATTAAAGCTAAAGATTTCGTCCTGTCTCCCAAGGCCAAGTGAATATCTGAAATTTGGTGGCTCTAGCAAGGGATGAAGTACTCGCCAACTTCTTTGTTGGGGATGAATTCAGTGCCACTAATGCCGAGAGATTTGGAATGCATAGCCTCCTTCACCCTTTCATCTAAGCCCTTGGACTTCTTGATAGGTGGTTGGCCGGAGAGCTCCTTCCTTAATCTTTTGTCACCACTCAGAGCCACTACAATTGCCAGCGATGAGCCTTCTACAGCAATGGCATTTTCGTCCTCCTTACCGGGATGTGTCTCTCGAAGTTCACCATCCCTCGACTTGATAAAAGTTTGAATAATCACGACCAGAGGCTCCTCAAAATGAACAACCCTGATCGACTGTGTTTTCTAATTCTCCTTCAGCCTCTCGGCAAGACGAGAGATCTTCTATACAACCATCTGCTTTGTTGTAGCTTCTTTTACTAATTTCTTTACAACAGCAACTAAGTAGTAGCTGCTGAGGTGGTCACCCTCTTATTAACCTTAGACTTTTTAGCCTTAGCTTAAGATAATAGCTTTGCTAGATTCACCTCTCTAGCACTCATATCTATGACACAAGTACACCAATTAATATAAACATAGAAAAAGTATGAACTTACATTTTCCGTATCGAGTTAAGCTTAAAGTTCACTATTCTTCACCCCTCCTCCCCCCAACCCAAGTCTGGAAAATGGCTTTCCTTGTGGCTATACTTGGTACAAAAAAAGCACATTGATATACTTTCTTTTTCAAAAAAATATTGGTTCTCCATTTTTGTAGCACCATATAATTCTCTCAGCATCCTAGAAGAACATTTTGTTTCTCCTTCTCAATTAAAATTTTTTCGTTGTTGCTACATCATTCGACATTAGATCTATATCGTTTGTATGTATCAACTCAGTCCATTGGGTATAGAAGTCCAAGTCCTCGTTAGATACTATTGGAACAAAATTGTCATGTCACTTGTGTATCTTAGATTCTAACCTATCCATGAACTTACACTCATACCTCGCAGCAGCAGCAAAGTATCAACCATCAGGCTGCCTCCAAATAGTGAAGAAATATCGAAATAGTTGAGGCATAACCCTGACTTCGACTTCTTCACAAACCATTTCAAAGGCCACTAGAAGCCAATATGTGTTAGGTGAGAACATACTTAGTACGAATCTGAAATAGTTGAAAAAACCATTAAGAAAAGCCGAAAAAGGGAAGAGTAACCCAAAATCCAAATATTAGAGGTATATATGGAACTTGCGCTCCTTAGGGAAACATAACCACTCCCCATCTCTCTTCCTCTTAAAGTTCCATAGCCCTGGAAGATCTCGCCTATATTGATTATATTTTGTGACGAGAACCCTATCAACAGAACTGGCGTTTCCATTTGAAGAATCGTAAAAATAGGCTATTTGTTTGAACAAATATCTTGCCAAGGACCTCCCTTCCTTATCCTCGAGATAATTGTCTACAGATAGCTCATTGATCCGAGTAAGTTTATCCCACCTTTTCTCCATGATATCTGCCAAGCTACTTGATGAACAAGCCGCCTCGCTCCTTATTTAAGGAAGAAAAGTGACCTTAGTCTCCGTTTCCTTAGAATCAGAAAGCACAAGTCAACGAGCAACTTTGCAAACCCTACGTGAATGGTTATATGAAATGATACAACGTAAATCGAAGAATTCGAGTTAAAGATTAGGAAACGAGTGAAAGTTTCAGATGCGACTAAAGAAGCTAATTCTAACTAAATATTACTTTATATAAGGATGATTCATCCTTGTAACTGCAAATCTGCTTCTGATAGTAATGATGCGCTAATATGGTAATCTTATGGATCGCTAACGCGTGTTTTGTGATAGAAATCTAATGTCTGAAAACTCTCTGACAGTTATTAGGTTTGCCACAAAATAATGACCTAAGGGACAAATGTCATGCCTCCATTTTCTTAGTTTCTCGAACAAGCGGGAGTTCAGAAATGGCAACCTTCAATTGGGATGTGATCCATCCTACTTCCCGTATTACTTGACATATATTTAAAGAATCTCTCCTCACTTCGCCTCTAGTGCAATATATGTGTAACTCCCTTTGTTGATTGCTCAAACACGAAAGTTAGGAGGTAAATAATGATAATTAGTTTTCATTTATCTGATACTCCACCTTTCATCTACTCAAAAGTTGCGTAACCAACTCTCTCAACATTCGCACTGCCTAGATGATATACGACATTTATGCCAAATATAAAAAGTGCTCCTTGTTTGAAGTTAAGTCTGTCATGAATAGTTATCATAAGCGTTAGGGCTATCTTAAGTTAGTTTTATATAGATTTAACATTTCTATGACATTTTCTTATAGTTTTATGTTCATAGTGCAGATTTTTTTATGGATTTTAGCACATTTCAAGGATTAAGTATGGATTTCCATTACATCAATGGAGAATGTCAAAGAAAATTTGAAAAACTCCATGTTTTCCATTAAGGAGCTCTCGTTACATTTTCCAAGCTTAATGCAATCTTTTTGTTTATATTTATGTGTATTATGCATAGATGTTTAACATCCATGAATGTGATGATTACAGCTTATTGTGTTTATGAATTGCATGTGAACATAATGAAATAGTTGTGACTATTGATATTTTTATACCATAATAATGTAAACTTGGAAGTTTACTTAATTCTATTGACAAATTAGGTATAACTCAAGTTTCGATTAATGTCAAGTTAAGTAACGATTCTCATATGTTAGGCTTCCCCTCGTATTATCCTTATAGGTTCTCAATACTGTAATAGGATTTGAAACCTTAAGATAAAACCTATGATTCCTAATTTAGATAGGTAATGATTGAAACTTAAGGCTTAAATCCTTGTACATACCGCAAACTAAAATTGATTAAGTTGAGAAATCATTCTTAACACAGTTATTTAAGGAACAACAAGACATAAATAGCTAGTCGATAGTGTAGATAAGAAATTAGTAATATAATACTCTTGCTACATATTAAAGTTTACCAAACAAAAGTAGGGTTAATACCTAAATTTTCATTAATATATTTTATTTATTTAATCATGCTTAATTTTATTTTTATTAGATAGCCTTAACTTTCTATGGCTTCTCTTTATCCCCTATCTCTCTTAATCGCAATTTACCTATATTATGAAAGCAAATTGGCCTTTAAATAACCGCTACCTCTTTATTTATAAATTTATCATTTGCAATTTATTTTAATCATCATTTTCAATTATATTAATATTTACATTGTAAAAATATACACGTCTATGATTGTAATTTAACCTCTATGGCTAGTTTTATGTCTTTAGAGGTAGTTTCTTCTTCATTAAGTCCCTCCCCTTTATATGAAGTTGAATTTTTCTACATTCCGTCCATGTTTTTGACGAGACCAATCTTGCCCTTCATTTAACCTTTGATTTTATATTTATTAGATCTTAACCTTTAAATTGATTGCTTTTTTGAGATTTAATTGGTCGTAAATAAAATGTTAGATGAAAAGTGGGATCGATCCCATAAAAAAAAAAATTAGACAAGATCGTAGAAGCTCCCTTGTAATGTTCCTCTTTCTTCCTCTTTCTTTATCTCAAACATAGATCATTCAAATGACCAAATTGTTGGAGGTTACCTTTTCTTCAATATTCCAAATCTTATTTACACCTTCTTATATACAAAATCATTTTTAGGTGAAGAGAGTACATATCGTTGTTTTATTGTCAATTTTTTCATAATAAACTTTTTAAGAATTATTTTCTTATCTAGGTTTTCACGATTTATTATGGTTGTAGAGAAAAACGTGTTGTCTTAAACACAAATCTCTATTCCATTTCATGATGTCTGATATTATAATTCTAAGAAGACTGACCATATTTATGAAGATGTGGGTGGCTAGGTACAAATGGTTTTTATTTATTTATTTATTTATTTTTACTTTTCACTATTTTTTTTTATTCCTAGTGGTTAGAGGTTAAACGTAGTTCATTATTTTTCTTTGCTTGGGGTAAAGTTTATAAATTTGTTGTAGATTATGAAATTTTTATTTAGGACAACATTATTCTTCATTTTTCTTTAGAAAAATTTGATTACTTTGTTTTTTATTTAAGTTCAGATGACAATATGAAGTGTGCTCAATTGTCCATTCTTGGACTTATATTGCATAAGCATAATAATTTATGATTTTGCACCAAAAATTTTTTAAATATATTTGGTTTTTATTTTCTATGATTAAGTTCATAGCTTTGGTGCAAAAATATATTTGGGTTTTCCTTTTTTTAATAAAAAGTTTACAGCTTTGATGTACGTCCCTAAAGCAATCCATTCCATATCTTTTTAACGGTCATGTTTCTATTTTTTGTATGATTTTTTTTTCTTTTGTTTATTTAGGCAAAACAGCGAGAGTTGGTATATCTGTACCTTACGAAAATGTTCCAATTACCAATCCAACTAAAACTATAATACATCTATTTGCTAAGAAAAAAAAAACTAACGAATATACAAAGTATGCTTTTGAATTATCATGATCTATCACTTAAATTTTATTTCACTATATATCTATATATATATATATATATTTGTGTGTGTATTCCCTGCTATTGCCATGATATTGCAATTACATTTGTGTTATTTCGGACCTTTGAGTGTTTAGGTAAGCTTTGAGGGAAGCTTGCATTCATATGGACCAAACATAGTAATTTTCTCCCCATGAAAATCGAGGGAAGTGGACAATGCAGTGTGAAACAACCACAGTCATGTATGATTTTCATCTAAGTATTACTCACCTGGCTATCTTGACAGCAGCTTGTAGTGGTTTGCAATGGATTGCTCCTTTGAGTCTAATTCTTGGTTTTCATAGCTGAGCCTTGATGAAGTACCCTAGCACAATTGTAATATCAAAGGAAGGTACGTTATGGTTCTATAATGAATTGTTGATTGAAGAAGGGAAGCATTGGGGGAGATGGAGAGATCTAAGGAGGTGTAGTGTGTAGGGATGGTAAATGGACTAAGCACACGAGCACGAGCACGATTGGGCTTATTCCGTAGGCTCTCTAAACACTAGCATGCAAGAATAGTAGAAGGCATGAGCATAAGTGGGCTTAGGCTCAAGTACACGAGCACGGGCATGCTAGACACGATAAGGTTAGTAAGCTGCCCAAGCACGAGCACAAAAGCAAGTGAGTAGCACGTTGGGCCTATTATTTTTTAGAAATGCAAATGAAAATGGTATTTTAAGTATTTTTAATTTAGTAGTATATTTGATGTAGTAATTTATTTATTTAACAGATTAATCAGTTGATTTTTCTTGTTGCAATTATAACAGTTAGTGTGCCTTATATGTAATCTTTAATTTTTAAAGATTATATTAAATTGACAAAAAGTTTATTTGATGTGATCATTTATTTATTTAATCAGTTTTTTTTTAGTTGGAATTATATCATACAGTAAGTGTAACATGTACCTATTTTTTAATTTTAAATATTATATTAAATAAACAAAAAACATAATAATTATTATAATTTCTTTATACAATTTCATTTAGCTAATTTACTTGTTTTAATTTGAATGAGCAAATTGAGCTTAAGTAAGATATAAATGAATAGTTTAGTAAATTAATAAACCTAATTTAATTAAACAAATCTATTTTAAATTCAATTTAAGTGACGCTACGTTCATAAATCGAAGTAAGTAAATATTATATGCAATTGGATCGTTAGATCAAAGCAACATAAATTGTATGAACCTGACTTAAAGCAAGTACACTAAGACTTGGACAAGTTCATCAAACGGTTCACGCCGTCATGGGCCTAAAGTGAAAACACATCCTCAATGCAAGGAGATAGACTTAACACAACAAATAGATAGGCATAAATACAAATTTAATTGTTAGAAGATATAGATTAAATTTAAGGAAGTACAAATGAGTCGATCAATCAAAACTAATATTTTTATAGAAGGGGAAAAAAATGTATTCCAATCAATACTCATCATCATCGTCATCATTCCATTGTATCTCCTTTCTCCTTTCCATCGCATGGAATGACCGTACGCTTCCTCATCTTCCTCACGATCAAAAATTGATTCCATACCCCCCTTGTCTGCTCTTTTGAGCATATCTCCAATACTTAAGGCATACGGTGGTTTTGACAGTTTCAAATTTGAGCCAAAGGCAATGGGGGCTAAGAACTCGCCCACCCAAGATAAAAGCCGATTCAAATGACATTATCGAAGCTAAAGCCTCCTAGACATCCCTTACAACAATTGATAAGAAAGGCATAATGTAAGATTTTACTGCCCACCAGTCAAGAGCATCCATATCAGCCTCATCTTCCCATAGGTATTGGACTTGGTATACTAGTAGTTCACTGAAAGTTTCACTAGTAATGTCACTAGTAATCACTGGTAGTCCCTAAATCTACTTGCTCCTCTTCGTAGACATAGCATTAGACATATTAGTATGAACGTTAGATCGAGATGATTGATAAGAAGGTTGCATTCTATCCTTATGATAGATGAATAGGGATTTGAGCGTGCTCTCAGCTTCCACGTTGAGTCTCGCAGCTTCAATCGTAGCATCTTCCACGCTAACATTTTGGTAAAATTTCGTTCAGCAAATTATAAGTACCGTGGAACTTGTAACGTGGATCCAACACTACAGCAACATAAAACAAGAGGGGAAAGGGGCAAAAGTACATAAGTAATTTAGCCTTCATAGCTGTAACAGTAGGAAAGAGCAACGGTTCGGCTATAAAGTTTACTAATGTATAAATAATACCAACGAGATTTGAGAGTACAACATTACTGATAGGGTAATAGTAGTTGGATAAAATCATCGTGGAGTAAACGAAGGCACTTAGCAACTCACATAAGTTGCTTGTTTTCTTCCAATCTAACATATGAATTCGACTAACCTTAGGCTCTTGGCTTACTTTCTAATGGATGTGGGAGTTGTAAAAAAATGGTTAGAGCCTTCTAAACCTATATTACCAATTAAGAAAGTGTTCATTATAAAGTATTACCATAAAGTAAGAATAAATTATGTATCTAAATAAACATTAGACCCAATGAATGTAATAATAATTTTATCTAATACAAATGTTGACCTTCAACGATTTGTCTAACATCTCATGTATAGAATTCCATCATATGATGACGTCATGAAGCAAGATGAATATCTCATCGTTTTCATTTCAGCAACAATCAATATACTCAATGTTTTTCTATTTGTTATGATAGATACAATTTATTACAAAACGAATCTTAATAGGGTGATCTACTATCCTACAAGCATTCATGTCATCTTGCACTATAAGATTTAAAACGTAGCATACACAACAAACATGGAAAAGCATCCCTTTGTAAATCGAGTTCAATTGTTGTTTCAACAGTCGTATTGCTGTCGTGTTTGTGAATGCATTATCAAAGGCAATGTTGAACAGCCTACAAATATCGTAGGTTTGAATTGTGTCTAAGATGTTGGATGCAATTGTCGAACCCATGTGAGCTTCCAAAAATAGCGTAAATGCAATGATCTACCTCTATATTACCTAATTTTCGTCTATCCAATATGTCCTGGCATAGATGTAACTGTTATCAATGTCGAACGATGGTGATTTCCATATATCCGATGTAAAAGCAATGTTATATAACAATATAAATGGTATTGAGAACAACAAGAATTTTGTAACAACAGTAATCCAAATAATTTTAAGAGAAAGATTCAGATTCATGTTACCTGAATTCAAGACTATGTATCCGTGCCTTTAATTGTTTACGTTTACGTATGAACAATTCAATCGTTTTATTTCGCAAGGTTTGCCACTTTACATGTTTATATTTCAGCTGCAATGAACCTGATGCCCATTCTCCAAAATCTTCATAGCCCGCTGTGTGGAACGATATACCGACAGTTGTCATCATTTGAAAGAAACTTTCTCGTGTCTCCTCCTAGTTAAATGCAAATGGTGTATCTCTTTCCTCGATAGCTGACGAAGTTCCTACCAATCAAGTATTTCAGATTCTAACCAATGATTTGTTTTTCTTCTAATGCATCTTTAAATGTCATGTAAGGTAGCCTATTCCCAACTTGGACTTTTTGGATAAAAGTTTCTTGCATATCATACACCAAGCAGCATCTTCTCCGATTATAATGACAAAATAATTCCAAATGTCGCTTGTTCGCCTCTTCCATCTTCCAAATGAACCCTCAGCCATAGTAGAACAAATATTGCTTAGTGATCCTTTATGCGCTTGACTCTACAATGGGTCTTCATGTAATCTTCCTAAACATAACAAGACAAATATAATTATAATATTTTTAGTTAATTATTTCATAATCGATGTCTACACTAACTATAAACATAAATTCATTTTCATTAATGGAAGACAATCTAAAGGACACATACCGTATCGAAATCCTTGTAGTCATTCACATTCTCGCTAGCCATTGAAGGTAGCTGTTGCATTACGAGTGGAGGAACCTCCCCGATCGTATTAGCATAGGTAGCAAAAGGAACGATAGAAGGCAGATACCCTACGATTACTTATCCGATGGTATTTAACAAATTTGCGTACCCTTAACGAGGAACCCCATGACTGAAGATCCATGAATCATCATATTCATTAATTGCTGAAAAGTTGACATCAAGATTTCCACTTCCTGTTCTTTGCATTGTTAAATGTATACATATGTAGACAAATATAGGAGTTTAGAGAATAAGGATAATAGGGGCTAAAAATTCTACTAAACTTGGGAAATAAAACAGAGGAAATGCTAGGAGGAATATAACTAAGGATGTAATACAACTTATATTTATAAGCCAAAGGAGAAGGCATGTTGCCAGAAGCCAACGTAGGGACATTGGGTATAACATTCCTAAGTTAGGGGCAACGTCGAGACATTGTAGGTACCCAACATCCTTACGTTAGCCTTTTGGCTAAGGGAAAATATTTGGGTAGGAAGACTGATGTTGGCACGTCATAGAAAATGTACCCACATTAGGCTACTTGCCCAAACTTTTTCCTTGGGTGGGAGTCCAACTTGGGGATGTTGAGTATAACCTCCCCACCTTAGGCCCTTGTACAAGAGTTAAATGTCCATTCATTTTCAATTTGTGTCTAACTATCTGCTGAATTCTATTTCTATATCAAAATTACCTAATCAACTACCTTAGGTTCATCATTATCCATGTCCTCATTATTTGATAATCTCATGATAGATACAATGTTTTGTTCCTACACCATTACCAATTTTTCTCCTCTAAATCGGTGTAACTACAAATGTCGTAAAAAGTGACTAATACCTCTATTGTACTTGTTGGTTAGATGAATGTTGTACATGAGACATTTGGCAACATTTTACCATGGTATTTCGATAAAAAAAAATTCCAAATATTACTTTTCTCATGACGTCCTAACATAGCAATATGTAAAAATTTAATTAGCTAGTAGCAACATATATCGAGTCATAGGTATTTCTAAGACTAGTCATAAGTATCACTGTTGCTACAGTTTAGCCTTTACTTCAATTATATCCTAATGTACCAACATTAAACTCAACATAGGAATGTTGAGGCCTCAAGCATGCCAATGTTAACACCAACATAGGTACAATGGGGGTAAAAAGGTCATCTTGTAAACATTGGGGCCACGACATGCCTACGTTATAAACAACATCAACGGGTAGTAAACAATGTCAACATGTTATGGCCACAACTGTCTTTTTTTTTTTTTTTTTACCG
This sequence comes from Lumnitzera racemosa, assembly GCA_024138005.1. Taxonomy (NCBI): domain Eukaryota; kingdom Viridiplantae; phylum Streptophyta; class Magnoliopsida; order Myrtales; family Combretaceae; genus Lumnitzera; species Lumnitzera racemosa. The sequence continues at coordinate 36,827,695 of JAMXBC010000008.1, forward strand.
TTGTAGCCACAAGATGCTGACTTTACATGAAACGTAAGCACATTATGGCTACAACATACGGACATTGCATCTAATGTGGGTATGTTATGGCCATAGCAACTATTTTTTTATCTTTATGACTACAACATGTTAATAGTTTAGTACACGTGGGTACGTTGTAGCCACTACAATCATTTTTTTTACTGTTGTGGCCACAACGTGCCCATGTTGACCACAACGTCGATACGTTATGGCCACAACGGTTATTTTTCTTTACAATTGTGGCTACAATGATCATTTTTTTTTTTTTTACCATTGTAGCTTAGAGAATGTCTATATAAAGCCAATCTTCACTCACAAAGCTCCCACATCTGAAACCAAAAGTACTCACATTCCAAAATCCTCCATTTCACTTTTTGAGTTACTGAACCCATACCCAATTGAAGTACCATGGCATCCTCCTCTCGTGCACAATCTAAGAAAAGCAAGCGATAAAGTAAGTCTATGAGTAAGCGTCCTCGTTCCCGTTCTCTTATACCCCCTCCACTAGCTTCGACTAATGCCCATGCATTCAATGGAAAATACCTTGTAACCATCGAAATGCATGTCTGGTTCAATTGTGAATTTTGTTGGCAAAATGTTCTAATAATGCAATCATACAAATGGGATGAGTTATTTGATGTCGACAACTCTCAAGAGCTACTTCAACAAATAGGCCTCTAACAATTATTGGACTTGAATAATGATACATATCCCAACTTAGTTTGCATATTCTATTCAAATGCAACAACTAAATTAGTTTATAAAGGTGATGACGATGAGCCACGAAATGTGACGGATGTCGTCGTTAAGTATATCTCTACTTACATGTTTGGCTGGATTTTGATGGTTCATCTAAAATACATTAATGAATTGTTTTAGCTCTCTTTTGGTGAAAAATTCTTTAAGTCTAGAAAATTGGACGTTATGGGAGCTTTTGTTTGGGTATTTGGACTACCTATATTCTAAGGGGAGAATACCGCTCAGCATCATAAGCACTTAAAGTCTGGTGATCTCCTTATCATGGCGTGACTTTTTTATCATATAATTACCAATTCTGCTACTCTACATACCAACACTTTATTTTTTTTTTTTCAGAAGAAGATTTATGGCTTATCAACTACATCCTCTGTAGAAGATGAGTTGATGTTGGGACTATCATCTACCATTGCATGATACTAATACATGTATGAAAGGATAGTCAATTGGGATGCAGGTGTTTCCTCTCATACATGCTTGCATTTGAAGGAATTGATTTAAATGGCAAATAGTAGATCGAAGCCATTCAAATTAGATATGTTGAAGCAAAAGCTTCATATTAAGAGAAATGAAGAGATAGGTAAGTAGTATAGGGTCAGGCAAGGGCAATAACAACAGCAGCAAGCACAATCATAACATTAACAACAGGAAGATGATCAAGTTCTTCTTGACTCACTCCTTGACTGGCAAGGTTAGTAGGTTGAGTTTAGATATGAAGAAGTATACTATTATCAAGAGGTCCCTAGTTCATACGTTCCCTTTAGCATGTAACAGATATACTAGCGTATTAATGAAATGTATGAGAGGGATATTGCTAGATCTATACGGGAACATAAGATGCATGACATGATAAGGAGGTATAAGACCAATATCTAGAAGATTAGAGAAGAGCAGCAACAACAAAGCTAACATATTGAGGAAATGTAGCAGCACCAGCAAACATACTACCAGTCAATTAGCTTTATCTTCCTAGCTCCACAATAACAACTTATGACTGATGGTGACTTAAGACAAGGACAGAGCTAATCATTGACTTCTCTACATATATATTTTGGAGATATGTAGGGATTTTATTTTTCCTTTTAGGTTTTTGTTAAATATCTTGTTAGTTACTCATGTAAAGGAAGAAAATCAAATTTATAATAAAATGTTCTTGCTCTTATTCTTATTCTTATTCTAATTCTTATTGTACCTATTGAATTTTGATATTCGTTTCTTTTCTTTCTTTTTATCCTTTCATTAATCACATTATCACATATCAATTCTCATGTATAAAACACATATTAAATATGCCATATATATATATATATATTTTATATTATATGAGTAAGATTTATATTACTTAATAAAGACATCAATATCATTATATTCATACCAACTAATTTAGTTTTCCTAAAAAATAATCTTATGTAAATTTAATGATAAGTCGATAACTGCTACTACTATCAACTGCCAATGCCCACCACAACCACTCAAACTATTGCTACCACCACCGACTGTCAACTCTGTCATGGCAGAACGCCAACATTGCTATCAACCACCCTACCACCATCTCCTTTACGAACTACTACCACCATTACCTCTAATCGAAACCATTGCCATTGCTGACTGCCTCAATCATTACGAATAACCATCAACTACCACTACTGCCGACCCGATGGCCTGACTACCACTACTACAATGAACACTACCGCCGCCACCACCAACTATCATCCCCACAACGAACCACTACAAAACACCACCCTAACATCAGTAACCATCGTCTGCCACTACTTACCACTGCTACCACCAGCAACCACCATACCTACCACCCACCACCAGCTATTGATCACTACTAGCCACTTCCACTATCTGCACCACGTTTACCATCGACCACCACAAGTATCAACTACTGCCACCATCGCCCTATTGGCACCAGCACTGACCAATGCCATTATTGCCACCACCACTGACCAATGCCATTATTGCCACTGCCATTGCCACTACCACTGCCACTGCCACTGCTGATACCATAGCACTGCCCTTAATACCATTGCCGATACCACTACTATGATCTCTACCACCACAAACATCTTCATAGCTTTAGCCAACTACTACTACAACTACTGCCACAACTATCGCCACCATAATCATCAACATCTTAAGTGTTAATACACATAAATAAATGCGTAACTAAATTTGCTATGCTAATGCTAATATGTAATAATAGCAATAATATTTTCTTTCCTAATTAAATTTTTCAAAAAAGTAATTGTTTCCTAAATTAACGTATTAATAGTATAATATACATAAGTAACTGTTTAGGAAAAAAATCCGCAACTCAAAATTATGTATACACCACAAACTATCGAGCCCATTTATAGGTATGTAGCTAGCAGACAAGCGAAACGTAAATAGTCACACTTAATAAATGAGCCGCTAGCATTTGGGCTCCAAACACATGAGCACGCTAGGCTCGGTATGCGAAAAACATGAGTACGCTAAACACATTAACTTTATTGTTATGTTTCCGAAAAATACTGGATTATATAAAAAATAATCATCACCTAGTCCAATTATAAACCTTGATAATAATAATAATAATAATAATAATAATAATAATAATAATAATCTTACATTTTGAGTTTATTGAATATCTTTTGTAGCTGGTGTTTTTCTTACATGGGCGGACTGTGGTCACAGGCTTATAGCTGTCCTCATCCTTACACACCTTGAGCATTTGTTTATTGGCAACTCGATTACTCTTGTATTGCACGAAATAACACAAACTCCAAAAACTCATACGTTTGAAGCCCCAAACACATACGTACATGTACTCCCTCTCCATATCTTCAGTACGAGGATCTATTCTTAAAAGCCGGTCCCGGTAAATGCAATGTAAGAATAATAGTCAATATGTAATACATTAGCAGATTCTAAAAATTAGCTTCTTCTTTTTTTCCCCCCTTTTTTTACTGTATCACATGGAATTTGACTAGATGAATCCATGTCGATTTTCAATCATTAATTGCATTAATTTATTCTTTCTAACAAAATTGAAACTGTATAATAACTTTCTGTCATTTTTCTTTGGATTCACATTTTCATTCATTATTTCCCCCCTCACCCGCTTTATTTTTCGTTTCCGTAAAAGAGGAAAGCATTTCTTCAAAATTGGGCAAATAGAGTTTCCCTTTTACCCTTTGTCTCAAGAAAAAAGGTACTTAAGCATGGCATGCCAAATTTAGGAACATGATGTCTTCATGAACCAATGGTAGCTCCCGGATGGGCCCACAAGACAAAAACTCACAGCTGGGGCCCAATTCTTAAGTCGTTCCGCGAGTTGTAAGACCAAGAGTAAAAGTGTGTGAGAATGTAAACGCAGTAAAGACATTTCATTTTTACAGTGAGGATGTTGAGATGCTTTTTGAATTTTAGATAAAGATCCATCTGTTTGACTATGGAAAGTGCATGTCCATCTAAACCTAGATGTCATTAATTATTTTTTTACTTTATTTTATTTTATCAAGTTATATATAAATTTGTATAAAAAAATCGGTTTCTAATAGTAAATTGATCCGAAAATAAACCATCAGGTAGTTGAACCGCTCGAGCCCACTTTGGATGGACTTGAACCAATCGATAAACTGCTAAATCTTAAGGGCTCACAATCTTGTCAAATCGATGAGTTGGCTCGCTATTGAACTATAAGATAGAACCATCAGTTAACTTGATAATTCAACTTAATAATTCGAGATTAAACTAATCTTAAAAATTAAAGAATATATATAATAATAATAATAATAATAATATAACATGCTATATATAATGAATGTATGTAATGTAAACATACTATAAATATTATATATAATATATTTATTCTATATAATATATTATAATACATCATGCAATTCAAACCAATTATTTTGGGATAAAAAAATTTAAACCGAAAATAAAATTTTTGATTCACGACCGACATAAAGATTTATATTTAATTGGGGAAAAATTATACAAATAATCCATAAATTATTTAAAATAATTAAGAAAATTTTGAAAAAAGTAAAAATAATAAATAATAAATAAAGTAATGCGATCCAAATGAATCGACTTGGACCTGCCTCATTAAGGACTAGGTTTACTCCCTTTTCAACCTATGAACCGGCAGTACTAAGTCCTATGGAACTGGTGCACAGATCTAACTACACATACGAATGATACACCGTCAGTGGGAAAAGCAAAATTACCATACACCGAAGGAATTTGTTCTTACACCATTCCAATTTCTTGTATAACTTCAAATTAGCTTGGCGTTACGATCGAGCAATATCACTAGCAACTGTAAATGATTTATATTTTAATCTACGACATTTAATTAATGTGACATATCGGAGTCAAGCAAATAATCGACAATATTCATTTTAATGGACTAGGATTTATATTTAATCTACAAATGATCTATATTTTGATCTTGCGGAACAGTTATGAGACCCAAAAGACGGGCATTTCGGATCGACACATTTTTGTCATGTATTTTCTGTGATGCTTCCTTTCATGTGCACTAAATTCACTTGAATCTTTGTTTTCTAACTTTGATATTTAAGTTAACTTTAGTTATTGTTCTCCTATTAAAAGCAGGGTATGCTCATAAAGAAAAAGGATTATATTATGATTCTAAGTGAATCGACACATTTGTAAAGAAAAAAAATTACATGAAGCATGCCAAGCAGTGTCTAAAATAATTTCAGATTTTGTATAATGATTATTTTATTGTATCTCCTACGTAATATTAAAAAGATTAGGGATTAAAAAAAGAAAAAAAAAAAAAGAACAGACGTTCTATGATCGAGACAAATAAATAGTGTATTTAGTATTTTAGTTATGTATTTTCTTATCAACCCATATAAATAAATAGTGCATTTATTGGCACCATGGTACACACATGTTGACACTCAATTACCCCGTAAAGCAATAAAAAGGAATAGTATTCAATAATTTACAGTCTGAGTAATTTAATAAACAAACCACGACATCGAATCAATACACAAGCATGTACCCGTTATGTTGCTTTGGTTGTTATAACTGCTCACCTTTGAATCATTAGATCAAAGCAAACTCATAAGATCAGGCACGCAGATTTATCCTTCTTTTTTTTTTTTTTTTTAGTAGAGTTAACTTAGTATTTTAAAAGCGATCTGGTTCAATTAAATGAACTGTAATTCATTATCTAGTAAAAATTATCATTTAAACCTTAAAATCTTACATATCATATTAACATTAAATTCTTAGCTGACCGAGTGTACATGCTATGTCTATAGAAGTCTTAGATATATAAGAATCATTTTTCCATATAATATTACAAAATCAACCAACTTAAGGATTTAGCACAAAAATAACTCCCCACCAACTCTTCATTAAATAACCACATGCCACTCTCCATTACAAAAATCGAAATCACAAAATAATTCGTTAACAGTAAAACATAACCAATTTTTACAATAATAGCTTTACAACATGTGAAATCAATTTATGCCATCTAGGTAGAGTTGAAAACTTTCATAAAGTACACTATCCTAATAAAGATTTAAGGTCAGTACTAAAATCTTATAGGATTTTTTTAGCTCTATATTCAGAACTTATCCCATTATTATAATGGGGTATTAGTTTTTTTACTCACAAAACCTATTTATTATTTTTTTCCAAAGATATATTTTTTATTTCATTATTCATTACATGAAAAATTAATTTACATTATTTTTAATTATAAGACGTAACTATCTTAATAGAGATATTTTAAAGGAGAAGTCATGAAAATAACATACTTTATCTATAATATGTTTTTAGAATATCAAAACATGAATAAGAAAAGAGCAAATTCGTGGAGATAAAAGAGATGGATGGAGATTCGAGATTGAACTATGATTAGTGATGTAAAATAATGATAAACATTTTAGTAACTTTACTGTTTGTTTGCTTTTTATTTAGTTAATATTATATTATTTTTATCAAATAAAGGATCTTCTAACGAATTTTTCCAAAATCCTAAGCCTATCTTATAATCTTAATAAGTTTCTAACCATATCTCTAAATTCATTCCAAAATCCTATCAAATAATATTTTATAAAATTTTTAATAGATCAAATGTGCTATTACGTGGATCCATCTATTTACGTTCCTATCCACCTAGGATCAAATTCTTCTCGTCTGTCTCCCCGTAACCAAAAAATTCCTCGGACAAATTTCTTTTCCTTTTTTTTTTTTAATTGTCCCTCTCGCAAATTTTCATTATTACTATAAAAGATTTATGTTACTAAATTTGGCATAGAAAGCCAGGTTCAAGCTTGTCTTTAGCACAAAATGTACAAATGGCGGTCCCACTGTGCTTGTGGATGAAGCACTCGCTCTCTCTCTTTCTTTTTCTCCCTAACTTCTTCTCTACGTGCATGCATGGAAACATACATGATAGAAACAGATTTTTAATTGTAATTGCCATCTATAAGAAAGAAAAAAAGACAATGGGTCAAAATAATATCATGCTTTTTACAAGTTTTAGAAAATTTTAGTAGTGGTATAATTGGTTACTCTTCAATCAACATTTTTTTATTATTATTTTTCTACGATATAGATATGTGGAATGTAGATGTACTTTTTTTATTATTTTCATGGATCCATGCAATTTGCACAGAATTAGACATTCTCAGGGGTTGTATTTCTATGTTTGTAAATGAAGCTTTCCATTAAAAAAAAAATAAGAAAAGCCATATAACATCTAAAATAAAACTAAAATGAGAAAACAATAATAAGTGATAACAAGTGTGGTGATAGAGCAATATTATTACATACATACTAACTGGTTGATATGTTATTCGTTATTATTGTTTATCTATATTATTAAAATCGATAGAAGTTTAAATAATTATTATTTTTAAAATTATATATTTAGCTCGTATTTACTATTATTTAATAAAAAATAATAATAAAATTAACTATTAAAATTATAATTAATAACTAAATATATTAATTTACTCATTTTTCTCTTTTTATTTTTTTCTTTATTTTATATTTTCTCTCTCCCACTTTCTCGATCTCCTTCACTTTTTTGTGTTCTTCTGTTGATTCCACCCCCACATCTCCCTCTCTCTCTCTCTCTCCTCTTACTTTATACCTTTTGTACACGCAACTCGACTGGATCGTCCCTAGTATTATTAAAGCGGTTGGACCAATTTTGATGTTTTTACCTTTTTTTTTATATATGAAATTCTTTAAAGTACCCTCCAATAAATTCATGCAATTTGAGGTCATAAAAATAACTAGATGCATCCAAAGATACCATAGTAAATTATTGTACAAACTGCTGATGATTTCATCCTTTTTTTTTTACTCCACTTTTCTTTTCTTTTCTTTTTTTTTTTTAACATCCACCTTTGTTGCCCTCTTTGGTTGCCATTGTCAAATCCACTAATGTGTGTTCTCTTATTTCTTCCTTGGATATATTTTTCTTTTTCCTTAAATATTAATGGACATCTTGAAATACATATGTTATTAACTTTATAAAACAATATAGAAAGATAACTTTTTTATGAGGTTGAAAAAACACTTGTCAACACAACGCACTTAATACTATAAATTATTACTAGTAATACTATCTGATTGTGTTTTGAAAAATAAAAACATTTTTGCGGTTTCAATAGTGTCATATTATTAACGTATTTCAATAGTTTTTAATATTACATGTATTTTTATATATATTTCTAGTCATTACTCTTATCTATAACAATCTATGTGATTGTGTTGCTATTAATATTTCACTTATTTCATTTTTTAAAATTTGTAAATACATTGTAGGTGCGCCATCTGCTAATAGGTATATATGAAGCAAATGAGGTTAAGATATTTTTGATATACTTAAGAAATGAACCTTTAATGTGCTAATGCTTTCACTTTCTTTCTTTCTTTTTCCCCCTTGACTTTTCTAAGATCATTAAAGAACAACTTCTTTTTTTGTATTGATTTGGTTTAGTAGTTATTTTCTACTTGATCAATATTACTTTTAGCGGAAGCTGCACCCATATTACATGTGCATATTTAACATAAAAACAATTATTACCGTAGAATCAGATTCCAATCGAGTTTAATAGTCGTTTAAATGGCAGGCATGTGCAACTCAAAAAATTGAGGGATGTGGGAACAAGGTAGTTTTTATTTTGACAGTTGGCCACACATAGTAAGAAAGTGGGTTTATTATAATGTTAAAAAATAATTAAAACCTATAAACACATTAAAGGTAGTGCAACCCCTTTAATAATATTAGCGGACACATCACCCACATTGTATGTGCCAAAATTAAATTAAATTTTAAAAATAAATATTAAATTAAACTATATCAAAAATAGATAATTATGGAAAAAAAAACTTATAGGAATGTCTTTAAAAATGCATAAAGACAAGAAAAAGCACAGTTGTGGAAATATATTTATAAATATGAGAAAAGTATAAAAATGAATTATTTTGGATAGGAAAAAATTTGTACAAAATCAAATTAGTAAATAATATGTAACAATCACAAAATAATAATAATAATAATTAATACATAACTAAATAAATAGTTTGACTTGGATTATACTAGTTGAATGTACACTCGCTATGTGTGTACTAAAAGAATTTTGTACACGCACATGCAAAACACTAAATCCAATCTTGATAATTACTCAGCATGGACGTGTCATTGGTTGGAAAAAGACATACGTCTTGCTTTCTATGAGACTTCCTATGAAAATGTGAAAAAACAAAAGGTAAAATAAAATGAAAAGGGCAGTGGGCAGGTAAGTTTTCCCAATTATCACCCATAGCCAAGTTAATATAAGACAATTATTATTGTATTGCTATAACTAAAGACGTAAAGGATATCATTAGAATAAAGCACGTAATATATAAAACATCTATGCTTTTCATGGTAAAAACAAAACAAAACAACTCAAAAATTCTCAAGCTTACTCTCATCTAGTTTGGGAAAGGCTTCATTCCTACATATAATGGATAATTATCAACCAAATTTAAACATGGCAATGATAATAACCATTTAAAATATATATATATATATATCATTCAGATTCTCTACTATGTGTTTATAATCTATTTAGTGTTTAACCTTTTGTACAAATATTTATTGAATCTTTTATCGTATATTCTAATACATGCCTCATCTATGTATGAACTGTTGTAGAAATGGTGATCATTATGTAACACATGAAGATATTGAATAATTGTCTAAATCCTATTAGATAGAATAAGAAATTTAAATATAAATTTTGTTACTTAGGATGGATAAGAAAGCAGAAATTAATAACAAATATGAATTCATATGAAGAGAGAGAGAGAGAGAAAAGGGGAAGTGGATGAGGAGGGAGATCAGTGAGGAGTATCATTACTTATATATGCAATTATTTTTATATCACTAAAATATCATTAGTTCTATACATATGCATTTATATTGATTTTGAAAGCAAAAATTTTTCACTAGCTTCTATATATAAGTAAAGGAAAAAAAAAGATTCGATGAGCATTTTCTACCACGTACATATATAAATAATGAGTAAAAATACCAATACAAAATACATGATAATATATGTAAATGTAAAAGTAGTTGAAATGTTCTATAATTAATACCATATGTCTAAATTTTGTTGATAAGTATCCACCTTATATATATATATATATATATATATATATATATTCATGGGTTATTAGTGAATGAGGATTTTCTCAATAAGAAGACCCCGAAATAAAATTCAATAACCAATAATGAATCCTTGACCAATGCGGTGCTGACTAGACATGGACATTGAGTTTTCCTTTTACAAACTTATTTCTTGCTTTGAAAAAATAAATAAATCAAATTAAATTAAATCAATATATTGGTTTTTTTATAATTTTTTTTTATACCATTAAATATATATTCAAATTTTTAAGATTTAGTTTAGTACATTAAATTCTTTTTGTCCAATAACTTTTACTAACTTGTAAACCAAATAATGAACAACAAAATTTATTTAGTACTATATTATAAAAATATTGCAATTCAAGCTAAATTTCCAATCAATTAAGAAGAATGTGCACAGATTTGATTTTTTTTTTTTTTATTTTCCCCGGCAGTAAAAGTAGATAAGGTTAGTGCGCAGAATCGATTTAAAGTCGTCCGTATTTTCTTGGAAGGATGACGATGTACACGTCAGCTTATGTTACAGGCAATGTGAAAGTGAAACTTCTAATTACATTTGTCTATGATAGCAAATTTGGACATATTACTTCCATTTTATGTAATGTAATGTGACCATGTTTTTACTTTATATATATATATATATATATTTACTTTTTTTACCACAGCCATGTTTTTAATTTCAATTGGATCTTATCTTGACTTTTTACCGTACTCACTGGTCTTTATCACACCCAATCGCTGGCTTAATAACAGCATAAGAATAAGTTACGTTTTATATAGTCACCAAAGCAGGATGGTACGCAACAAGTGTACAACTAAATCGGTTCCAAAGATTAATCCTCCAATAACACTTACAACATTTAGGAGAAAGAGAAGGGAAAATGCTGAAAGTTTTCACATGAGTTTTCCATGAGCATATTTAAAATTTAGTTAATGCCCTACTATTACTCGATTTAGATTCACAATCGAAATCATCATGCTTGTTAGATTATTATATCTCTTGTATTTATTTTCTTTTCTACGTCAATTTTATATTTTCTCTTTTTACAACTAGACTTCCAACTGTCATTTTCTTATTTGTTAGATTAGTTAAATTATTAAGGCAGGTAGTTTTAGTTAGTTAGTAGGCTAGTATAAATACTCTATTATGTTACCATTGCAGGTGAATATAGTCATTTTTCACATTTCTTCTTCTATCCGTTCTATATATATATATTTTTTTTTCTTTCTACTACTTCAAGCGGATGTTCCATATTGAGATTTGTATAGAGGAGACGCATACAATTTGCACATGGTATCAAAGCATTTAATGCATTCTAGGTATTCGATCATTCCACTGCTTGTAGTGTTTTGTATTCTAAAGTCAGGATAGTTCTCAATTGAATATGAATAATCAAGTTGATATAGTTATCACATATCCTTATTATCTTATTGGATCTTATAGTCCTCGAATGTGTGTAGGTAACATCTTGTTTAATGGCACAAACTATAATTCTTAGAGTAAATCAATGAAACTAAGACTAAGAGTAAAGGTCAAATTAGGTTTTGTAGGTAGTTCAATTGTGAAACTTGAAGAAGGATCAGCTAATTTGGTTAAATGGAATTGTTGTGATTAAATAGTTAAATCGTAGCTTCTTAATTCTATGTTGAGTGAAATGGCTCAGAATTTCTTGTACACCACATTGGCCTATGAATTATGGCAAGAGGTTATATGGTATAGCAAATGCTCCTTTAGTCTTTTAAATTCAGCATGGGATTGTGAACTTAAGCCAGAATAATCAGTTAGATAATGCATACTTTAATAAGTTGAAGTGTTACTAGTTAGAGCTTCAAGAATTACATTCATTTCCTACTTGTGAATGAGAAAGAATAGAATACTGTACTTGTACAATCAAAGAGAAAATTATTTAATTTGAGTCACAAAATAGATTACTACAATTTATGATGAGATTGAATGAAGCATACAAAGGTATTAGGAATCAAATTTTGTCTATGGAACTGCTTTCTTTGGTTAACCATGCTTATTGCCTTACGCAGTAATTGGAGAAACAACATCAAGTCTCAGAACTATTGAATATAGACCAAGATGTTTCATCTTTTCATGTTAATAAACAGACTGCGCAATCTGGTTCTAGTAATAATTTTTTGAATTGGTCTTTAACTGAAAGGAAGAAGTTCAAGAAAGGCCTGGTTTATAGATATTGCAACTCAAAAGGACATATGGTAGAGTCTTGTTTTAAGCTTGTTGGCTATCTTGACTGGTATATGGGTAGGAAGGTTACAAATAAGATTAAACCTGTTAATGTAGTGAAATTATGTTTTAAATTTGTTGATCTAGGTGTTGACTCAATTGGTACTCTACTTGACGAAGAGTTAACTTCCAATGTAAGTAATTCTTATCCTACTAATCAACTTGATAAACTGATAGTATCAGAAGTTTGTTAAGAAATGTTCAAGTTGATGAAAGAAAGAGATGATCCTACTATGGTGAATGTTATACAAGTAAGTACCTTGCCATCTCTTCATCATAACTCTTCTTTGTTTAATGTTGCTTATAATAAGAAGGATTTTTGGTTAATAGACACAAGGGCTTTAGAACATATCACACCCATTATAGACATCTTGTTTGATGTTGAAACTTTGAATCATCCAATATTCATCAAGTTACCTAATGGAACCATACTCTTCTCAAATAAAATAAGGAAAACAAGAATTTCTAACTTCCTTATCTTGTCACATGCGTTGTTTGTACCTTAGTTCTCTTATAGTCTCTTATCTATTCGTAAAATTCTTCTTCATCAACCATAACAAGAAAACTTTAACTCTCAATGTTGCTATTTTCAAGACCCCATATCTAGAACTATAGTGGCTATAGGGTAAGCTTTGAATGGATTGTATGTTCTTATTTCTAAGCCAGTACATTTTGATACTCCTCTCATTAATAGTAGTTCTAGTTCATTGTTTATAGGACTTGTTGTTAATAGCTCTAGTTCTTTACTAAATAAGGATCTAAAATTAATGTACGATAGGTTAGGACATAGCTCAATTTCAAAGTTGTGACACTTAAAATTGTAGAAGAATTTCAATTTTACCGAATTTAGATGCTTTACTTTTCCACAAGCTAAGTTTCATAGGAAACCTTTTCTAGTTAGTTCTAGCAAAGCTTCTTTTGCTTTTGAACTTCTTCATCTTAATGGATAAGGACCATATCATGTTCCTTCTTTGTATGGAGCTAATTTTTTTTCTCACCATTATGGATGATTTTGTGAGAGCTACATGGACTTACCTATTACATCACAAGTCACAAGTTTTTTCTATATTTGCACAATTTTTCAAATATGCCATTAATCAATTTCAAATAGCTCCCAAGATAGTTAGGATAGATAATAGTAGAGAATTTGTTTTTTGAAATTGTCAAGATGTGTTTCATTATCGTGGAATTATACATCAACGCACTACACCTTATTCAATGGAAACATAGACATTTAATAGAAACATCTAGAGCTCTTAGGATCCATGCAAATTTACCTAAGAATCTTTTCAAAGAATGTCTTCAAACTGCTACACATCTCATAAACATTATGCTTATGCAACTCTTAGGTTAGAAGTCTCTACATGAGCTGTCATTTCACAAACCTCCAAAGTATGATAATCTTATGGCATAGGTTGTCTCCATTTTATAGCAAATTTAGGGCTAAACTAAGTTAAATTTGATCCTGAGGCATCTAGTTGCATTTTTCTTAGTTATGTAAATGGACAAAAAGTGTTTAAAGTTTACAATCTTCATACAAAAAAGATTAGTGTTAGTATGGATGTCACTTTCTTTGAGGATGCCTTTCCTTTTAAAGCTCCCTATGATGATACCATGTTAAAATCTACTATCTTGCATGATTTTTCATTTTGTTCTTACTCTACTGATCATCATCCTACACATTTCATTCCTGATATAATCCATCCACAACTGATCTTTGAGTTAAAGTCTTCTTTACCTTCCACTTAAGGACACGTTATTCCTGACATTGCTATTAAGTCTACCAATAACAATGCTCCACTCTATAGGTCTTCTAAAGTCACTCGTCCACTTACTTGGCTTAACGATTTTGTTTATATGAGTTTATACAGTCCATTCAAACCAATCCACAATCACTTATTCTCCTAACTACAATTCATCCATCACTAAATATCCTTTGCTTAACCTTATTTCTTTTTACCTTTATCCACCTGACTATGTTGTCTCTTTGGCCAATGTCTTGATTACCAAAGAACCTTCCAGTGACAATCAAGCTATTAAACATAAAGAGTGGGAAGAAGCCATGGACAAGGAATTAAATGCACTAAAATCTAATGATACGAGGGAATTGACTTCACTATCTCATGGTAAGAAGTCCATTGGGTGCAAATGGATTTTCAAAGTTAAATATAGGCTAAATGGTAGTGTTAAGTGCTATAAAGCTTGAGTAGTTACAAAAGGTTATACATAAGTGGAAGAGAAGATTTCCATGATACCTTTGCACCTATAGCCAAGTTAAAGACTGTTCAGATCTTCATTGCTTTGGTAGTATCTTATTCTTAGCCTTTATACCAGATTGATGTTAATAATGCTTTTCTTCATGATAATCTTAATGAAGAAATTTATATGAAACTACCAAAAGGCTATGCTAAAGCCTTGCTAAACCAAGTATGTTGATTGAAAAGGTTTTTATATGGCTTGAAGCAAGCCTCAAGACAATGGAAACTTGATATTTTGAGGCTTTTAGTGTCTATAGGCTTTAGTCAATCTAAGCATTATACTTCTATGTTTACGTAACAATTTGTTGATGGTTTTGTAGCTTTGTTGCTTTACGTAGATGATATCTAGATTATTGGATCAAATTTTGATATGATTTATGTTTTAAAGCAAAAGCTTAATGATTCATTTACAATCAAGGACTTGAGATTAGCCAGGCATTTCCTTGGTTTAGAATTATGTTGAACTGATGCAGGGTGTTTGATTAATCAAAGAAAGTTCCTCTTGGATCTGTTACAAGAAACTGGACTGACTACTTCAAAGCTGACTAGGATAAACCTTCCTAATGACATTAAACTCAATGATTGTAAAGGAGAGTTACTATCTGATCTTACTATTTATAGACGTCTAGTTGGTAGACTTTCTTATGTTAACTTCACTTAGTTAGATATCAATTTTGCTATGCATTATCTCAGCATATTTCTTTCCAAACCAAGTGTTTTGCATTACATTGTTGCATTTCATATGGTAAAGTATTTGAAAGGAACACTATCATATGGCTTATTCCACTCGACCACAAATACTCTTATTCGTCATTCTTATTTTAACTCTAATTAGGCTACTAATTTGAATGATTGTAAATCAGTTAGTGGCTACTATATATTTTTAGGTCCATTGTTGGTATCATGGAAAAGCAAAAAACAAAGCATAGTGTCTACGTCATAAACTAAAGCTGAATATCGTGGCTTTGCATCAATAGCAAAAGGAGTTTTATGGACTTCATATAAATTATGTGATCTCTACGTCCTTGTTCTTCTTTCAATCCAACTGAAGTGTGATAACAAGTCCACTATATTAATTACTAGTAATCCTTATCATTACGCTTGTACAAAACACAATGATATTGATGTACATTTTAGGTAAGACCACATTACATCAAGGCTCCTTGCAGTAGCAAATGTTCCCTCAAAGCTTTAGCTTGTAGATTTGTGTACAAAGTCTTTACCTAAAAATCAACTTATTTTTCTCCAATCTAAGTTGATGTGCATCATGACCAAAAATAGACAATGCCAGTCATTGGATGAGTCTAAGCTTGCTAAAAGCTTGAAGAGATGATGGGGAAATGTACAAAAGAACAGAAGAAGTGAGTGAGAAATAAGCAAAACCCTCGAACAGCTCTAAAGAATATTACTCACCGATAGAACTTTTAAGGACTTACAACATAACTTAATATGACGTATGAATTATTCTGGTGAGGTTTCTCGCCACCTAACTTTGCTCAAGGATTAGGATAAGAGTATGATGAAAGTAAACAAAATAGTGTTTATGTAAGGAAAAATATTCAGTTGTATTAAATTATATATAATGATGATTACATCTACACGTACAAGAGGTATTTATACCTAAAAGTTAGGGTAACTTACCAAAAAGAGAAAAGACAACAAGAGTATTATCTAAAAAAAGTAATGTACAAGAATACAAAAAGGTAGTAGAGTAGATTCTATACATGGCAATAATATATTGGTGAGGTTATTAGACGATACAAACAAAAGCGTATGATCAAGTTGCTTGTTAAAGTAGGGGTAGCTAAGGATCAATCTAATCTCTCTCTTTCTTAGCTTCTCAGTAAGGGATATGCCAAGTCATTGGTCGACTCAAACATGAGTGAGTAACCATGAAAGGCTTAGTTATGCTCTTGGCAACTTACAACTCGACACACTTTAGAGAGACGGGTAATCATTCGACTCGTCATACAAAATGACTTGACAAAAAATTACTCAGTTTTGGCAAGAGTTGGCTGAAGCAGAAGGATTTGCCTTGCCAAGCCTTCCAATCCATGAGCTTGACTACGAATCAAAAGCCTAGTAGCCTAATTCCTATCACAAGTTGGCTCTTCATTCATCGCCAACGTGAAGGGGCGATGTTAGATATTATATCTCTTATATTTATTTTCTTTTTCATGTTAGCTTTATATTTTCTCTTTTTACAATTGGAATTCTAGCTATTGTTTTCCTATTTGTTCAATCAGTTAGATTGTTAAGCCAGGTAGTTTTAGTTAGTTAGTACGCTAGTATAAATGCTCTGTTACGTTACTATTACAGGTGAATATAGTCATTTTTTGCATTCCTTCTTCTATCTATTCTACAATTCTCTCTATATATTCTTTGTTCTTTCCACTACTTCAAGCACAAGTTCTACATTGTGATATGTACAAAGGAGACACATACAATTTGCTCAGTGTACAAGTGTAATAAATGTGAATAATAGGAACAAAAAGAGTAGCAAATGAACAAATATGGTAAGTAGTTTAGCAAATAGAAAAAGAAGTGGAAAGGAAATTTGTATTCTTGTTGGGTAGACATAAACTATATTATTTTCATGTAAATCTCAACCTAAACTTAAGATTGACATGCGGCATATGTCTTAAGCAAAAACTAATGCAAAATCTATTCATAACAACATATGTCAAACCTAATGTTGCCACAAATGAATCATACTCAAAAGACAATTAATGTTGGCTATTTTCAACTTGGACAAAGCAGAAATAGTTTTTCAAAATGGTAATTAATGGATGATAGGACTTCCTAATTCATTTCAAAACATTTAGGGAAGCAAAAAATACAGGAGTGGTACAAATTAGTTAGCAATTTTCTCTAACTTTAAGGGTTGCTACTAAAATTATTACAAGTTTTTTCAAACAAATACAGTCATCGCTCCTATTTATTTCAACATACTACAAATGAACAATAATATTGGAATTTTGTATCATAGTAAGGAAAGATCCTATCAACATGTTGAAGTAGTCTAAAGTAAAACCTTAGAACCTACCTTATTACCTCGATCTACGGCAAGCCATAGTTGGCCAATTAGATTATCAATAGTTGAGCTATGTATTTATCATTGTAAGACATATCAAGACAGCCAAGGATGGACATCAATGTCCCCTAATCAGATGGTGGTAAGTGTAAGACCATTTGACTAGCTATAGAAGAGTTGGTTATAAGACAAAATTCCCACCCTAAAAGAAAGTTGCAAGTTATCTAGGAATCCATAAATTGAGTTCCCACAAAGGCTTCACAAATGGATAGAAGAAACTTATACATACAACTAAAGATTAATATGTAAATACAAAACACCTCATCACACTCCATCCATGCAATAATTTGGACTAAAATGAGCCAAGATGCTTACAACAACTCAAACTTAGCAATTATACAAGTAATATATTAAACATTGTTAAATGTTGTGCTTTCCTTAGTGAAAGAAAACAACAACTCCTCAAGAATCTCAAGCTTACTCTCATCTAGTTTAAGAAAAATATTCAAAGCTACACGTGATTTGGATGTAGTGGATAATTATTAATGAAATTTGAACATGGCAATGATAACGAATAGTTAAAAAAAAATTATCATTCATACTATCATGTGTCTATATTTAGTTTAGTACTTACCAACCACTTATAAAAACATGTGGTGGGTGTAATATTCATTGCATTTTTTTATCTATTCTATTATATGGCTCCTTTACATCTGGATTGCCAAAAAAATAGTAAAAAACTATGTAAAAGCTGTGAATAAATTAAATAATTGTGTAAAAACAATTAAAGAGTAAGAAATTTGTATATAAATTTTCTTATTTAGATGGATAAAAAAGTAGAGAGAGTGGGCGATTGGTATGAAATAGTATAAGAGAGGAATACTATTAGACTTTGAAAGCAAAAATCTTTAACTAGCTTCTATAAGAAAGAAAGATGAAAAACATATTTAATGAGCATTTTACACCACATGTATCTATAAGTAACTAACAAACACCAATAAAATTTGAATACACGATAATATATATAAATGTAAAAGTAGTAGAAACCTTCTATTACTAGTACAAAGTGTTTAAATTTTACTATTATTTATCCATTGTGTATACATATATATATGGTTTATTAGTGAATGAGGCTTTTCTCAATAAGAAGACCCCTAAAGTAAAATTCAGTAATCAATAATTAATAAAAAAAATATACAATCTCATACGGTTTCTATTAATTAAACACTTGACGGTTTACCATTAATCACTAATATAACCTAATGAAAGGATTAATAGATTTCTTTTCTCTAAAGCACTTACAATTACCATCAATCATAAATACAGTTGAAGATGTAAACCTAGAGAATTTTTTACCTAGTCTACCCAAAACATCTAAGAAAAGAATGAAATATTCACATAACTTGAACTATTTGTAGCATGTCCAAATATAAGAAAAACCTTACCTAGCCATAACACAAAATACTTTAATTCTAATGCAAAAGTAGAATCTACCTATTGCATAACTAGAGCAATGTAAATATGCCTCAATTGGCAATAATACCAAGCGTACGAAAATAAACGAAAAGAGTTTGCCTACTCCTCATTATTCTAATCATTGACATTGCTATTCAAAATGAGGTAATATTCTCAAGCTTCATTCCTCCACCTCATAACAAAGTGCATACTTATTAAATATTGACAAAAAAAAAAGGAGTTTCATGGTACACTTACTCTACAATATCATGTTAAGGTTCGAAACATCTTATACTTTATGTTCCTACCAAATATAATACAAGACATGGCATTGACAAACACCCACAACATAAAAATAACTTTTCACAACATTATCTCCATACATTCTACATTTCTCAACTTTGATTTAATATCTTCATTCATTAAGTGCATTAACTTTTCCCTTTTCTTATGCTAACTACAGAT
This sequence comes from Lumnitzera racemosa, assembly GCA_024138005.1. NCBI lineage: Eukaryota > Viridiplantae > Streptophyta > Magnoliopsida > Myrtales > Combretaceae > Lumnitzera > Lumnitzera racemosa. The sequence continues at coordinate 36,847,629 of JAMXBC010000008.1, forward strand.
CATGCTCAAGCTTCAGTGTTCTCCTTATCTTTAATTGTGCCATTTACAACTAGTGCTCTAACTTGTTAATCCATTCCAATACCTTGTTGCTAAACTCATACCATAGTTGCATGTTTTTGGATCTACCCCAATGCAAATTGTGACCAAGACCAAACCAAGACCAGACAAAGCCAGTTGTTGAATGAGTCCGAGCTTGTACAAAGCTCAAAAGAGAGAGATGGGGTATGTATGTTAAGGACAAATGTGATTTAAAAAGAACAAGCAAAACCCATGAACAATCCCAAAGGATATGACGCATCAATAGAACTTCTGAGGACTCATAACACAATTTGATATGACATATGAATTGAACCGTTGAGATTACTCACCACCTTGCCTTACTCAAGGGTCAGGATAAGAGTGATGATAAAAGTAAATAGAGTGTTTACGCAAGGAAGAAAAACACAAAAGTGTATTAATGGTAATCTGATTTTGATAATTTACAACTACAAGTATAGAGGGTATTTATACCCATAAGTTAGGGTAACCTACCCAAAAGGGAAAAGACAAAAAAAGTATTTCCTAAGGAGATAATATACAAGGTACAAAAGGATAAAAATGAATATTAAAAAAAGACAATCATTGGTGCAATGGATTCTACATATGATTTTGTACACATGGAAATGTTGTATTGGCAAAGTCGTTGGAAGATGCAGGCAAAAAGTACGAGCAATTTGCTTGTCTAAGTAAGGGTGGCTGAGTCAGCTCAGAATCTCTCTCTCGTCATCTCGGCAAAGGTGACACTAAGTAAGCAGTTGACTAGGTGTGAGTGAGAATGAGGATTAGCTACTCTTTCAGCCTTCTACTTCTCAGCACACTATCTACGAGAAATAGGCAGTCATTCAGTTAGGCATAAAGAGTGACTTGGCAAAAAAGTACTCAGCTTCGGCTTGAGTAGAAGAATCTACCTTACCAAGCCTTCTAGTCCTCGGGCTTGGCTTCAAGTCAAAGGCCCCGTAACTTAATTCCTATCATTCCCTTCAAGTTGATTTGGATTTGAGATCAAATTCGAATGGTCTTTGATCAACTCTCTGTCTAGGTGATATGGACTAAGGTCAGCAACATTGAAGGTATCAGAAACCTCATAGTCCTCAAGCAGCTTTAATATATAGGTCTTATCATTAATCTTCTAGAGGATTTTGAACGATCCTTCAGCTCTGGTAGATAATTTGTTCATTCTCTTACTCAAAAACCATTCCTTATTGAGGTGTAGCCATACCAAGTCTCCTTACTGGAATTGTTTAGCTGTCCTACCATTGGTCTTCTTTTGCATTCTTCTGGTTAATGTGTCGGGTGACCTTGTCATAGATGTGTTGAAGAGATTGTGCTCTAACCCTTTATGATATCCCATAAATCAATAATCCAGACATAAACATCTGAGTATTAGGATAAAGCCTTGTCCTTGTATGATTAGGATCAATAGTTGATTTAGGTCATCCGAGAAAATAAATCAATTGGGCTAGAAATTTACGAGAAACATGATAACCCTAATCAAAGAGTTCTCGTAGGCTTGAAAATCCATAGTACAATAAGAATATCAAGAATATAATTAAAATACTAGAAATTTATTCTATATGAGACCTTAAAGTTAAATTTAAGGCAATCGTTAAATTTAGAGCTTTCAAGAAAAATTATCCGATTTAACCCAAACTTTACGACTAAGATAAGAAAGTTAGTTAAAGTGACTTGATGAAGTAAAATTTTGAAAATAATTACTCAAAATCCCAATTTTTCCACTAAAAGTATGATTACTTAATATAGTCCAAAATTACTCAAAACTCCTAACACTAAGCTCGAAATGTGACGAGGACTTAGAAGTAAGATAATTAGGCAATAAAAGAAAATAATATAGCATAATATACCATATGAGTATGCACATATTTTTATAAGTATACCCAGTATATATAATAAATATACTGGTAAATTAACCTAAAATAATATAATTATGTACAATGAACGATAGAATCACAAAATTAAATAGAGAAAAAGTATCTTAAAAATAAAAGATATACTAAAAACATGATTACACGTATATAATTACTCATTACGTGTATGATATATATAGGATATATACCCGTATATTAACAAAAATCATTAAATACTAATATAAAATACCAAAATACCCTAAACTATTATCTAAAAATTATAAAAAAAAATAAAAAACGACTTAAAATATGATTGGATTAAATGTTGAGCAGCTTAAAAAGAATAAGTAACTACATCAAAAGCAAATTTATACAAAATTGGCACCTCTTATTATACGTTTTTCGAGCAAAATATTAAAATAAATTACTTAATAATTAAGAAAAAAATTCAACCGACCTAAACAACTATAAATAGGATCCTATGACTCAGATTTAAGTTTTGGAAACCAAGAACACCTAAGAAAAATTTGAAAAAAAAAAATTAGGAAAATTTGACAAAAAAATAAGAAAAAACAAAGTAAAGACCGAACCTAACTAGTTCCCCGACCATTTGATGACCTAACGAAAAGCGCCACCACCACCTAGCAAAGCCACCACCAACTGGGCTGGCAACAACCTCTCTTCAACCAATGGTTGTTGAAGCTCCAATGAACTCAAATTCCAAATTTTTGCCCTATTTTTCTCTATTTTTGAAAAATTATTAAATTAATTATGAAAAATGTAAAAAAAAAATAATTCTTGGGTTATTTCATATTTAATTTCATTTAGTAAATTTATTTTTACAAACTTAGGAGTATTTAATGTACTTACTTAACAAATGTACTATTCATCCGAAATTTGAAATTTACAATAAATACACTAAATGATGTAATTTCTAACTCAAAATTTTTGTGTAAGACACTTGTGATATATAGATAATTTCTATGTAGCCTAATTTTTTATTTGAATATTTTTAATATTTATTATATTTTCGGCCTAAAAATAGCTCAAAAATAGGCTGAAATTGAGAAATAAATAAGAAATTATGAAATTAAATGATGAAATGGACATGTATTGATTTCTAGTAAATAATAATAATTTTGGGATAGGTTGAAATCAATTTGGTGCAAAAATGATATTAATTAAGCAATTTAGGATAATTTAAAGGTAAAATCATAAATATGAATATGTAAGTGATAGATTGAAAACTTGAAACCAAGCATTAGCTGAATTCCACATATTTTTATAAGTCTATAGAATCACAGGTACCCGTAGGATTTACTACTACTCTCTTTTATACGGTTAAATGATAAGTTTATTATTACAAATTATTTCACAAGATTACTCTACAAGTTTATATTAAACATGTATGGAATTAGACGCTTCAAAGGGGTAGAGTAAAGTACGCCTTGTGTGAACTAAGTCTAAGATAGTAGCTGTAAGGACAGTTTCTATCTTAGAACGGTACTATTACAACTTCACCTTTTTGGGACATGACACCCTCGCATCAAGGTCCTCTTACATGGGTATAGGTACAGGGATGTGATCAAAAGACAACTCGAGATTGAGACCATAGACCACCTCAAAGGAAGTCTACTTAGTGGTGTCATACACTATCCAATTGTAAGTGAATTCGGTCGATAACAAGCAGATGTCCCAATTAGCCAAGTTTTTGCCTACTGCAGCTCAAAGTAATGATCCCAAAGTGTGAATAACCACTTCTGTTTGTCTGTTAGTTTTGGGGTAACAGGAAGTACTAAATAGTAGTTTGGTCCCCATCCAACGCCATAAGGTACACCAAAAATGGCTTGGAAACTTTAGGTCCCTATCAAAGACTACACTCTTTGGGACATCATATAACCACACAATCTCTTGTAAGAAAAGAGCAACAATAGCCGAAGCATCGTTAGTTTTCAAGTAAGGCACAAAGTATGCCATCTTATTGAATCGATCCATGATAATCATTACAGAATCTTTACCTTCGACAATTTGTGGTAATCTAAGAACAAAGTCCGTACTCAATTCAGCCCATGGTCTTCTCGAAACAAGTAATGGCATTGCTTTCCCCTTTTTGGCTCGATACTTCACCTTCTTGCATATGGTATAGCTTTCGATAACTTGGTGTACATCTCTCCTCATTCTTGGCCCAAAAACTTGACCATTCAATAGTTCACAGGTCCTTCTTTCTCTAAAAATGTCTAGAGAGTCCTCCACTGTGGGCTTCCCTAATCAGCAGCTCCCTCAAGGAATAAGTTGGTATGCATAATTTTCCAGCTCAAAACAAGTAGTCATCCTCTACATGATACTCATATACTATTGGTTTGTTGACATACTACATAATTATTGGTCCAAACTGTAGATCCTTAAAATACCATTCTTTGATACTTGCAAACCCAAACAGTCTAGTCTGTATTTCACTCATAAGTGCATGTCTTCTCGAAAGAGCATTTTCCATGACATTGCTCTTTCCTTGCATAAATTTTGTTACAAAATTGAATCTTTTTAGGAATTCAACCTATCTTGCCTACCGCTTTGATAACTTGGTGACTTCAGAGGTACCTCAGCAACTCATGATCAGTATATATAACAAATTTTCTCAGCAGTGAATAGTGCGGCAATACTTATAATGCTTGGATTAGTGCCAAGAGTTCTTTGTCATATACAGAGTAATTCAACTGTAGTCCTCTGAGCTTTTCACTATGGAAAGCAATTGGTCAGCTTTCCTGCATTAGGTCAGTACCTATTCCAATGCCTAAAATGTTACATTCCAGCTCAAATATTTTCTCGAAGTCAAGTAGGACTAATACTAAGGCAGAGGTCAATCTTTTTTTTAGTAAGTGGTGCAGCGAAGATACTGAAATTCTTAATGAATCATCTATAGAATGAAGCCATTCCATGAAACTTCTCACATCAGCACAAGTAATAGGACTCGAACACTCTACAATTGCTTGGATTTTCTCGTCATCTACACGTAACCTTCCTCCACTAACTATATAGCCTAAGAATATCACTTTCTCCTGGCAAAAGCAACACTTCTTTAAGTTGCCAAATAATCTCTCAGCATGAAGGATATTTAATACGGCATGTAAATGTTTACAATGACTTAGCATATTAGTACTGTATATAAAGATGTCGTTGAAATAAACCATGACACACTTCACAATCAGATGTATTAACATGTGGTTCATCAAGCGTATGAAAGTGCTCGGGGCATTCGACAAGCCAAATGGAATGACCATCTACTCATAGAGTCCATGCTAAGTTTTAAATGTAGTATTCCATTTATCTCCCAACCTCATGCGAATTTGATAGTAACTAGACTTCAGGTCAATCTTACTAAACACCTTAGCTCCACTTAGTTCATCCAACATGTCCTTAAGTCTAGGAATGGGATACCTATATTTAATTGTGATCTTATTTACAACTTGGCTATCCATACACATTTGCTAAGTCCTATCCTTTTTTGGCACAAGAAGCGCCGACACAGCACAAGAGCTAAGACTTTCTTTGACATACCCTTTCTCCAACAACTCATTGACTTGACGTTAAAGCTTAGAAGCCTGCTAGAGATTCATTCGATAAGTTGGCGTATTCAACAATGCAGTACCAGGTTCTAAGTCAATGCAATGCTTTATGCATCGAGTTAAGGGGAACCCCTCAAGTAACTATTCTAGGAACAAGTTAATATATTCGTCTAGCAACTTTTTGATTTCTTAAGGTAATTCACCCTGCTCCTTCATCTCTAATAGGATCTTAACCAACATAAGGGTCAGCTTGTTAGCATTGATGGCCTCTTAGAGCTCGGCTCTACTCATCACCAAAGCCTTCTTTGATCCGCAAGCAAGTTTTGTCTACAATTTATTAACTTCTCTCGGTGGCATTGGGTTCAATTTGATCTTCCAATCATTCTTCTTAAACATGTATGTATTCTTGTAGCTATCATGGATGACTCTCCTATCAAACAACTATGGTCTTCTTATTAATACGTGGGAGGCACACATGGGCAATATGTCACAGAGAATCTTGTTTGAGCAATTCCCTATAGTGATTAGCAATATTACTTGCCAAGTGATGTGTAGTGCTCCCTTCTCACTCAACTAGTGCAACTTATACGGCCTCAAATGTGCAATAGTTGGCAACTTCAGTTTTGAAATAAGATTATCTGATGCTATCTTGGTGAAGCTTCCACTATCTACGATGAGGGCACATATCTGATCATTCACCTTACAAATGGTAGAGAATAAATTCTCTCTCTACTCCTCTCGTAAGGGTTCTGTGCTTATAGTGCATCAGATAACCATGAGTAACTTGTCAAAGTCCTTAGTAAACATATCTTCCTCAGTTAGCTCTTTTTTAGTAGGGATCTCCTCCTCCTCGGGTCCTTCATCTATACTGTCTACTTCTAGCTTTAAGAAATCTCCTTTAATGACTATTGTCCTGCAGTTCGAGTACTAAGCAGTCATATGTTCAAACTTTTGGAACTGGAAGCACTTGATCTAGCTTGTCTTCCTACCAGACCCTAACCCCTTCTCATAAGTTCGAGTTAGCACTTCACCATCAGGTCAGCCTTTCTACTCGACTCAGACATCAATCTTTCAGTTTAGCTTAGTACTTGACTGAGCTCGGTGACTTGCCTACCCAAGTCAACTAGTTGGCATCCTCTTTGGTTGATAGGAATCAACTTCAAACTACGCCTAAGCCAAGGCCAATTGGTTTAAGGCCGACATTGACCCTCTAGAAGAAGACGCTAAATTATTCTAACCTAAGGTCAAATAGTTCAAGGTTGAGGACGAACAGATTTTGCTGAGGGCGAGCAAATGATAGAAAACCGGGGGGAAGAAAAGAAAACACTTGGCATCAAGTCTATCATCTGTCGAAAAACTGAGAGACCAAACAACCAAGCACTCGGGACTAAAGAACCACTCGGCATGGCCTTGAGAGACTAGTGTCGACTAATCCTAGCACTTGACAATTATGGGTCGACCTTTCTAGTGTCTCGGCCAAATACTGTAAGACTTCGAGGACTCCTTCCCGAACCTGTACAACCAACTATCGACCCCGTCCAGCTCGGATCTTGCTCCTTCTAAGATAGGTTGAATGATTGCATATCAACTTCTATTAAATGTACAATTTTGCATTCTTATATATGTTTTCCTTTATTTCATTTATGGGCCTAATTCTTTAAGGTTTAAGCCCTTGTATATTATTTACAGTTTTGCTACTAGGATTTAGTACTTCCTATAAATAACAACTTTTGTAAACATTAGAGATAAGAAGATATACGATAACATATACAAAAATAGATTGAAAAGTATATTCCTGCCATTGGAATCTTTTCCCTTTTTTAGCAAGGCTACTCTTAAGCTAACATTTGTTGGATTATTAAGTACAGATTAAGCTCTTTAATCCCTCCCATGTTCTTATCAATCTTGACCTTAAGATTGTGGTAAACCCCTTCATTTGAATCTCAAGCAACATTTAGTTTTCATAAGTTATATCAAACCTTATTTCGAGCTCAAACCCTTGATTGTGTTTGTGTCTTAGTGCATGATATCTGTTCACATTCACCATTGAAACCAACCATCTCACTTCCTGTTTACTATACCCATTCAACTCATTTTATGTTTTTTGAGATCCGCTACTTAAATCATTATCATCGATAGTTGGCTCCTCCTTTGCCTTTCTACTCACTAGAAAATCCTAATAGCTTCATGCATTGTGTCAAATCGTTCGAGCTCCACAATGTCTCAAATGTCTCCTCTTAACCCTATAATGAATCTTAGGACCATTCCGGTTGGTGGTTTGTCCACTTCGAAATGGATCATAAGCATTTGAAATTCTTGAACATACTCATCAATTGTCTGGCCTCCTTATCTCAACTTCTGAAGCTGAGTAAAAGTATCTTGAAAATAAGTTTCTGGTACGATATGTTTTTTTCATCTCAAGCCAAGCATTAATCTTTTGGTAGCCCTCTCATCTCCTCATGGCTTAGAAATTCTTCCGCCACATAGCGGTATATCCGAAAAACTCAACAGCAATAGTTCTCACATTCTCATAATCATCGTAATGATAATAATAAAAAACATGCTCCACCTTCTCTTCCCACTCCAAATATTCATCAGCATTCCCAAATCCATTGAAGCTTAGATCCAAACCTTCACATGGTCGGATGCTCTAAGGACTCGTACGCGCTCTTCTTCGAAATACTTTTCCTCGTCCTCTTCGTTAAGCTCTCTTAGGTTCATCCTTCACCTTACTCATTCGCCTACTCCTTTACCTCGAACTAGTCGAGCTGAGTTTTGACCTCTAACAAGTTAAGCAACTTGTGGGATATTTTGCATGGCCTCAATAGGTTGGCAAGTTAGTGTATGAACAGCTCAAGTCAAATCTATTAAGAGGTTAACCACCTCATTAAGTCTCTTATTAGCAATTCTCGGTATCCCCTATGTCTATCATCTGTGGTGGATAACTCCACTATTATTATCTCTAGCATCAACATTTACACTAGGATCCATCATTTTCTTCACTGATTTAAAGTTTAAATAAATACTCTTGCCAAGTAAAAAATCAACAACTAGCAAACTCAGCAATTAAGATGAACATAGTAACTCGCTTTGTTTCGCACACACAAAACAAAGAATAAAAATAACTTTAGAAAAACCAACAACTTAAACAAAACCTCTATTTTGATACCAAGATGATGTGAACCGTAACTAAGAACAGACAAGGCCAATGGTTCGATGGGTCCGAACTTGCAGAAAGCTTGAAGGAAAGTGATGGGGTATGTGTGTAAGGGAAAAACATAATTTAAAAAGAATAAGCAAAACCTACGAATAGCTCCAGAGGATATGATATATCAATAGAACTTCCAAGGACTCACGGCACAATTCAATATAACACACAAATTAGACTGTTGAGATTACTCACCACCTAGCCTTGCTCAAGGGTTAAGATAATCGAAAGTAAATAGAGTGTTTACATGAGGAAGAAAAACACAAAATTGTATTAATGATAATCTAATTTTGATGATTTGCAACTACAAGTACAAAGGGTATTTATACCCATAAGTTAGGGCAACTTACCGAAAAGGGAAAAGAAAAAAAGGATATTACCTAAGGAGATAATGTACAAGGTATAAAAGGGTAAAAATGAATATTCAAGAAAGATAATCATTGGTATAACAGATTTTACAAATGATTATGTACATATGGCAATGTTGTATTGGCAAGGCCGTTAGAAGATGTAGAAAAAAATTACAAGTGATTTCTTATCCGAGTAGTAGTGGTTAAGCCAACCCGGAGTCTCTCTTTCGTCACTTTGGTAAGGGTGATACTAAGTAAGTAGTTGACTAGGTGTGAGTGAGAATGAAGATTGGCTGCGCTCTTGGCCTTTTGCTTCTCGGCACACTATCTAAGAGAAATAAACAATCATTCGATTGGGCATAAAGGGTAACTCGGTAAAGAAGTACTCAGCTTCGATAGGAATCAATTGGAGTAAAAGAATTCACCTTACTAGGCCTTCCAATCCTTAGGCTTGGCTTCGAGTCAAAGGCCTTATAGCCTAATTCCTATCATACATATTCAAAGAACTTACAAACCTTTCCAATCTACATGTTACTTAATAGTAAATATTAGTTCATGTTAGGAAACAAATGCATAGATAAGGAATAGAAATAAATCCATACCCAATATATTAGAGAGAGCCAAAATTTTTAATGAAAAAGCATGGATACTCTTGGACTTATTGCTTTTTCCATATAGTACGTCAAAGAAGATTAGATAAAATACCATTTAAAAATATAAAAAAGGTGAGATTTTTTGAAATTTTCCAATCCATTTGACACTACTCTATTTACCATCAATACTACAAAACCTTAAGACATATGTCTGCCTGTTCTACGTGAAACATTTGATACTTTCATTTTTTCCCTCACCATTATGTTGACCATTAGTTAATATAAGAAGGCCTTTGTCTTTTAGCTCTCTAATCTATAAGATAGATCAAAATGAAGAGCCCTATAGCATCTAAAAAGCATGCTATTGCAATAGGTCTCTCACTAAGGGACATTTGTCCAATAAATCATTCTCCATAAAGATCTAAAGGAAGGAAATTGGAAAATCAACGAAGAATGGAAGAAATCTAGTAAAGGTGCTTTAGTGTAACAAGGATGGAATATTCAGTTGAAGACAATACAACAAACAAAATGGAAGTATTTCATTTTAAAAAAATAATTAGTTGAAAGCAAAGAGATTATTGTATGTACTTATAGCAATATATCTACTTAAGCAAAAAGGAAATCGATGTATTATTAGGTCAACTATAACAAAATAAATTATGGAAGAACATATGATGCCCATTCATCACCAGCATCATGCATTCCATTTAGCTAACTCTCCTTATTCTTAATACTTCTCTAAAAAAGGACTCTATCAAAACCCCTAACTTTACAAATCTTTTAAGCAATCTTCTATACAGTAAGTGATTCTCAACATTTACCTAATCTAACTAATCCATGTTTCTAATGGAAAAGAATCATGAATGGAAATTTATTGTTGTACTATCTCCATAAGTTCAAGAAATTCTAATCTTATGGATTAAGCAGGAAAGAATAACCGACCTAAGCATGTGACCTAGAACCTTCAAACCAAATTAGCAAAAAACTAAATGCATTGCATTAATTACACCAATGATTAAACAATCATTATACCTTCATAAATTTAGAAACTCTAAATTGTTTCTCCTTAATTTAAGGCATAATATCTTCACATAGCAGGAAATAAATGATAGTTCCCCATTATCTCACACTCATGCCATTTACCATGTTGTAAATTTATCAAAAATGAGATAGAGAAGGAAAGAATTAATTGTGTATAAAATTCTATTAAGGTAACAATGGTGAAATTTAAGACGATGAGATTTAAGATGGTTAAAGAAGCCTTATACCCATACTTCTAAGAAAACAATTAAGCAAAAGGAAATTCGTAACTAAAATGCAAAAGAAAAATAAGAAACTACTGCAGACGACAACAATCATACCCATGATACTAGACTAGCAACAATTTCATTAGGTACTTATCATGTGGCAAATGACTTGAGAAGAGAGAGTGAAATGAATTAGGTTTCAAATCTTTCATAAATAACTTGATTTGAAGTAACTTGCCTGTTTTCCAAAAAAAAAAAAATTAGCAAAAAGCAAACACCACTGATAGAATAGTAGAAAAGGAAAACTTACATGATGATTCATAAAATACCGTAATCCTTGACTAGCTAATGGCCTATCAAAGAATTTAGAGGGGTTAGGGTTTCGATATAAGGGCTATTAGTACATTAGGGTTAGGGTTTAATGATTTGGGTTTGGGTTTGGGTTTTGTACAAGGGCTAGAAGTGCATTAGGGCAAGTGTAATGATTTGGGTTTGGGGTTAGGTTTTAGAGATATAGGTAGTAAAAGGAGGAAGGGGTTCTTTTTCTTGAATTTGTTTAAAACTAATGATAATTTAATAGAGTTACATTACTTAGCAAAACATGAGTATCTTAACTACAAAATATCTTAATTGAAAATATATAGAAAAATAGTACCTAAAACATTGTTATTTTCTTTTCTTTATATAAACTCATACTTTGGAAATTATATCAAGATGATGATGATGATGATGATGATGATGACATGGATGAAGCATTCTAGGTATGTGGTTTTGGATCTCTTTACTATTTTAGTCCTTCTATCACATTTCAACATATGTAAATATGATTGGGAGCAACCATGGACTCCAAAAGCTCAAGTAAATGGAGAGATGATGTTGATGAAGACCGATGTTGTTTATCGCTTTCTTTTTTGTAATCAAAGGGAGCATAAATTTTATTGAATGTTAACCAAAGTTAGTAGAATTGCAAATGTCATAACAACCGACAACAAATGGAAAAGAAAGAACATCATCAAGTAGTAGCTTCAGGAGGGTGAGTAGAGGTTTCAACCACCAATCCATATGATACCCGATTTGAAGCTTTGTTAGCTAATCGATTGAGATAATAAAATGACAAATGAACATAACTTAATTCACAAATGGAATTAAGAAATTGAGAAAAGTATGGTCATGTACTCCAATGAAGCTCATGTACTAATCCATTAAGGGTCCCCACCAAAGCCTAACCGTCAAGAAACATGATAAAGTTGTCATTATCAATGAGTTCCTAATTGCACATATTTTACAAAATGATTTTTGATGATTTTCATTGATATTTAAGTTTATTTTTACATAATAATACCTAATTGAGTAAAATTTTGTTTTCTAAGTTTTGAAACAATCTATGTGAGAAAACGAGAAGATAGAAACAAATTTAACTTAAATTAGAATTAAAATGAGCAAGTTATGAAGGTTTGAAAATTGATACAATTGAACGACATAACGATATCGTTTTCAAGTGAATTAAAAGCTTATTTTCAGCTATCATAGCCCAATACACAACCAAAAGACATGACTATGTCCCTAATCGTATCTTTTCCAACCTACTTTGTTTTTTTTATCTCTTCTTAAATAAAGCCTTATTAGAGTTTGTTTAAAAATGAGGGTTTTTTTAGCACAACTTTTGGAAAGCTTTTCAAAAGAAGAACAATCAAAGATTGAAAGACCATCAAGATTTCAAGATTCAACCTTTATTGTGGTCCTATGATTCTTATTTCCAATTCTTTCTGCTCTTTGTTTTTACATTATTATTTTGCAATGTATAAAGAGTAGATCTTTAGTATATAAGTCTTGTAGAACCTAGATCTATTCATATGATATGATTTTTATTTGATTAATTTAATTCTTTAGTCTTTTTTCTTGATTTAATTATGTATGCTTCATGAATTAGTTATTATTTCTATGGGTAGTAATTTAGAGTTTAATATCTTATAAAAGAATCAAAAGATTTCTTAGAAGATTAGATCTAGATATAATTGATAAGGGTTGTTACGAGATTAGAGATAATTGACAAGATCCTTGCAGAATTTCAAATTGAAGTGTAGAGAATTTGTTGTTCAATAATGCGATCTTAAATCATGCTATTGAAAAGAGATTCTAATAGTTGATTTTAGGGTTAGGGTTAATTGGCTTAAGAAAATTATTAACTTTAATAGAAAATTCCATTGGTTAAGAAATATTAAAAAATAAATTAGATTACATTTAGGAAAATTACATGTTAAACCTAGGGAAAGCAAAGATCTACATACGTTTTTGGAAATCTTGAAGTAGTTTATAATTTTATTACTTTCTTATTTAAGCTCTTGAATAATTCTTAATTAGATGTTAATCTATTAGTTGCTGCAATTTAATTTATGTTCTTTAAGTTTTTTGAAATTTAATTTGCTAATTAGATAATAGAGACCTAGTGAGTATTAGTAATCATAGTATCTAAGAGATCAACATTCAAACTCATAATCCACTTTACTATAATTTGATAGGTACGCTTGCCTCATATTAATTACCCAAAGTTTTGGCTCTCTCCAATGCTAGAAATAAAGCCATACAATCACTAGCTTCAAGAGATGGGGTGTATAGAGAATTAGCGGCCCCAAATAATACGCTCCCATCACAATTCCGAAATACAACCCGAAACCTAGATAATTCAATCGACCCTAACCTAAAGTTGCAACGAAAGCTCGCTACCTAAACCTAACCTAGTACTATGTTTTTAAAGCATCCGCAAAACCCTAGCTTAATTGTCACCTCTAAATCACACATGAACCTCCTCCACTCTAGAACTAATTTAATCGGATGAAAGAGAGTAGATTCCCAAACGACCACCTGAAGGTCAATTAAGGTACTATGATAGCTACAAAGTAGAATCCTTAAATTTATCAACATCTAAACACGACATTTGTTCACTATCCTCATCTAATCAGAGTTGATCTACTTATGTTAACCAAGAGTAGATCTCTCAAAGGTCGCTATGGCACTCAGCACACAAGGGAACTCGAAGACCCTTATCCATAATTAGTACAACCTTATCCACGAGTATAACTGTTATGGCTATGGTAGATTGATCAAAGACATGGGAGTTCTTCATAGGCCACCATTCTACTAATTGAAATGCATGGCCATTGAGATGCAATGAGGAATCTAACCATCAAAGCTAGTACTACGGTACTCTTTCCATTCGATCTAAGCTACCTCTACTAACTATGCAGCTCCCTCCTTCACCATGACTCAAATGAAAAACCAACCACCAAACTCAACCACTAATCAATGAAAGTAGAGACTTTTGCTCTATTAAGTCCCAAACCCAATATTCCAAGCCAAGGCATATTTTGGAGACTCAACATCTTGGCAAAAAGGGTACAATAGATCTTGCAATTGACAGCAATGATACAGACTCCAAAATGTAGGTAATAAACTCGATATAACCCTCCAAAGGAAATGTCAAATCTTTGGCAAGGTTTTTCGATTATATATTTTATTCCACACTTCTTTCTACACAACAAATGAAGTTATAGCCTTAGATTGATGTTTGATCGAATCCCTACTATGCAAGTACCGATAAGAAGATTTGAAACTAAAGGACCCAAAACAGGTGAAAGACCGAACAAGGATATTTATTGTCATAGAAGACTAGATAGGTATGTTTCAAGTCACCCTTGCTTCTTCTAGTAGCAATAGATGTCATATGCTACGAGGCACCAAACCATAGCCTAAAAATCAATCGACTTTGCGACCTTTAATTGAGAATCCACTTCATCACTCCTACTAAGTATCACATCATGTAAACATAGGATCCATCGATCTTGTCCCATAAACACATTGTTTCCACTACCAATCTACCATACCGCACTACTTAACAATACATCCCTCCCTTCTAATAAACTACTCCAAACCCATGAAGCCCTACTACCTTTCCGTGCAAAACAAAACTCAAAATCTAGGAAGGACCTTTCCTTCATAACTTTAGCCCATAATGTTTATGGCTGCTGCTATAGCTACCAAGCTAGTTTGGTTAAATGACTAAGGTTAAAGAGCTCTAAATCATAGAAACTCAAGCCTTACATGTCCTTAGGCTTCATTAAGCTATCCTAATTAGTCTGGTAGTAACTATTCTTATCCTTACGCTGACCCCACCAGAATTTTGCAATAATAGAGTTCATTGACTTGCATTACTTTTTTGGAAACTTAAAGACCCCCAGTGAGTAGGTTGCGATAGCACATGAACAGACTTAATTAAGACTTCATGACCTGCTGCATTTGATAGGCAATGCCTTTAATCCTGTAATTTCTTGATCAACTTATCCTTAACAAAATTTAAAGCTAAGGTCTATGACCACCCCCATAAAGTAGGCAAGCCTAAGTATTTGCCTAGGTTTGCTATCATAGGGATTTTCAAATCACGTACAATTGATCTCCTCTTGGATTTAGTCATATTAGGATTGAAAAACACCGTAGATTTGTTAAAATTATTTGCTTAACCTAAAGCTTCACAATAGGCATCCAAAACACATCTTAAATAAATAACATTAGACTTATTTGTCTTAAAGAAAAAGATTGAATCATTTGCAAAAAATAGATGGGTTAGCATAGGACAAAAATGATTAAAAGAAACCCCTTTTATAGCTCCAGCTTCAGTAGCATTGGTAATTCCTTTAGACAACACATCTACGACCATGATAAACAGATATGGTAAAAGGGGGTCACCCTAGCAAATTCCTTTAGTTAGGGTTACATAACCAGCAAGCTTCCTATTTATAATCACATTGAATTTAACTAAAGTCATACACCCTATCACCCAACTCACCCATCTATGAGCAAAACGTAACTGATAGAGTAAAGCCTTCAAAAAATCCCATTCAACATAATCATATGCTTTACTAGTATCAAGTTTCACTACAAAAAAAAAAAAAAAAAAATTCCTGATTCACTTATTTCGAAGAAAATGAAAAGTTTTACATGCAACCACTATGTTATCTTGAATCAATCATTTAGAAACAAAAAGTGCTTTGATTTTTAGAAATAATACCATTAACAAGCGGTTTAAGTTGATTGACTAAGATTTTTGAAATAATTTTATAAAGATTATTGTGCAAAGTAATAGACTTAAATTGGGACACAACTTCAGGATTTGACCCTTTAGGTATCAAAACTAAATCCATATGATTAAGAGAATGGGGTTAAGATACCTATAATAATGAATTGTTGGATTGCATGACTCATGGTGGGACCAACTACATTCCAATATGTATGGTAGAAAATCTTGGTCGCCATCAAGACCTTGTGCCTTAAGCCCCCTTAACTAGAACATTATACGCTTAACCTCATCAGGGGAAATAGGAGCACAAAGCTTATCATTCTAATCTACTATAATAAAAGGATTAACCCACATAAAACAACCTTGCCCTCTTCAATTTGCATTAGAAGAAAATACACCACTGAAATGATTGACAAACATACCCCTAATTTCACACTTAGATGTAACTACCACAACATCCTCGCTTTTCAACTAAAATACTTTGTTTCTGTGATGTCTAGCTAAGTAGATTCATAAAAAAATGAGGTGTTTTTGTTACCATAAAAAAGTTAATTGACATGTGATCTCTTATGCCAATTAATCTGCTCTTTGCTCAATAACTCATTAATTTTAGCTTATATCTTTTCCTCTTCTTCTAAATTATTGACATCACCTTTTGATTGAATCTAAGCTAACTTTAACTTAGGTTGATCAATGGATTTCTTTCTATTAAGGAATATTGATTTGCTCTAAAAGATAAGCTTTCTATTGCATTGTTGCATAAGCTATGTTAGATTAACTAAGTTAGTACATCTTACAACATCAACCTAAGTTTGTTAAATAATCTAGCCACATTCTTTCGAAGTGCACCAAAGATTTTCAAAATGAAACATCTTTTTTTCCAATTCCATCCCTCAAATTAGCAAACAAAATAATAACAGCACGGTTGAAAGTAATAATGGGATTATGAAAAAGATATGAGTGAGGAAATTTTTGTAGCCAATCATTAGAAATGAAACATCTATACAGCTACTCCCTAACATGTACACCACCTCTTCTTGTACCTACCCATTATAGCCTAAGTCAATTAAATTTGAAGTCCTGACTATATCTTGAAACATTATGATTTGATGCTTTCACTCTTTCATCCTCCAGACTTTACACAATCATCAAATCACCAAGGCAAACCTAAAGGCCTTGCACTAGAGACGATATGTAAATTAAATCTTGCCATAACATTTTGTTTTCTTGAAAATTACATGGAGAATAGCCGTAAGTAAAGAAGCCAACTAGCATACCATCTTCCTGCCTCACTTTTGTATGAATATACTATTGACAACTCTCTAATGCATGCACATGAAAATCCATAGACCACCATAAGGCTAAACCACCACTCAAACTAGTAAGGGGCACATAAAAACTTCTTGTATACTTCTTCCTTGCTCGAAATCTTTCTAATTTATTACTTGGGTTTTTAGTTCTTATGAGAAAAGTCATAACTAAATTATGTTTCATGATTTAGTCATTAAGATGTCGAATTGTCGAGGTTAACCTAAAACCTTGACAATTCCAAGATAGAAAAATCATGGTGACTTAGTGGCTTTTAAGGGCAAGCTACTACCACCTATACTACCTAATGCTATAATAGAGATATTGCCCTCCATCTGATGTTGCAAAAATTCTTTATTCATAGTTGCTAAATTGGCTTTAAGAGTCTTCCTTATTTTTTACTTTTGCTTCTTAGTGATTTCCCTAGTATTCATCCATGTAATGGACTTCTTAGCCTTGACATCAATTTCCACCATCATTTTGACCTTCTTCCTACTTTTGTTAGCATTAACCACACATTCCCTTTCTAGTTGTATTCTATTATTAATACATGAGAGATCTCTTATTTCTTCTTAAAGCCTTTGTCATTTTATAACTGAATTAGAGATACGTACATGCAATACTAATTGATCTCCATTTTCCTTTGGTGAAGTGACATAGTAAGAGACAATTATATGTGATAGAGCTTCCAATTCTCCTACTAAAACTTTATGACATGAACGAATAACCACATAATCGCTTTTTGCTTCAAAAGAGTGAGATGGAAAGGACAAGAGTAGCAGTTTAGGCAAAAGGTTAGTGTTTGTCATAAGTGGAGCAAGGCTAGAGAGAGTGACAAGGGGTAGGCTAATTAACTAAGGGATGAAATTGGTTGAGGGAAGACGAAGCAACAAAAATTCTGGAAGGGTATAGTGAGGGAGAGTAGGGTAAAATGAAGGTGAACATGAGGGAGAGGGACATGAAACATCAAGAGAAGGGAGGGATGGAACATTAAAGGGAAGGATAGGCGTAGTAAGCAAAGAACTAGGGGGAGCTACCCTCAAGTAAGTGTCTAACTTAGAAGTGCTAATATTACTTGCACATGGTTGAATAATATCTATAGGCATCGAATTCTTATCAACCTGATTTTCAAACGACTCTTCCCTACCACTTGTAACATTTCTAGCACCAATAACAAAATTGCACATAGGAAAAGCTCTTAAACAAAGGCTCATATTTCTCACCAAACATCTAATTATATGCATGGTGCTTCAATATATGACCTAGTCTTCCATAAGCAAAACAAAATTTTGATAAATACTCATAATAAAATTGGACCCAATACTTATCACCTTGCCTCCTATTAACCCAAGCATCAATTTTAAGAGGCCTATTACAATCAACTTTAACCTTTGCTCACAAAAACTCCTTCAAATAACAAACTCAGATCAAATTAGATTAATCGCAATGACCAAGCCTGCCAAAGCACCCAACCTATTAGCATTAGTCATAGATAAGTGTTCTAAAAGCAACCCATGAATCTAGATAAAAAAATCTAAGGAATTAGAAGTTGTCTTGCACCTAAGTACCATATTTCCACTCCTCCATTACAACACAATGGTCCATTAATATTCAAGGACCCTCATTGCAAATAGCTGTTGTAGTATTGTAGCAATCAAAAGCAAATAAAAAGAGGTTAGTTCCAGGGTTGGAGATCTTCACATCACCAAAATCCTTCCAAGTCCTTTTTAAAATGTTTATGATCCCTTGCTTATTTAAAGATTTGTCTTAAACAATCTTTCCAACCATAAGATACCCATTATTGGTAAGAAGCTTTGTATTTTCTTCTAGGCCTAAGATAAGGGAATCACCATCAGGTACATTGGAGTTTAATGATACAACACCAGGCCTCGAAGCACCTACCATATGTGAACTACGACAATAGAAATAAGATAAGAATCCTAAACAGGTCATAAGTATATATATATATATATACACATACATACATACATACATACATACATACATACATACATACATACATACATACATACATATACTAGTTAAATCGTTATAAATTGGTTCCAATTCAATCTCTGAGTTTGATTTTAAGTTAGCTTATAAAACAACTTCTTATTGCACTATCCTCTTTTACAAATCATAATTTCTTGACCAAAACTGTCAAATTTTCTAAGTTAGGTTCTAAGCGATTCTATAGAAATTTTCTCCAGTAAAAAATCCTTTAAGTTGCTATCTGAGCAACTCAGGGTTCATTTGTTATACCAGTTCTATCCTTTGAGATAACCTCTAAGCTTCTCTAAGTTAAACCCTCTTATTATGATATCCTCTGACTCTATTAGCTATAGGATTTTTAATAAAATCATCCTCTAACCAACCTTTTGCTTCCCATGTTTTTACATTCTACTAATCATTTTTACTTCAGATCTACCCTCTAAGTATCAATTTAGTGAAAATTTCATGATCAGAACCCTCTGAATCATTCTTTGCCTTTAATCAATGTCCTCTAAGTAGCTAACTTACCAACTTCCTTTCAAATTATAATTGTGGAATCAAATTTAAGCATTAAATAACATTCTAAACCAACCTTCTTCATTTTTATTACTTCTTAATTCTTCATTCATTACATCATAATTCATCAATTGTTTCAAGTTCATTAAATTAGTCAAATACTTACTTCACTAATTAAGGCTAATTCACAATTTTCCATAACTTCTCACTTTATCAATCAACTTAACTAATGGGAATTAGGCTACCGGACTACTGACTTGCAGTCAAGCTTGAGGACTAAAGGGACTAGCAAGACGAATCATCCTATTCCAACCGACTCATACAAAAGCCAAGTATCTCTCTGCCAACCCATTCTGCCTATCGAGTCGAGTGACTACCTATTTATTGTATGTTATGTATCGAGAAGCAAAAAGCCAAGACAGCAGCCCATCTTCATTCTCACACATTCTTAGCCAATTACTCACTTGGTCGTAACCTTATTGAGATGCCGAGAGAAAGAGTTGGAGCCGACTAAGATGACCAAGCTACCCCTACTTGGACAAGTAAGCTGTTCATAGCTTTTTGTCCACATCTTCCAACGGTATCACCAATACAGCATCGCCATGTATACAGAATCATGTGTAGAATCCGTTGAACCAATGATTGTTTTCCTTATATATTCACTTTTACCCTTCTATATTTTGTACATTACTTCCTTACGAAATGCTCTTTTTGTCTTTTCCCTTTTAGGTAAGTTGCCCTAACCTATGAGTATAAATATCTTTGTACTTGTAGCAGTAAACATCAAAATCAGATTACCATCAATACACTTAAGTATTTTTTTTTTCCTTATGAAAACAAAACTCGTTTACTCTTAACATCCCTCTTATCATAATCCTTGAGTAAGACTAAGTAGCAAGTAATCTCATCGGACTAATTCATGTGTCATATCGGATTATGCCGTGAGTCTTCGAAAATTCCATTAGTATGTCATATCCTCTGGAGCTATTTGTAGTTTTGCTTACTTTTTCACTCATATTTGTCTTTTCACACATACCCCATCACTCTCTTTCAAGCTTTCTACAAGCTCGAACTTATCTAGTGACCGACCTTGTCTATTCTTGGTCTTAGTTCATAACATCTTGTATTAGAGGGGAGGTTTTATTTAAGTCAAGGTTTATGTTTAAAGTTCTATTATACTCTGTTCCACATGTATGAAACAGAGCAAGTTACTATATTCATCTTAGTTGTTGTGTTTGCTAGCTGTTAATTTTCTGAAGTGTTTGTTTGAACTTTGAATCTATAAAGAAAATGATAGACCCAAGTGTGAATGTTGGAATGGGAGATAACA
Source organism: Lumnitzera racemosa (assembly GCA_024138005.1). Lineage (NCBI taxonomy): Eukaryota > Viridiplantae > Streptophyta > Magnoliopsida > Myrtales > Combretaceae > Lumnitzera > Lumnitzera racemosa. Next base: position 36,868,711 of record JAMXBC010000008.1, read on the forward strand.
ATAGTAAAGTTGCTTACCATGGCCAATAATCTTAAGGAACTCCAAGAAGCACTAATAAGAGATTTGATGAAGTGGCTAACCTTTTGGTAAATCTAACCCAAGCTGTTCATGTATTAGCTTGCCAACCCACTGAAGCCGCGTAAAATTCCCTATAAGTTGCTTAACCTATTAAAGGTCAGAACTCAGCTTGATTAGTTCGAGGTGGAAGAGTAAGCAGACGAGTAAAGCAAAAAACAAACCTAAGAGAGCTCGATGAAGAGGTCAAGGAAGATTATTTCAAAGAAGAGTATGTAGAGTCCTTAGCGCATCTAACCATTGAAGCTTCAGATTTCGAGCTTTAATGGATCTGGGAATGTTGATGAATATTTGGTGTAGGAAGAAAAGGTAGAGCATGTTTTTTATTATTATCATTATGAGGATTAGAAGAAAGTGATAACTGCTGTTGTTGAGTTTTTTGAATATGCCGCCATGTGGTGGAAGAATTTCCAAGCCATGAGGAGATAAGAGGGCTAACGAGAGATTAATATTTGGCCCAAGATGAAAAGAATACTCTGAAATAGATTCATGCTAAAAAATTATCTTCAGAATACTTTCACTCGGCTTCAAGAGCTGAGACAAGGAGGCCAAATTGTTGATGAGCACGTTCAAGATTTTCAAATGCTTATGATCCATTGCGAAATAGAGGACCCACCAGCCCGAACAGTCTCAAGATTTATTACTAGGTTGAGAGGAGACATTCAAGACACTGTAGAGCTCCAACGATTAGACATGATAGATGAAGCTGTTAGGATTGCTTAGTGAGTAGAATGGCTAAGGAGGAGCTAACTAACGACCAGGATATCGACTAGCCGACCTGGATAGGCAAGCCACTAAGCTCAATCAAGTATCGAGCGAAACCGAAATATTGATGTCCAAGGCAAGCAGAAAGGCCAACCTGATAGTGAAGTGCTAACCTAAACTTACGAGAAGGGATAAGGATCAGGTAAGAAGACGAGCCAAATCAAGTACTTTAAGTGCTAAGGGTTTGAACATATGGCTACTTATTGCCTAAACCATAGGACAATGGTCATCAAGGGAGACGTCTCAAAGCCAAAAGTAGACGGTACAAATGAGGAACTTAAGGAAGAAGAAGAGGTCCCTACCAAGAAAGAAAATGCTAAAAAAGAGCTAATTGAATAGGACATATTTGCCGAGGGTTTAGATAAGTTACTCATGGTTGTCCAATACTCTATGAACATAGAACCTTCACGAGAAGAGGAGCAGAGAAAGAATTTGTTTAATACCACCAGTAAAGTGAATGGTCAGGTATGTGCCCTCATTATAGATAGTGGAAGCTACACCAATGTGGCATTAGTTGACCTTATTTCAAAATTGAAGCTGTTAATTGTAGTACATCTAAAGCGGTACAAGCTATACTAGTTGCATGAGAAAGGAGCATTACATGTCACTCGGCAAATACTATTACCATCACTATAAGGAATTACTGAGACTGGATTCTTTGCGACGTACTACTTATATGTACTTCCTACATATTACTAGATAGACCATAGCTATTTGATAGGAGAGTTACCCATGACGGCTATAATACCACATACATGTTCAAGAAGGATTATTGGAAGATCACACTGAACCTAATGCCGCCGAAAAAAGTCCATAAATTATAAATAAAACTTACCTACAGATCGAAAAAGGCTTTAGTGATGAGTAGAGCTAAGCTTCGAGAGGCTATCAATGTTAACAAGCGGACCCTCATGTTGGTCAAGTGCCTAATGGAAATGAAGGAGTAAAGTAAACTACCCTAGAAAATCAAAGAGTTGCTTTATGGGTATGCCGACCTATTCCCAAAACAGTTACTTAAAGCGTTGCTCCCAACTCGAGGCATAGTGCACTATATTGACTTAGTACCTGATGTCACACTGCCAAATAAGCCAACTTATAGGATAAATCCTTAACAGGCTTCTGAGCTCCAACGTTAAGTTAATGAGTTAGTAGAGAGAGGTTATGTTTGAGAAAGTCTCAACCCTTGCACTGTGCTAGCGCTTCTTGTGCCAAAAAAGGATGGGACCTGACGGATGTATGTAGATAGCTAAGTTGTGAACAAGATTACAATCAAATACAAGTATCCCATTCTTAGACTAGAAGACATATTAGATGAACTGAGTGGAGTGAAGGTCTTCAATAAAATTGACTTGAAGTCTAGCTACCATCAAATTCGCATGAGGTTGAGAGATGAATGGAAGACTACGTTTAAAACTCGACATAGACTCTATGAGTAGATGGTCATGTCATTTGGCTTGTCGAATGCCTCGACCACTTTCATAAGCCTGATGAACCACGTGTTAAGATATCTGATTGGGAAGTGTATTGTAGTTTATTTCGACAACATCCTTGTATACAGTACTTATATGCCAAGTCATTGTAAACATCTACATGTCGTATTAAACATCCTTCATGCTCAGAAATTGTTCAACAATCTTAAAAAGTGTTACTTTTACCAAGAGAAAGTGGTATTCTTAGGCTATATAGTCAACAGATGAGGCTTAAGTATGGATAATAAGAAAATAAGAGCAATTGTAAAGTAGCCAACTCCTACTACTTATGCCAACGTAAGAAGTTTCTAAGAACTAGCTTTATTCTATAGACGATTCATCAAGAATTTCAGCACCCCGCTACGCTACTTATTAAGCTAACAAAGAAAAACACTAACTTCTGATAAGGAGAAAGGGAGGAGAGGATCTTTGCTAAGATAAAAGAAAAATTAACCTCCGCTCCAGTGTTAGTTTTACTTTGAGAAAATATTTGAGTTAGAATGTAACACTTCAAGTATTAGAATAGGTGTTTTCCTAATGCAAGAAAGCCGACTAATTGCCTTCTACAACAATAAGCTTAGAAGGCTACAGTTAAATTACTCCGTGTATGACAAGGAGCTCTTGGCATTGATTAAAGCACTACAAGTAAGGCAGCACTATTCACTACCGAGAGAGTTTATCATATATATTGACCATAAGTCGTTAGGTACCTCCGAAGTCAGACTAAGTTATCGAAGCGGCAAACGAAATAGGTTAAATTCCTTGAAGGATTCAACTTTTTTATTATATACAAGCAAGGAAAGAGTAGCGTGGTTTTAGATGCTCTCTTAAGGAGACATGCACTTTTAATTAAATTGTAGACCAGGTTGTTTAGGTTTGTAAGTATCAAAGAGCAAGACTCTAAGGATCCACACTTTAGACCCATAATCATACGATACGTTGATGGAAGGACGGTAGATGTGTATCATGTAGAAGATGGTTACTTGTTTTGAGGTGGGAAATTATATGTGCCGACCTATTCACTATGGGAACAATAATCAGGGAAGCCCCATAATGTAAGATTTTCTAGACATTTTGGAGAAATAAGGACCTATAAATTATTGAATGGTCGCTTCTTCTAGCTGAGAATGAGGAGAGATATGCACAAAGTTATCGAAAGTTGTGTTATATGCAATAGGGCTAAGTGCCAAGCTAAGTAAGGGAAAGTAATGCTTTTACCTGTTTTGATGAAGCCATAAACTAAATTAAGCTTAGACTTTGTTCTTGAACTACCCAAGCTAAAGATTCTATAATGATCGTCATAGATCGATTCAGCAAAATGGCACACTTCATACCTTACTTAAAAACTACTGATGTTTCAGCTATTACTTCTCTTTTCTTGCAGGAGATTGTGCAGTTACACGATATACCCAGAAATGTAGTCTCCAATAAGGATCTAAAGTTCTTAAGTCATTTTTAGAGGGCCTTATGGCGTTGGATAAGAACCAAGCTACTATTCAATATCTCTTGTCATCCCCAAACTAAAGGCCAAATGGAGGTGGTTACTCATAATTTGAGATCACTACTTCAAGCTACAGTGGGAAAGAATTTGGCTTATTAGGACATTTGTTTACCAGTAGTCGAATTCACTTACAATCGTACAGTGTACGACCCCATTAAGCAAACACCCTTGGAAGTGCTCTATGGTTTTAATCCCAAGTTTCCCTTCGACCACAACCCTATACCTGTACCCACATAAGTAGATCCTAACGTACAAGCTCAAGCACAATCCCTCTAGCACATCTATGATAAAGTCACTTGGCATATCAACTAAGCTACTAAGAGAATGCGAGAGAAAACCAAGGGCAAGATGGCTAAGCAATTCTAGCCAAGAGACTTGGTATGGCTGCACCTTAGTAAGGAACAGTTCCTAAACAAGAGGATGAACAAATTATCTGCAAGAGTTGAAGGACCTTTCAAAATCCTCTAGAAGATCAATGACAACGCCTATAAATTGGGGCAACCTAAGGACTATGGGATTTTTAATGCCTTCAACGTTGCCAATCTCAGTTCGTATCACCCTGATGGAGAGCTAAACGAAGACTATTCGAATTTGATCCCAAATCCAAAATAACTTAAAGAGAATGATGGGAATTAGGTTACTAGACCACTAACCCACAATCGAACCCAAAGACTAGAGGGACTAGCAAGACGAATCTTTTTATTCCAATAGACTCATGCAGAAGCTAAGTATCCCCTTAACAACCCATTCTACCTGCTGAGTCAAGTGATTACCTATTTCTCACATGTTGTGTGCCAAGAAACGGTAGGTCGAGCCAATAACTCATCTTCATTCTCACACATTCCTGGCCGATTACCCACTCGTTCGCAATCTTACTAAGATGCCGAAAGAAAGGGTCCGGGCTGACCAAGCCACCCCTACTTAAACAAGCAAACTATTTATACCTTTTTGTCCATATCTTCCAACAACATCACCAATACAGCATCGCCACATGTACAGAATCATGTGTAGAAACTGTTAAACAAATGATTATTTTCCTTGTATATTTATTTTTAGCCTTGTATATCAATTTTTACCTTTTATATCTTCTGCATTACTTTCTTAGGAAATGCCTTTTTTGTCTTTTCTCTTTTGGGCAAGTTCTCCTAGCTTATAGGTATAAATATCCCTATACTTGTAGCTGTAAACATCAGAATCAGATTACCATTAATACACTTGAGTATTTTTCTTCCTTACATAAATATTACTTATTTACTCTCAACATCACTTTTATCCAAACCCTTGTGCAAGGATAGGTCGCGAGTAACCTCACTGGACCGATTCGTGCGTCATATAAGATTATACCGTAAGTCCTCAGAAGTCCCATTGGTGTATCATATTCTCTAGAGCTATTCGTAAGTTTTACTTACTTTTTCACTCACTTTTTCACTCATATTTGTCCTTTCACACATACCCCATCACTCTCTTTTAAGCTTTTTACAAGCTCGAACCCATCCAGCGACCAACCTTGTCTATTCTTGGTCTCGGTTCACAGCACTAACTACTCTAAAATAGTAAAAACACTTCATTAACTAATCCAACTCAAAATCCAAGTAAGATTATTAAGAAAATAGTTTATTTCCACTAAAAATACAATTTAATACCTATTTTAGGGCTAAAAAGTCACATAAAAATTTAGAAAACAGATTTGCCAAGAATCTCTTTATAGTAATTCAATATTAATATGAAGTAGTTTATAGAAAAATTTTGAAAGCGAAATTACATGATTAGGCTTATTTATTTCAATATTGAAATTGTTTGCTTTCTCCGATTTCTTAAGGATGTATACTATCATCGCTAAATTTAGACAAAATGATATTTTTCTAAATTTTATGCATAAAAATATATAAGAATAATTTTTTTTCCTGGGCACTTTTATATTTTTAATAATTTAAGCAAAATCAAATAAAACATGGATCTTATTAGTATTGATAACTTCAACTACCTCCAGTAGTAGAGGATTTGTCGATAGCTCCAGGCGTTACCTCCTCCGTCAAGTGGCAGTGGTGGTGGTGGTAATGGTGGCTGGTTCTTAGAAACTCCCTACATTCACAAACCCTCATATGCCCAACTTACGCATTTATTTTATTTATTTTCCATAACTTTCTTCTTCCCTGCTCAAAACCCCAACTGATTTTTTATGTATTCCATCTTGCATATAGAACTGTTCTAGAGAGTGTTTCTGATTTTTTTAGTTCAAATAGTGTAAGAATGATTTTTTTTTCTCTCTCCTCTTATCTTTTGGCCTTACAACTAACTTAACATGCATTTCACCTACACCTATCTTAATTACTATCATATGCCTATTAGGATGCATTCCAGCTACCTAATTGTCCTTTGTAATTTTTTTTATTAATTTTCATGAATTTAATTAGTTTATTTCGACCTAAAGTGATATTTTCAAGTATTTAATTAATTACAAGTATAAATATATATATATAAATTATACATGACACACATGTCTATATTCCATATGTTATTTTATGTCTCATAGAAATTTTATTACATATATAGTTTGTCTCTAATGTTTCGTAATAATTCAAAACTCCAATTTTTAAGTTTCTGATAATTACAAATCATACCATGTAAAAATATATTTTATTGAGATTAAATATTATAAATACATTATATGAGGAAATTGATATTACTAAGGTTATTTGTCTAACTTTTATGAACTTATATTAAAATTTGATTTGATTTGATTCAAGCAAAATTGTTCAAAATCCCTAAATCTTTCAAAACGGTCTAATTCGCATTGATAGCAAATAATTTAAGTATAGTCATTTAACTTAATTTATTTTGTAAACTTCTCTTAATGGCTTTTCTTTATTACTTGTCTTTACTATAATTCCTATGTTAAATTGTCCATTGCTTTACGTGTCGAGTCATAGGCCAAAGACAAAGTCTCACATTCATTTTATCGTAGTTGGTTTTGTGACAATAATATACCATCGAAAGTTAGTGCACTTATATTGCAATTGTAAAATGCGACATTAGTATACTACGAAATTGCAATTAAGAGATCAAATTTTGCAACAATATACATATGTTACAATTATAATATACGACATTTTTACACGATTTTCAAAATTTCAATTCAACTCCTACAATTTTACGATTTTACGATTTTATGAGTCACTTGCTAGTTAAAATACATATAAAATCTTTTTTTGAACAAAATCAGGTAGAATTTTGATTTGAATATTTAAAATAAATAGAATCTTGATTCTACTCCCAATTTTACTGATTCTACATAATGCAATAAAAATATATAATACTTTAGCTTGATGAGCATTAGACTAGCTCATTATTTTTGCGACTTAATAAGCTCATCATTATTAGTCCCTTGTTTATATTTCAACTTAGAAAATCATACTTTCAGTTTTCTCTTATTCTTTCATTGCAACACCACAATTACAACTTCATGATATTGATTTTTGTTGAAGAAAAAGTATGAATCGTTACCTCAAAAGACTTAGAAAATATGGATATAATTGATAGTAATAACTAATAATGACGTTGACAATGATGAGGATGATGATGGTGATAAGAGATATGATAGTTTTGATAATGATTTATGTAATTAGTTTTATACTTTTATCAATGTTTTATGGATTTGCATAATGATTTATTATTAAACTCACAATGTGATTAGGTTTTACAATGAATTTCTTTATTCATACTATGCATTTTAAGTTTTTTATTGACTATTGTATACATATTTACTATCTAAAAAAAAAGGAAATTTATACAAGATGTGAAATCCTATTACTCTAAGGTTCGATTTTACGACACCATTCTACTGAACCTCTGATGATTTTAGGTAAAATCTCAATTTCGACAAACATGCATTTTTATATTATAGCAAAATTAAATATGATTTTGCGACAATATTTATGTAATTTTTTTATATGATTTGTATTGTGTATTTTTTTTTTAAATCGGTAAATATGTGTTTCACTCAGAATTGTAAGATAGTATTTGGTTACAATAATGTTTAAATTTGTAATTTAGGAATTCAGCATAGGGTTATTTTTAGAATTTTAAAAATTATTAATTCTATATTATGAAATGGATTTTTTACAATCAAATATATAGTACAAATTTTTTAGTTTTAAGTACTTTAAAGCCTTTTTATCCAGTAACTTTGACCAACTTTTAAACCAAATAATGAAGAATAAAATTTATCTTGTTCCGTGCTATAAAAATATGGCACTCAATAAGACAGTAGGTTGGAGAAAAAGAAAAATCAAGAAGAATGTACATAACGTTACTTGCCATTCATGTAATGTAATGTAATCACAATGCATGTTTGTGATGTGAGTGAGCAATTTGAGGCATACACATACTATACTAGATAGTATTTAGCTACAATAATACGGGAAAACCTTTATAAATTAATAATATTAGGATCATGAAGTTTTCTTAATTTAGAGAGGCATTAATTAGTTGATAAATTAATAATTTATTAATTTAAAGAGTTCTTTTTTAATTCAATAAATATAAATTTAATTACATAAAAAAATCATTATATATCACCAATATATGTATCATATATCATGAATTAACGTAAAAACAAAATTCATTACGAATATATATTTATGGAAATAAGTATATAAATGGCATTAATTGTCTTTAGTGCTTACATAATATTTATTGTATTGATTAATTACTAAAATAGATAGAGATGAAAACACTAAAATTTAACAATAATGATGACAAGTATGAAAGTGAATCACAAAATCAACTACCGAAATATTTGTCAGGGTTGAATTGCAACGAGTAGTCAAAGTATATTGGATAGAAATAAATCATCCAATGATTGCTACTGTATTTGCATTTTGGAATAATTTTCGTTTCAAACCCTCGACCCATGTACCGATGTTTCAGATTTAAAATTCAAGAAAAAATAAAGAATAATAGATTCATATTTTATTAAATTGTCTTGTTCATGTTTGTAATTTTAGAAAATTTGTCAATTTATGATATTAATGAGACTATAAATTTATATAAGAGTCTTCCTAAGAATTATTATCTTATTATTTTATCGAAATTATTAATTTTGTAAACTAGCTTAAGTTGGAACCCAAAAGAAATTATTTTAGAAAAGTTATTAATTTATCCTGTATTAATTTATGGAGGTTCAATTGTATTTCTTTTCCTATTTTATTTTGTTAAAGAAGTTGCATCGGATATTTTATATATTTTTCTATGTTTAATGCAAAGCCAATCGCACTTATGAACATGGATTACCACCATCCGCGTATCATTAGGGGTTAAAGTTTTTGTACGGTTGTGTTTGCATTATAATCTTGACATCGAAGTTCAATTATCCAATTCTTTGAAAATTGATTATCTATTTATTGTTTAGTAATTTCTTAAGAAATGGATGTTCGGTATTATTACATTATTCGGTTAATTTCATATGAATACCAGAATTATATAAGAGATTTGGATACAAATAGAGAAGGGTATGGAAGAGGTAGAAAAGCATTCAGATTTCTTGAACAGTTAGATTCCTAACTTATTTTTATTACTATATCGTATTTTGAGAGACTCAAATGTTATTCTTAGTAAACCAAATAAAATCTGAAAGAATATAGCGTGTACAGTACATAATATTTAGCCTCTAAGCTTCCATCACAGAGAATATAAGTATATATATATATATATCAAAGCTATGGAAATTATATGCATCAAGATTTACAGTCACAAATAGATTATAAAAGATAAGGCAATGCTTACCTTTGCTAAATTCGTTTGACAACTTTTCTTTTTGCTGGATCGGACATGAAGCCAAATCATGTTGCAGATTTATTGGCTAAACGGGTTTTAGAAGGCAAGAATTTTTGTTTTTCTCATGTTTTTAACGGGAATAAGAAGGTCCGTTTCTTTTTTTTTTTTTAATTAAGCTTTTCCATTTCAATGTTCTATTATTTTTTATCGGGTTTTTTTAACATTAATTTGAATGTTATATATTTACATTATATCTGCCCAACCAACAGTTCAGACTTTAAATTCAAGATCCTATAAAACTTGAGTCTATAATTAGTTATATTATGATCAAGAGTCTAAGATAAACCCAACCTAAAGAAAAAAATGTACGATACCTTTAAAATAAACTTATAAAATATTAACGACAACAGTGAAAATTACATGATAATAATCTAAATAAAAAATTATTGTCTTATTAATCGAGTTAGGTTATTTATTGTGTATCCTATATTCTCATGGATCGGTATTACACAAAATAATATATATATATATATATATATGAATGATTTAAGTAGATAAAACGATGTCATTATTTTTTATCATATCTCGTGGGCGAAAAACCACTCCCACCCAGGATGGCTTTTCACTGTTGCCTGTTCCACAACCTATCAAGAAAGTCTCGAAAGTCTCGATCCTTATGATTACAAAAAAAAAAAAAAAAAAAAATGCTCTTTCGATAAGGAGTAAAATAGATGACTTTGATAGGTGATGAGAATAAGCACTTTCTGTACCAAAAAAAAAAAAAAAAAATTAATAATAACTTACGAGAAAGCGATCCGCCATGCAGTTAGAGCCTTATCCTACTCATTAACTCTCCACTTTTATGGAAGTTTGTATTGCAGAAACCAGATAGAAGAAAAGAGAGGACGACTAATCAATATTGCATTTCTCAGCAGTAATAGGACAACATAGGAGATTGAAATCACCTTAGTAATAAACCACGGAAAATCATCATCATGATAATTGCAAAAGGATGAATCTTGATAGAGAAAAACGACGGCAATTCTAATAATTATAGAAACAAAAAATAATAATAATTACACTAAAACCCTAAATAATAAAGGCGCGAAAGAGGAACAGAGAAATACCGATGTCAGCTTCCATGTGATTGAGAGAGAGAGAGAGTATAATCAAATTGCAACCCTTGTCTATATAATTATAGGATATGCATCGTGATTCCCTGCAAGCTTGGACCCATTAATTTAATTACACCAACTTACCCGGTTACAAAAAAGACACACGGTGGAGCTTTGCTTGGCGTCCATCCTACTCCTACACTACACCGGGATGGGACTTTCCTTAAAAATGGTGTAAATTCTAATTACCAAAAGACACACGGTCTGGCTTTGCTTGGCGTTAGTCCTACTCCTACACTTCAATGGGACTTAAAAATGATTGACATACCTGTACGTTTAAAGTAAAAACTAGTATAAGATCTACTGATAAACATTTTATGTCCAACGTATCATCACAAATGAAACAAACTTTAGACAATTAATATTGGATATTTTCAACTCGGATGGAGCAGAAATAGTTATTCAAACTGGTGATTAACAGAGGACAACAGGATTTCCAAATTCATTTCAAAACTTTCAGGGATGCAGAAAATACAGGAGCAGTACAGATCACTTAGCAATTTTCTCCAGCTTCAGGGGTTGCTACCAAGATTATTACCAGTTTTTTCAAACAAATATGGTTATGGCTCCTTGTAGTCATCAGTTCAGAGAACAATTGCTTGCTAATTGACTACTATAGTTTTATCCCATCAGTAGAATAACTTCCACAAATCTCTCTCTCCATGGTCCTGCAATCCATTAAATGCCATTTATTTCAACATACTAAAAATGAAAAAATAATTCTGGAATTCTAGATCATAGCGAGGAAAGATCCTATCAACATCCCAAAATAGTGTAAAGTAAAACCTTAAAACCTACCTTGATACTTCACTCCACTGCAAGCCATAGCTGGTCAGTCAGACTATCAACAGTCAATTGTCTAGTTGTCAGTGAAAGACAATCAAAACAGCTGATGATGATCATCAATGTCCTCCAATAAGACGGTGGTAAGTGTAAGACCACAGGAATGACCAGAGAAGAGCAGGTTGAGGGAAAAAATTTCCACCCTACAGAGAAAGCTGCAAGTTATCTAGGCATATCCACAAATTCACTTCCCACAAAGCCTTTGCAAACGGATAGAAGAAACTTGTACATACAATCAAATATCAGTGTGCAAAAACAAGACATCGCATCAAATGCTATTCATAATAATTTGGACTAAAATGAGCCCACATGCTTGACAGCTACTCAAACTCAGCTATTTACATGAATCTGATTCAAATGCAATTGAGCCAAGCTTGAGCATGAGCTGCTCACGCACTATCTGTCCTAGTTCAGCTCAACTTACTCAGTTCAACAGGTTTAAGAACCTCATCAAGCAAGAGTCGACCTTCAGTGTACATTGAGTTTCAAATGTCAAATTTTCTAAATAATTGGGCCTAAAAAAGGAGCTCAACCCCCTTGTGTACCACTTCTAAGCTTTTAACTTGAGCTCATTGATTACCACTTCAACTCAACCCAATGCTCCTCCATTTGATCATCATCTTCTTCAAGAATCAAGACTATTAAAATCTTATTTGGACACTTATGCCCAGGTTGGAGGGGTTGCTCACATTTAAAGCAAAAACCCTTATTTGTTCTGTCAAAATATTCAGCGTACGTCTTGTTTAGGTCTACGTTGCTGCAGATGTGGTCTTGTACTACTACTACTAAATGTTGAACTAGAGGATGCAGCAGAGGAATTATCTTTAGAATACATTGGTGGTCCCTTCCATTATATATTTGGGGTTGAAAACCATTACCCCCAGTCACTGTACTCACTGGTTGTTTCCAAACTGAATTACAATGGGAACTAGTGATGGCTTGAGAATAAGGTGCAGGCCTCACTGCATACAAAGAAAGGGAAGTATTTGCTACACAACTCTCGTTCAATAGAAAAATTCCATGCACAAATTCCTTCTCAACACTCGAAGCCAATTCAAATCACATCAGTTAAGGAAACTGGTCGCAATGTCTGAACCCTCAACCTTATATCCCCTCTAAACACCCAATAAATGCCCTAACATTTGCATATCTGTAATATCAGGTATTCGAGTAGTCAAAGTCTTAAATGATTCAAGGAAAACACTCACCGATGAAGTCTGCCACAGCATAGAAATAGTTACAAATGGATTCCCCACTGCCAAGCCCACATATCTTGTTAAAACCCCTGCTTGAACTACTCCCAATCCAATCTAGGCAACCTCTTCTTAGGCATCTTGTGCCAAAACACAGTGCAGCCCTTAAGCCCCATCATAGCCACAGAAACACTATGATCCTCTGCATCTTGAAATACTGTTCAATCAACGATAACCAATGCAGAGGGTCTTCGCCCTCAAATGTCGGAACTGCAGCTACTGAAGTAGCATTAGGTCAAACCTCATCATCCAATTCAACAAAAAACACATCACCAGCCATTTCTCTCCCTTGCCTAGGTTCAATCCTAATCCCTAAAGTAGACTCAACTTTTTCCACAATTTCTCATTCGCAACTTGATTGTTGCTTGAGTTTTATAATGTTGATTGTATGGATGCCAATGCAGCCTCCGTGCCCATGATCACCGCTTTTAGTGAAGAGACACTAGCTGCTGAATTTCTTTTAACAGCAGAAATTTAATGTTGATGTTTGATAAAATTTCCCTTCAGTTCGTCTTGAACAGAACTAGAACTTTGATCCAAATTTTCTAAATTTTTTTCCAGATTTTCGACCCTAGATTCCATTCTAGTCATATCTATCCCTTCGTGTTAAGGTATTTCCCACAGACAGCACCAATAGATCAGTTTAGGTAGAGTCTTGCAAAGCAAAAATCACCTGTAAGCACTTCACAAGCAAGACTTACAATAGAATACAAGAGGGGATTCCATACTGCTCAAGTCTTATCCTCCAACTCAGTTATTAACTAACTTCCTAACTTCCAATTATTCCACCTCAGCTACTATTTATAGGCCTTCCTTACTGCAATTAATATTCTTCCCTTACTACTCACAGAATAGCCGAAACACAATACTACATGCATACATCACCAACTACACACTTACAGTTCGTTCTTTTCACTGAACGTAATGAAAGAGAAATGTAATTGGAATTCTTAAAGGAAATAATAAACGTATAATACCTATTACTTTGTTTAATTGAATTAATAAATAACTTAAAAATAGACATATAATATAACTTTAATAATTAAATTACTTTTAATTTATTTTCTTTCTCAAGTAATTCTAAAATATAAATGGTGATGGTAAAAATCGATTGTAGAGGCAAAGGCGATGATAATGGTGGTAGTGATGGTGGCTAGGGTAGTGGCTTGAAAAGGAGGGCAAGGGTAGTTACAGCAATAGTGACGACAACAGTGGTGATAATGATAATAGTGATCAAAGATGGTGGTGGTGGTGACAACAACAGTGGTGGGTGGAAGCAGCGGCAGCGGCAGCGGCAGCGGCAGCGGCGATAATGAGTGATGGTGGCAGCAGGGTAATGGCGATGGCAACAGTGTAATGGCGATGGCGTTGATGGCAATGGCAGTGGCAATGGGAGTAGACAGTGGTAATCAGTGATGAGTAGTAATAGCGATGGTAGTAGTGGGAGTGGTGGTTACGGCGGTAGTGACGACAACGATAGCAGTAGTAATAGTGGTCGGTGGTGGTGATAGGTAGCGGCCAATAGCGGTGGTAGCGGCCAATAGCGGTGATAGTGATCATTGCTAAATTAATATAAGTGTTATTTTTTAAAAAAAATATGAAATTTTGTAAAGAATCATGATTATTTCGTTAAATCAAAAAATCTCTATTACTTGATTTTACGTAATAAGAATTTTTAATAAATTGCGATTCGAAAACAAAAAATCAAATAAACGTTATAATAAAGAATAAGAAAAGAATTGAATTTCAATTCCCCTCAAGTGAATGAGGTATTAATACAACACATAGGCTACTCGACACAACACAATACAATCAACACGACACACATTACAAGCTTTACAGCACATGCATACACTACAACACAACACGCACTTCACTGACGTCTCTTATATACACGAAGTAAAAGCTTATAGGTCTCAGGGGTTATATCAAACATGATGCACCATGATTTGTGAGTCTGAGACATTTCATATTAAGTCATTCAAATATGCAACCTCTCTACAGGTATCATCTTATGTAGGGACATATTTCTTGGACATACAAATCGAAGAAAAGAATTATTAATAGCCACAGAAGTATTAATAATAAAAGGGCATAAAGAACACTCCAAAATGACCAAATTTTCACAATTAAATGACTACTGTATTATAGGCATTTGCTCGCCATACTATGATTCTTCACATATATCAAATATGCATAAATCTTAAGAATGATCAAAGAAAGTACACACGAACTTTTTGAGGTTGCTTCTCCTTTGAAATACTCAGTTGTCAATGTCAAGAACTGAGGACAACCATCAAATTCACTTTTCATGAAAGAAGTTAAGGAGATAAAATTATAAAAAGCATAGAGCTTCCAAATCTTAACTAGAGAGCCGGAGAAAAAAATATGAAAAGTTTTTCCACATTTCATATATTACATTCAACATTCTTGCATAATTACCAAAAAGCTTAGGACACTTGAAGCAAAAGCAGAAGAATAAAAGGTAGATTTCAAAAATCAACTAAATCTTCCAGCCCCTGCTATTTGCCTATGTGAAGTTTTCTCATTTCTAGAATCATAGTGAAATTTCATTAATGAAATTGTTCAGAATGAGAAAGCAAAAATGTACATGAGAGAAGCATAGAGAGAACAACTAAAAGAACATCAGATCCAACTGGATTTATTATACCTAATTCAAATCCATTATCCTTTTCCTTGCCTTGATGAAATTCAGTAACTAAAATTAGCCAATCCAGAAAATGCAGTTTGATCTACCACCATCTACCATCACTAAATGTCCCCATACTGCAAAAGTCCTTTAGTACTACTATTAATGTGGAGATTTGTGGTGGCAAAATCTGCCAAGCCCCAATGCATTGAATATTTGATTGGCAAGAGCAAAGAGTTCATGATACTTCCTCCAGCTGGTTACTCTAGATTGCTTGGTTAGAAATGCAGAATGAAAAGGGAAACCAATGTCTATAACATGAACACTATCCTGCAGTATTAATGATGCATCACAAGTAGTCTCTGAATCTAGCATGGCATTTGAAAAGTGAAAAGTATGCTAGGTTTTTTTGAGTTGGTATTTTGTAATATCATATAGCTAAGATGCAAACATGCTGTGCCTTCTGACAGGCCATCAGCAGGTGAAATTTTATAATTGCATGTACAATCCATTTAACGAAGCCTCATTGTGCTAACAAAAGTTGCATCGTCGGTCGTCCCTTCCTCCTATCACAACCCACAAAAAAAAAGAGGGAAAGAAAAGAGGCCCACCCAAAAGATATCTTAATCCAATTTGTGGATCTTTCTTCTCACACCAATATGTAGATCTATCTTCCTCTTCAGGATTATACATCCAAATTTGATAATTTTTTACAAGGATTTTCATTAAAAAAAATTATCTAATGTAAACAAGCCCAAGACAGAATGGGGGCATAAATATCAAAATAGGGAAGGGGGGCAAAAATAGAGAAGAGAAAAAGGAGCTTACTAGTTACATTAAGCCATGGGTATAGCTTACTACTAAGGGCCAATCTCTGATGACCTGTTTGAAATTCTGTTGTCATTAAATTTCCATTTAACAAATGAATATAACCTACCAAAACATTTTAGGAGTCAAGCTAGATGGAACAAAAATTTCTTCAAAGGGCCAATCTCTGATGTATTTGAAATTCTGTTAAGTCATTAAATTTCCATTTAACAAATGAATATAACCAACCAAAACATTTTAGGAGTCAAACTAGATGGAACAAAAATTTCTTCAAAGGGCAAGATGCTATCTGGCATATTACACACCAGCAGTAGAGGAACAAATGAAGTGTCCATTAACCATCCAACAGTCAGCAACTTATCATAATGACAATGAGACTCAAAACTCACAAGTGGCAAGGCATACAACTACACCAAATTCACAGGATGAGAGAGCAAAATGAATTAATTTATACTAGGAAAACGTTAACAAAAGAAATGTACCTTTACCTTAATTCTTATCATTTATAGAATGGAGAGGACACTTTCACCAAACCAATACAGTATCCAAGGACAAAGGAGGCACAAATAAGCAGAGTTGCCAGCATCTTGAGAAATCTGCCATTCTATATAATAATGATTCTTCTTTCGATCATTTTTCTATCTGGTGAAAGCTTAGTCCGATTACAATTATAAATATATATATATATATAATTCTGGGCAAGTAATCAATTTTCTGATCAGGCATATTTGCTTAAATCTCAACAAGCAAAGGCAGGATTACTTAGCACAAATCAATCATATTGAGAAGGCAGTTTAGCAAAGATCAAACCATCCAGATTTCTTTCTTTATAAGAGGAAAGTTCTAAAACCTCTGCCAGATTAACATGTTGACAATGTTGCCTCAGTATCTCCCCAGGACAATTGACTAAAACTCAAGGCAATCATCAATTCTTTTATTCTCTCTGTTCTGATTAGGCAACATCTAATTTGACAAGCAGAAAGAGGTATATACTGTAACAAAAAAATAATTTTTTATTAAGAAAGGGGTGGGTTGTTGGGATTGGGGGGTGGGGGGGAGAATATAAAACAACATTTATGGTTCGAGAGCTTTATTACCCACCAAGCATCTCTTGGAGCAGTGCATATCTCTCAATTTTCTATCCACCTTGGTCCACAGTTTACACCAAAGAGCTTTGTCCGATTAAGAAGCCACAGAAATATATGACTTCATCCTCCATAGCACATCTGCTGAAAAGGAGTCAAATACTGCTAGTTATCCTTCAATGTTAAGCTTGTCTAAGTCAATGATTAATCAACAAAATGTTCTCGTGAAATTTAGGTAAAAATGTTCTTCAGCTAAAAGATTCTGAAAGCGATTACATTGTTGCTACATATTAGAAATAGAACAGAAGCAATTAGCTAAATACAAACATTTTGTTTTTCAAAGAATAACATAATGAAAGAATCATTTACCCGCATCAGACAATCAATATACGTCATCAAATAATAAAATACCACTCTCTTGCCATATTTCAATAAGCCTGTCTTTGTGTTTGTCTTTCAAGACTTGTCCAAAACCCCAACACCGAGATCCATCCCCAGCACATGGGAAAAGAACCAGTAAACATCCAAACCCTATTCTGGCAAAAGAAAAATACAATAGCCAATTCATCCCAAAAAAAAATACAATAGCCGGTAAAAACTCGCACAACCTTGTCATTATACACAATCATCCCATATTCTCTTTAGAAGAAGCCTCTAAAAATTCCAAAGTAGAGCAAACTAGCATTTTTTGGTGCAGCAGCAGCACCACAACCAAAACGTAAAGCTTGAACAAAATTGCCCAAAGCATCTAAAGGATCAAATCTTCGAGTGACTCCATGACCTCCTACTCTTACCATTAATGCCAGCACCCATTTCTTTTTCTTTTTTTTTTTTGGCCCTTTCTATTTTTCATTTCTCCCTCTAACAAAGAGACTAATGGCCAGCAATCTCAAAAACATGACCCACCATACAAAATCTAGATATTGGTCAAACTCATCATTATGATATCTAGTTCCTAGCCCTTAAAAAAATAAGAAATTATAAATAAATTTGAAGAAATTCACTTGTTTTATCTCGAAATATTTTTTTTTTTTGGTGGGTCATTGTGCGTTTTGTTGTTTTGTGGTGGTGGGGGGATGGGGTGGGTAGGGATTGATAATTTTGACACAATTAATTAATTAATTAAACAATCTTAAAGTCTCAACTGCATTTGATTTCTTGACACAATTAATTATTTAATTAATCAGACAATCTTAAAGTCTCAACTGCACATGCAGCAACAATCAGCCAAAAGAAAGCTACATGGAAATTATTAAGAAAACCAATTTTGGATTATAGTATAAAAGTAAGCACTGAATTCAATCTTCCAATCATGACATAGATACCATGCATGTACCCAGTATCTAGAATGAAACAAGTCTCAGAATTTCAAGCCAAGCAGCAATCTAACCAAACTAACCTCATGACTAGAGGCAAAATAATTTCAAATGCAGGCATTGAGAGCCAACAGCGCAGGTTAAATTAGTTTCCCCCTGCCAAAAAGCACCAATTAGTTAAACCAATTATCAAAAAGTAAGGTCCCAAAAGTATCAAAATTAGCCATTAGACATTAAATCTGTACTTCGTAAATTATATACAAGGGGGAAAAAAAAAAAAGAAAGAAAACAAAGGCATGCGATTGAGGAAAAATGGGTGGAGAAAAGTGAAGAGAAGTAGCCTACCTTCCCAATTTTATATTGTAAATTTACGGGACCCATAAGTAGAATTCCAGTTGTCTAGAATGGCGAAATACAGTTCTCCAAAATCATATCGCTCATTCCATTCCCTGGAAAAGGGATGGAAATACTACATCCAGGTGAAACCACTCGACTGGAGCAAAGTTGTATCACAAGTTCTATTCAAACTCCATCAATCTCCCCAATCAACATTGAATATGTATGAGAGTTAGGTTGACAGCCTTTTCTTTCCATTATTTCCAGTAGTTCAGAGCATCTTCCAACCAATCCATTCTTAAGTAAACCATCAATGAGAAGCTTCCAAGCTATTTCATCATGATTATACCCACAACAAAGCAGATTAGAAAAGAGCTTGCTAGCTGTTTCATTCTGCCCCTCATTGTATAGACCACATAGAAGCAACTTGCATGGTTCTAATAGTGGCATATAACCATGCTGAATCATATCATCCACTAGCTTAATCGCTTCCACATATACCCCTCGTTCACAATAACAAGTAACAAGCGAATTATAACTTTTTTCATCTGGATGGATCCCCCTCTCTTTCATGTAATGAAATAGGCTATCTGCTACTTCAAGCCGCCCCTTTTTGCAAAGCCCTATAACAAGCTTTGTGAAACAGTTGATGTCAGGAGGGCAACCATGTTCAGACATTCTGTCAAAAAGCTTCAAAACAGTTTCAAAATCTATAGCACTCCACACATCAGATATATCAATAAAGGTGGCATGTATATCCACCACAATTCCAACAGCAAGGACATTTTGTTTCATACGCTTTTCATTTACAAGATGCTTGAGTAAAAAGGAATAAGTATGGTGAGATGGCTTACAGTTATAACTAAACATGCTCTTGAGGACATCAAAGGAACGACTAAGCAAGCCATGATGCCCATATGCATCAATTAGTAAAGTGTATGTTAATGAATCAGGCATAATCCCTTCCATCCTCATCCTATCTATCATATTTTCAGCTTCTTCTAGTCTTCCATGGTTACAGTATGCATGGATAAACGTAGTGTATGTAAAGGCATCAGGCCGAATCCCTGATGTGCCCATTTGGCTTAAGAGCTCATGAGCATGGTTAAAGTCTGCTTCTTTAAGCATTTGCTTAATCAAAGACGTATAAGAATGCATTGTCTGCTCCACATTAATCTTCTCCATTTTTTCCACAATAGATAGTGCATCTTTCAGCCTCCCCTCTTTGCATAACCCATCAATCAACGCATTGTAAGTACACGAATTGGGAATGCAATCATCTGCAAGCATTTTGTCCAGCAAACTATGGGCATCCATAAGCCTTCCAATCTTGCAGTAACCATCAATTACAGCAGTATAAATCACTTCATTCGCCTTAATTCCTTTATTCTGTAGAGACTCAAATACATTAAGAGCTTCTTCAAGCCTCTTCTTCTTACAGAGGGCATCTATAATAGAGCTATAAGTCCACTGATCAGGAATGAAATTACTTTCTTCCATCATTTTCAGCAGCCTGTAAGCATTACCTAATTCCCCAATTTTACACTGCCCATGGATTAATGTATTGTATGTGATGATGTCTGGTGAGAGCTTGCAAGCAATCATGCTATCAAGCAAAGCCATAGCCCTGTGGACATTCTTGTTCCTGCAAAATCCACATATCAATTCATTATAAGTACGAGCATTAGGAGCACATTTGTTTGACTCCATTAAAACTAGAACTTGCAATGCATCCTCCATGCATCCATTTTTACTATACCCATCAATCAGAGCATTATAGGTGACCGCAGTTGGAATTAGCCCCTTCTCCAACAACTCATCTAACATTTTTCTTGCTTCATCGACATTATTATCTCTACACAGGCTATCAATAATCACGGTATAAGTATGGAGGTTAGGTTCACAACCTCCCTGCGGCATCTCCATGAACATTTCCATAGCTTCACCTTTCCTACCCAATTCACACAAGCC
Source organism: Lumnitzera racemosa (assembly GCA_024138005.1). Lineage (NCBI taxonomy): Eukaryota > Viridiplantae > Streptophyta > Magnoliopsida > Myrtales > Combretaceae > Lumnitzera > Lumnitzera racemosa. The sequence continues at coordinate 36,889,753 of JAMXBC010000008.1, forward strand.
ACATATCAAAACTGTATAAGTACGAACTGTGGGACTGCAATTATCTTCACCCATTTTGGAGAACAACTTCAAAGCTTCATCAATTCTCTTAGCTTCACAAAGCCCATGCATGAGATTTGTGTAGGAAACTTCATTTCTGCAGCAACCTTTTTGCGGCATTTGCACGAAAATCCGCAGTGCACTATCTACATCCTTATTCCTACAATGACCCAATATCAAAGAAGTGTACGTAAAAGTATCGGGACTCAACCCGGCTAACAAAATCTTATTCACAAACAACCCGGCCTCGGCCACATTGCCCAATTTACAGTACCCATTAATCATTGTATTAAACGTATAAATATTCGGCGAGATTTTCTCATCCAACATATCTAGGTACACCCTTTTCATCTCATCAATCATAACAAACCTACACAATGCCATCAAAAGCATATTATAACACCTAACATTGAGCATAAATTTGAGGCCTCCATCCCTATTCATACTCAACAAAAACTCCATCACAAAACTTGCATCGTCAACGGACTCGACACATTTAATCATCGAGATCCTAATCTTCTCCGCAACACTAAAGAACATATTAGGAATGAGAATAGTCAACAAAGAGGAATGAGATTGGACATCATGCTTGAATCCAGGCCTTTGAGCAATCCAATTGAAAAACCCCAATGCAGTTTTCGGGTCGAGATTGCGATTAGCCCGAAAAACTGATGATACATGAGATGGTGTTATGGAGGGGACTAAGGTTTTAAGAGTAGGATTTTTCTGCCAATTAGGGGAAGAGAGGATCATAATAAGCTGGGAGGAGAGGTCAATCGAGCTAGAGTAAGGGTTAGGATTAGGGTTTTGTTCCGGAGAAGCAAAAGAGATTGAAGAGAAGAATTTGGGGAACGAGGGAGGGATTAAGGCAAGTCTAAGGACAAATGGGATACGGACGGTGGAGAAGATGACGCCATTCATTAATGGATGGTGAAGGTTTAGGGTTTGCATGCATGTGTTTCGGGATTGGGGATCTCGGAAGCGAAAAATGAAGTTTGCATACGAGGAAGAAGGGCTCAGAAGGCCAGCGTAACGGCGCAGGTGATGGCCGTCGTGAGGGGGAAAGAGAGCGGGGGTATGCTTTGCTATGGTTTTGGGCCAAAAAAGAATTAGACAAAATCAGTGGGTTTTGTGGTCAATTGGAAATCTAAAACCATGGGCTCCTCGACCAATGGATTTCGATTAAGAAAAAGCTGTGAAAAATATGTCATAACTATAATTAAAACTAAATGATCACATAAAAATCATGTTAAAGATTTAAAATGTTTGTTTTAAAACTTTAAAGTGTTTTCGTGAAATTATCTAACTCAAGCTTTTTCTCAAGTAATTATACATTTTACGAAATACTCCAAATAATATTCTTATATCAGGATAAATTAATAATTTTGATTATGGTTTCGTTATATAAAAGAAAGGAAATTTAGCTATTTTGCAAAAATCCTAAAATCTAGTGAAAGAAACCACCGAAATTATATTATGCACCACCAACGTTCTATGTCATCATCATAGCACAGGGTTTTCTACGGTATTCATGGCCGAGAGGTTCTCATTGGTGTTGTATGATGTTATGCTTAAGAAAAATAAAAATAAAAAAACGGTGAAAATTTAGAATGAGGTGAAATCAAAAAGTGAAACTCCCTTGTTAGGAGTATTGCATTATTTCTATTAAGTTCTTGCCGTAAGATAAGAACCATAAACCATAAACATGATTGACATTTTCCTAAAAATTAGGGTTAATTTTTCTTTGGACTTGTGATTATTTATTTTTAATGTGAAATTTATGGAGATCCTAAAAATTTAGTATAGATCATAGTATTGTGATATTATTTAAGAAAATTTTAATTGAAAATAGAAATTTTTCTGTTTGATGATTATTTTAACTATTATAGAGTTTATAACAACTAACAGATGTCTTAGGTCGATTTTCTAAGAAAAAGAGTTGAAAAATTAGATGTAAGGATAAAAATAATCATTCAAAAGTAGTTGGTTACATAATTAAGTTGACTAATCTATAACTCAATTGGATATACTAAGGATTGGGGAAATGTGGTGAATTAGATTTAAAGTAGTCAAGCACACATTTTTCATTTTTTTGGTTTAGATATATGTAAAGATTTCATTAGTAAAGGAAGAATTTGTAATTGGCAATATGACGAGATCAACTTTATACAGCTACTCTATCTAAAGAAGGAAGGGTTTATAAAAATAGTAGGAAACAAGAGTAAACTCAGGTGTTGCTATGATTAAGCTTAAAATAGGCTATAATCTAGTAAATAAAGTAGGTCGAACTTAGGAGATAATTTCCGAGATTTAACAACATTTCTTGTTCTCCAAACGTAGTATACTACTGCTATAAAGGAAGTAAGCTAAGTTTTTTTTTTTGTCTAAGGAAATTTAGACTTTACTGTAGTAACAAACCCATTAGTGGCACCAAACAAGTGTAGTAAGATGTAAGGCATTTAAGTGCCTCATAAAAAACCCTCCAAACTTGAGATATATAGAGGCAATTAAAAAATAAGTGGAAGTGATATTCAAGTCCCTATAAACATAGGTAACAGGCTTAAGAATTCATGCTACCCCAAACTATCAATTTATCCAATATTTGAAGCTTCCTTAGCCATGCTAGCAATAAGAAGAAACCATTCTTAGAGTCATAGAGGAATTACACACCACCTTATGCTGGGACACAAGAGGAGAGGGAGGGACTAAAAATCATAACCACTTTTGATATAATATTCATCATATTGCACCGGAAACCAAGTAAGGATATCTAACTAGATAGTGTTTGGTTTGATGGAGTTAAGAATTTGAAAGCTTTGCTAAAAGACGCTAGGCAATGGATTCCAAACCTCCCCATCCATAAGATAGCAAAGTCTTACACTAGAAGGCAACCCTAAAATAATAATCTCCTATAACTATAGATAGAATCTAAGGGACTGCATGGCAACAAAATATTTGACCAGAGACCAATGGATAATCCATCATTAACCTTTTATCAAAATTTTCTCTCATTAGGGAGTATAACTTTAGAGGTTTCTTTTGAATCAAAGAATAAGTGGCTAGTATTTTTACAAACCAAAAACTTTGACCCTTGAGATAGGTTAAACATATCTACACTGCTTAAAGCCCAGTCATTCCCTCTTTACATAGATCCCAAATGTACTTGATATAGGCTAATTTGTCCTGAAGGCTAACTTAGGAATGCTTGGACCACTACTCTTCTATGGATTGCAAACTTCATCTTACCTTATTTTAGCTCTTATAGAGATTAGGTCTTTTACTCTACAAAAAATTCCTTAAGTTGCTTTGAATTTACAAAATAATCAACTTAGAAAGGACGTAAATGGAGCACCAACAAACTTGAATGGAGAACAAGACTAATATAATAAGTTGTAACTGTCTTACAAGCGAAAGAAATTTAGTTTTCCATGATGAAATATGAGCAAGGATCTTATCTTGAAAAGCTTCACAATCTTGTCTCTTCTTAATGGATGTAAGAGGTACTCTTAGGTATTTGAATAGGAAGAGCCCTCTCTAAAGTTCAATAAAGGGTTAGAATTTGCTATTTTCACTTTTTGTTGTGCATTATAGGAAAAATAAAAACTATTTTTTCCCTCATTAGCGATAAGGCTTAACATGTTAGAAAAGAGTTGTAAGGCCTCTTTAACACAAGAGATGGAGTCCAAAATAGCATTGCAAATAGAAGCAAATCACCTACAAAAATGAGATGTGTTAATTTTTTTATATTATACCTCCAATGAAAAAAGAACCTAAGATTACATGATGTTTTACAAAGGATGCCCGAAAATACTTGCATTCTTAGTAAGAAGAGGTATGGGGATAAGGAATGTCCTTGTCTCATACCTCTTATAATTAAGGAAAAAACAAAGCTAACAAGTTCTCCATTAATCTTAATGGAAAATCTAGCCGTTGATATACATTGCTTAATAAAGTGGCAAAAATGAGGAGGGAACTACATATGATGGAGGGTTTTAAGCAAGAATCTCCAATTTATGGAATCTTAAGCTTTTTTAATGTCTAGCTTAAGAGCAATGGTACACTTAACCTAACTTTACTTTTTATGAAAAATACAAAAGTATATTTTTATTAGCAGTGCACTAGATCACATATACAATAATAAAACTGGTGAGAACCAATTCAAACCTATAAGGAACGATGTCTAATTAGTAATAGTATTAGTCGTATCTAAATCTAGGCAAATTGAATCAAGTATTTATGAAAATAATAAAATTATAAAAACTAAGTTAATAAAATAAATAAATTAGGATATTCAACATTTTAAAAGATTCAACTGCAACCAAATAATTAGAAATATCTATCAATGATAACAAAGATGTCTTTAATAGTTTTAGTTTTGAAGCAATTAAGCATTAAGAATTCCTTCTCATAAAGCGAATTCCTAATATTAACTAGCATATCCTTTCTATCGTTAGATAAAAGATAAATTAAATCAATTACCTCTAATTCTTAAACCTTAATTGAATTAAAGGCGTAAGTTATGTCTTCTTTAATCCAGATCATCTAGTTTACAGTAAACAATTAGAAAAGGTCTCGCAACTCAATCCTAATCAACATATATTCCCATAAAGTTAAGATACATGTTATTGTGATTACGGAATTAAAGACTTAAACAATAAGCACAATTCATTAATTAAGAATCTATAGCATCCAATAAGAAATCAATAAAGCATAAAAAAATACCAAGGAGAATAATATCTAAATTGAGAATATAATAAGAATAATAAAACAACATGTAAGGAATTCCAATCATTGATTTAAGATCAAATATCGTCTCTTATCATTTATGATATGGAAATCTGAAAAGAAAAAAATAATACTACTTTAAAACCTTAATCTAATGTGTCTTCTCTCTTCTATCTACATCTCTTTTATTATTTTTTTTTCCTTCTTTTCTTCCATTCTATTATAAGGCCTACTATTTATATTACAAGGGATCCCAAATAAAAGTAGGCTTACAAGGTAAAATTGTATCTTTCTTGAATGGCTTCAATTCTTCTCAATAAATATCTAGAATGACCATACCTCATAAATTACAATACAACACAATATTGGTCGAAATTTGCTTAAAGTAGAAGGACTAGTTTTTTTTGGGACAAGGGAAATAATAGTGTTGCTGACTTCTTTCAAAAGGTGCCTTGAAACAAGGAATTTTTTCACAAACATGACAAGATCTTACCAATAATGTTCCAAGTAGACTTGAAAAATTTGGCTGCATATCCATCCCAACTCGGAGCTTTACCATTTTTTTAGTCAAAGAATGCTACCTTAATTTCCTCATCAACAAATGAGCCTCCAACTCTCCTCTTTTAGGCATTATTTAACTTTAGTTACAAAGTTTTCAACTTCATTAGGAGCCACTTGAAAACTGTGATCCTCAAATAGGGATTTAAA